>OY282514.1:73946224-74288724 GCA_958296145.1 Hydrotaea cyrtoneurina | reverse complement strand
ACTTGAAAAACGTATTTACTCTCATAATTAAAAGTGATAATTTAAGTTTTTTTTTTCAACAAATAATGATTATTACAATGTGATCAGTTATTAGTTTGTATATGTGTGTACTGTCAAGAGGTCTTAAATACTCGAATGTTATTTAAATATATTTTTTTCAGTCTAGATTTTAGTTCTAACCATATATATAAAACTGGTATAAAACTGTACTATACAGCCTATGATTTGTATTGTGAAACATGAATCAAACAAAGTCATCTCACGATATCTACATCTTAAAAAAAAAAACGAACTTGTTTATCAAGTGAATGCGGTTTTGTTGCGATTTTCCGTAGTGTCGAAATTTCCATTGAAATTGAAGCTTTAGCTGTAATTATTGCACAATTGAACTTTGTTCAAGCCAGCATGAGAAACAGCATGCAGTCGTCTACGATTGTAACTATGCATAGGCGAGAGTGAAACCCTGGTTAGAGATCATGACACGCAGCACGTTAAGTTCTTACGTAGAGAGCGTATAGCGATGACGCAGAGTTACATTCAACATGTCTTCCGTTGTTCATCTGGTTGGATTAATGCAACCGGTTTGATCGAACTACTAACTAGATGTTTGATCAAACAGAATTACAGTTTGATCAAACTACTAAGTGTATGTTTGATAAAACTGAATTAAAGCAAACGTTGTTATAGACTGAGTCAGAGTTGCACAATTTAGTACTTTTGACCTCTACAAGTAGGCAGCATGTTCGTATGTACTTTAGTACTCAAACAGTTATCACCCATTCCATTTACGAGGGTCCAGTGTCACGGCCTATGAGTTGCTGGGTGCCCGCTGAAATTGATCATTAATTAAACATCAAAGTTGTGTCTTGTTAAAATAAATGAAATGAACTCCTAACAATTTCCGTACTGTCAGTCATTAACATTTTTGTCGTGGTTTAAATAGAGTGGATATTAAAGACTGTCGCAAAATGACTGATTTAATCTTGGATTTGAATCAGAGTTTTTTTTTTGAGTAATAGTCGTATCAATGAGCGGGAGGTGATGTCTACTGCAGACTCTTAAAAACGCCCTTTACACGATAAAAATGCATGAACAGTATTATGTTAGTAAAGGGTTGTCCAACAAGAGGTGTTATTTCGAATCACCCGGTATTTTTTTGAAGCTTTTATTCTTTGACATTGGACAAGTAGAAACTACGCCATTACTAAAAATGGAACGATACACGATTGAACAACCCACTGAAATTATTAAAATTCACTACAAAAATGGTGAAAATCTTGCAGTCACAGTTCGCAAAACTAAAACATTTCCGGATCGTGTTATCTCTCGAAGAGGTGATCACAATTGAAGTGAGAAGTTTACATGACATCGTATTTACGATATGAAAACTATCGATGAAAATCCAAAATATGAATCTGCGTTTGTCTGGACAAAGAATCAACCCACAAAGAAAAAAAAATTCTGATACGTATTTCGCTCGGCATTCCATGAACGAACAGGTGGGGAACTTTTCCCAAACCTGTGCAATTTTTAGGATATAACCCCAGAATAACCCATATTAATGAAACGCATTATCACAAGGTCGCGAAGTCTTCGATTTATGAGTATGACCTGCAGACAAGCACGCAGAAAAACTGTCAGCCAAAATGGTGTCACGTAAATGGACCATAAGCGAGAAAAAAAAAACACGTCAATTCAATTTCGGTCAAATGTCAAGTTTTGACTCTCTGTTTTCGTCGATATTCGTATTCATGGGTCAAACTATGAATAAACATTAATATTTATGAGTTAGGGAGTATTCGCCGAAAATATTTTTTGGCAGAACAACTCTTAACGAAACATGTCAACGAAGCACTAAGTCATAGACACTTAGTTAATTTGATTCATATAGGATTTATTCTTTTTAAATTCGTGTTTTATTTCATGATATGCCGGCATGATTCCCATAACATTGAACTGCGAGCCAGATTTTGATAAATACTTTTTAAGATAGAATTGTAGAGGCACATTTGAATATTGAATTTTGACTTTGATATTTATTTCTACTAATTATATAAGTAGTTCATATATTAATTGGCTAAATAATTCATTCCCTTTAAAACAATATTGTCATATTGCAAAAAAAAAACCGATTTGTGGTGAAATTGGTGAAAGAAAGACCATTGTCTTAAGATCAACGATGTACTGGACATAGTAAAACTATTGTATATAAATTTATATATATTTATTATAAATTTTGCAATATTTCTATTTACAGTAAAAAAGGCGACATCAAAAAATCGATTTTCTCGACTTTTTCGTAATCAAAAGTTTTCACCATTTTTTTTTTTTTTTTTGATGAAAAAGTGGATTATTCGACTTTTTGTGAGTCGACTTATACAACCTACAGCGTGTCCTATAGAGTCCACAAAATAATCCGTAATAAATTTAGTAACACCATATACTAAACAAATAATCAAAATATTACTTTATTTAATATAATTATACTAGTAAGTTGTAATGCGCCTATGGCGCCCGTTAATTTGCTTGAGAAAGTATTTGTTACTTAATTTGTTAATGAGAAAACTATTTTGTAAACAAAATTTCGAAAAAAAATAAAATTGGAAAAAAAAAATTTGTGAAAAAAAAAATTTGTGAAAACAAATTTTTGTTGAAAAAAAAAATGTTTGCTGAAAAAAAAAATTTTTGTTGAAAAAAAAAATTTGTTGAAAAAAAAAAAATTTGCAAAAAAAAAATTTTTTAAAAAAAAAAAAATTTGAAAAAAAAAAATTTGGAAAAAAAAAATTTTGGTAAAAAAAAAATTGGGGAAAACACAATTTCTGTACAAAAAAAAAATATTATTTTTTTTATTATTATTATTTATAGAATTATTATAGAATGCCTATTTAAATTCCTACGTACTGCGTGACAGAGTCAGTGAATCAGGGAATCAGTGTATCAGTGAATCTGTGAATCAGTGTCGAGGGTAAATATATATTAAGATTGAATTAGACATTTTTATTTGACGATGTACAAAATGTACTTATTATCAATTTTGTATCAATTTTTCCTCTTTTCACTGGAATTAACAAGTTTGTTAGCTCTTATTAGATAATAAATATTTCTTTTTTAAGTTTAATGTGTATTGTAAAAATTAAATATAAACCTTGTTGTCTGCAAAAATTAATTCATTTACTCTATTAATTATAAAATATACTACAGAAACTAATGTAATTATTATTTTGACCTTATATATATGTACCAACTTCGTCTACCTTGTACGCATCATACTTCACCTTCCCCTTCAACATCTTACTCCTCCCCTCCCCTCCTTTCAACTTAACCTAACCGAAAGGAAATTTTGTAATTTTTCCATCTGCTCGCCTTATTTTCAAATTTTAAGGAGATAAAGTTTTTCCTTAATTAACCTAAAAATTAGAATTTTTCAACTACCCAATTCTCTTTTAAGGGGGGTAAATTCTGGCGGACAAAAGTTATCCACCAAAAATGGGATAACCTTCTATGTTTCCAAATTTATATTGTATTCGTTTAAAGCTTTTGTAGTTCTGTGTTCCAAAGAGTTTCTTTTTTTTTCAAAACCGAAATATTTTAAAATACGGTCCCGGCGCTCTCATTCAGTTATTGCGTTCTAATCCATAGGTTACTAGGTTTTATATTGTCCACATTCAGATACCAGCGGCTCCCCATGACATCTGACATTATCCCGTATCAGTACAGCTTTTTTTCGGCCAACTATTTTAAATTTGATATTTTTTACCTCTGGTATTTAAAAAATCATTCATTCAAAATTAATTTTCAATTAGGAATATTGAAAAATAATTTGTTTTTTAACGAACGTGGTTTGATATACTCGCTAGCGCAATGTTTATCTGGTGACTGCCAAATTTAGTAGCACAACACAAGACTGTGATTCTCGAGCATAGAAACAATAATGAAAAAGCAATAGAATGGGAACAATAAATTTGGTTAATATATGTATTAAGTTCGGATTAGAATGACTAAAAATTCGGTTAATCGAGCTGCAATTAATGCGAACTATAAAGTATGAAACGCTTAATATATTCAGTTGGGATTACTGGATAATTCGGATTACACACCCTTCGGGCTAGCGAGCTGGCACTGTAGTAACTACAGGGAAACTATATATGGTACACATTTCTGAAATTCGACAAAATGACGTTATTATTTAGGTTAAGGACTGATATATTAGTTTTCGCAATGGAACTGTTATTAAATACAGGGCTTTCCAACAAGAGGTGTTATTTTGGTATTCAAAGAAAAGTGACATTTTTTGTGATAAATGATCGAATTTTTATTTCATAATAAAGATAATGAAAATCAACATCAGCCAAATGGCCATCAAAACCACGCTAACAGGACCATATGAAATTTTCCATAACTAAATCGCCCTTTGTCCTCGATAGCCTCACGAATTCTATCTTTGAGGTCTTGAAGGTGTTAAATTACAAGATATCGGTGGCCTCTTCGAGAGATAACACGATCCGGAAACTTTTTAGCATTTTTTTAACATTTTTGTAGTGAATTTTAATCATTTCAATGCGTTGTTGAAGCGTGAATTGTTCTATTTTTAGTAATGGCGTAGTTTCTACTTGTCCAATGTCAAAGCATAAAAGCTTCAAAAGTGACAGCTACCGAAATACCGGGTGATTGAAAATAACACCTCTTGTTGGACAACCCTTTACTAACATAATACTGTTCATGCATTTTGATCGTGCAAAGGGCGCTTTTAAGAGTCTGCAGTAGACATCACCTCCGAAATACCGATTGATTCAAAGTAACACCTCTTGTTGGAGGACCCTTGTCGTTTAATAGAAAACATGAAAAGACTTTTCTATTCATGTTATGGAAATTACAATAAAGTGAAAACTTAGATGAGTGTACCTTTAAGGTACGTTCACACTGGGCAAATATTTGTCAAACATTGTGAAATGTTTCTTTGTCCCAGTCTGTCCACAAAAAAATCAGAAAATCAGCTGATTTCGGACAAAACTAAATTATTTGTCTGCAAGTAAAAATTTGCCAAATGTTTTCCTCCTTTTTGACAGAACGTTCTTTTAATCTTACAAAATGTTTGTAAGAATAAACAAGTAGAATCATTATATAATTATGATTTTTTTTTAAATAAATGTTCATTTCTCAAATACATTTTATTTCGAAAAAATTTAAAAATTTTCAACTCACATTTCGATTATTTATTTATTTATTTATTAATATTCCAAAAGTAACCGAGCCTTTAGGCCTTATATAGTTACAAAATCTACATCCAGTTATAAATAATTTTTTTAACTTAAAATTAAAATTCACTAATAAAAATATTTAAATAATGTAGAAAAAAAATACAAGTGCCAAATACCAAATTCTAGAATAAACAACTACTAAAGAATATTTTAGACAAAAGATAAAATGAGATGGAAGAACGCAAAGCATCAACATCAATCTCCGGCATTTACTGGGTTAATGATCGAGATTAGGTGTCATAATAAAAGCTAAAGATGTTCGCTGAATTATACAAAAAACTCTTTTTTTTTTGAAAATTCTGTAAAAAAAAACTATTGGATATTTTCTTAAATTTCTTTTTTTATTTGAAAGTACAATCCTTCCGGGTAATGAAGGAAAATAATTTCATTCGGCTGGCCATGCAGTAGCCTAACGACATCAGCTCTGCGGCTGATAATGCGATCTTCAAAAAACAGGGCGCAAAACATCGAGTGTAGCTTCGGCTGTGCGGCACGTAGCGCCGTCCTGTTGAGACCAAATGTTGTCAATATCCTCCAACGCTTTCCAGCGACACCAATGTTGGACCAATCCGTTAGAAAATAAAGGGGGCTCGTAACTCGGAAAATATGGATCTGGGTATAGGCGCGATGAGGTTCGAATAAAAGCATGCATTTTTGGCTATAGATACCCGTGGGAGATTTTATGCTCATACATGATATATATTTTGAGAAAATTAGACTATTAAAAACAAAATATTATCGCGATTATTTCGATTTTTAAAAGAAATGAATCGAATCATTATTTAATTTTTACATTATTTTCAATTAGGCAAAATGAATCAGCATTAAAAATTTAGCAATTTGGTGTCAATACCGCGAAATGGATAAAAAAAATTACTTAAGAGCGGTACCCCATTTGTGAAAGCGACAGATTTGACCAGTGTGGCCGTGTCTAAACGCCAGTGAACTTTGCTGCTTCCCACACAAGCAGAGCCTAGCATAAATGAAAACACAAACAATATTCACATTTTTATATTTAGAATTTCTTTTTAGCTTGAATCAATTAAGCTGTTTGTTAAGTGACATTTATAAAACAATTCTATTTTCTGCAAGTTCGCCCATTGCGTTACGTTACGACTACGGTCAAGTACCCCATTTGTATATGTTTCACATAATGAGAACGTATCAGCTGATACGGCACGGTTGCGATTACGTTCAAGTTATTCGGCCTTTAGAGCAGGTATCGATAAGTAATTTTCAAAAATCGAACCACAAATTGTAGCTTTGATTTCCAGAGAAAATCATTGTTGCGAACCTCAAGAACTAGAACCGGGCTAAGTGGGTTATTTTTCCCGGCTTTGGCACAAATAGAACATGTTTCTCAATTATTTCAAAAATATTTTGATTTCCAATCCCCACTGGGGAGATTCGGAAAATTACAATAAAATCAATCCGATTCGATTGAAATTTCATACAAACCTAGCTGAAGTGTTGTTGAGCTTAGATGGACCGAGTGTGTGTGTAACCAGAGATGAGATGTAGGGTCCCAAGAGGTGGGAAACTCCGGTTCTCAGACATATACAAATTTTTGCCCAATTTGTATTTCTAAAATTCGAATTCCCCCACTGTGCACGCCGCGAGCCACCTTGCCAAAATTTCCATTAGAATAAATATGTATGTAGATTATTTGCATATGAAAAAATCAAATCTAGCAGAAAAAAGACAATATTGTAAACATATATTTTAGTTTGAAATTAGCACCAAAGACAAGTGATTTCTTTTCCCCATCAAAAACGCATTTTGTCAAATTTGTCGATAACACAAATAGAATATCAGCCCTTGATATGTAATTCAGATATGTCGATATTTATTTTTCTTATTAAACAACAATTTGAGCACAATTAATTTTTGCTATTACGATAACAAAAAAAAAACTGTTAATAAAAACCGGTATGACACTTGTAGATCACCTCGAACTTACATTGAACAATGAACCCTTACAACCTCCAAAACAACCGTCACCAATTACAAGCAGCGTCATCGGGACCACATCATAAAGCCATATCCCTTTGGACGAATTCATTACAACAACAGACATTACAGACAACAATGTCATATTTTACGTAAGTCAGAGAAAGGTCATTGTTTCTCATGATTTTGTGATGCAGTCACGCCGACCGATTTGAGAGTCTCTGCCTGCCTTAACTTACACACAGACACACACACTCGCATTGTATTGTAATTCTCTGTCAAACAAACTTGTCTTGGGTCTTGGCCATATGCACAAAGTGTATCTTAGCGTTTCACGTGTATTCTACCGGTGCCGTGTCGCCAGCACCAATGATTCAACCCAAATTCCCACATTGGACGCTACAAACGCAACGACCAGCCGACCGACAGACAGCTCAAAACAGAAATATATGTTTTTTCCATTGAATAAAATCTTAGGTGTAGACGATCTATTCGAACAGTTTCATCTTAACTTTGATACGAAACGCACGTAACGCTCAAAAGGTCTAGTCTCGCTCGCCGTCGTCGTTTTCAAATTGAAGCGTTAAAACTCGTTTTTTTCCGTTCATACGGTTCACAAACAAAGCCGTAGTCAGTCAGTGTCTTAATAATATTTCAAAATAATAACTTCCGACGTGTTTACAAGTTTTTTTGTTGTTATTTTTTTTTGGTTGGCTGCAATTGCTGTGTTGGTAAAGTTTGAGTTACCTAGAAGAAAAAAATGTAAAAAAAAACGAATTTGAATTAAAAGAGATACAACAACAATAACATAGAAAAATTTAAATATCTGAAATTTACCGCTAACGAAATCGTGTCAAGAATAACAAAAAGATTTGAATTCCAATGCGCAGAACTAAAAAAAAACAATTATTTGGGGATTGAAGAAGTTTGGAAAAACTTTCCATTCCAAAAAGTGGGGAATTTCAAAAAAATAATTGTCAGCAATCTTAAGGAAAAAAAAAAATACTTAATCAAAATTACTCTGAAGAAATGTCACAATAAAAATAAAAAACAATTATTTGTGGATTGAAGAATTTTTTGAAAATTTTCTGTTCCAGAAAGTGGTAGAAAATCACCCTGAATGAATTTTTCTATAGAAAGAAAAATCAATTATTTGTGATATATATTTTTTAAAAACTTCCCATTCAAATTTGGAATCTGAAATAGCCTTACAATTATTTCTTGAAATCGAAAAAAAAAAAATATTTAACCAAAATCACACAAGGAATTTCACAAAAATCAATTATTTGAGAATTAGTATTTTCAAAAATTGCACATTAAAATTTGGAATCTGAAATTTCTAGACAATAATTTTTTGAAATCTAAAAAAGGAAATAATACTCAAAATCACTCCGAAAGAATGTTTCTATAGAAATAAAAATCAATTATTTGTGGGTTGTAGAGT
Source organism: Hydrotaea cyrtoneurina (assembly GCA_958296145.1). Taxonomy (NCBI): domain Eukaryota; kingdom Metazoa; phylum Arthropoda; class Insecta; order Diptera; family Muscidae; genus Hydrotaea; species Hydrotaea cyrtoneurina. Next base: position 74,280,072 of record OY282514.1, on the reverse strand, counting down.
TTTTGAACATTTTCTATGGACAAATGTTCGTAACGAAATTCACTCTGAAGGATTTTTTTTTACAGAAATGAAAATCAATTATTTGTGAATTAGAATTTTCAAAAATTGCCAAGTAAAATTTGGAATTAACAATAATTTTTTGAAATCTGAAAAAAAAAATATTTTTAGTAAAAATCACTAAAGTAATTTTTCCATAGAAATAAATTGAAGAATTTTTGAACATTTTCTGGAAAAATGTCCCTAACGAAAATCACATTTTACTATAGATACTGTAGAAAAATATCAATTAGTTGTGGATTGAAGAATTTTCAAAAATTGTCCATTTAAATTTGGAATCTGAAATCTCTTTACAATAATTTTTTGAAATCTGAAAAAAAATTACTTAATTAAAATCACTCTGAAGGCTGATTTATATTTTCCAAAAATTAAAATTTACCCATTAAAATTTGAAATCAGAAGTCTCTTTACAATAATTTTTTGAAATATGAAAAAAAAACTTTTTAATGAAAATCACTCTGAAGGAATTTTTCTATAGAAATACAAATTATTTATGTATGAATTAGAATTTTCCATAAATTTCCCATTTAAATTTGGAAGTAGTTTACAATAATTTCTTGATATCTGAAAAAAAAAATTTTAAGAAATTTTTCTATAGAAATAAAAATCAATTATTTATGAATTAGAATTTTCCAAAAATTTCCCATTAAAATTTGGAATCTTTACAATAATTTTCTGAAAAATATTTAATGTGGATTGAAGAATTTTTGAAAATGTTCTGTTACAGGTAAAAATGTCTCCAAAATCTGAAAAAAAAATTCTTAACAAAATAGTCTTAAGAAATTTTACTGCAGAATAAAAAATCAATTAATTGTGAGTTGAAGAATTTTAAGAAAATTATCCAAGACAATCAGTCCGTCAGCTGAAGGAATTTTAACATAGAAATTAAAAACCAATTGTGTATTGAATTTCTAAAAAAATGACATTTTAAAATCTTTAAAAAAATCCGGAAAGAATTTTACTATAGAAAATTATTCAAAATTATTACAAAAATTGCTTAGAATTTGAGATAATTTCATTTTGAACAAATTTTCCTTAAGACATTTACTCAGTAAATATAAATAAATTTCCCACAAAAAAAATATTCAAAAAATTAATTGAGATCTGGAAAAATGTTCCATAAAACATAAAAATGCATCTTAATTGAAGGATTTTTAATTGTTCTGTGCAAAAGTAACTCCCTGTATATGAAAAATAATCTGAAAAAATGTTCTTATTGACATTGATGAAATTAAATAATATTAAATTTCCAGCCAGCAATATGATTAAGATAGCAATAGCTCAACTAATCTATACATTATTTCGAATTTTAATTATTTTTTAAATTGAATTTAATGGAAGGAAAAGTGCCGGTTAATTTAAAACCCTAATTAAGAATAAATTCCATATTCGACTCTGATCATTTCAATAATAAAATTTACTCAGATGATTATACGTTTTAGAGCACCATCGCAGTGGTGTGAAAGTGTGATTAGAAGTGAAAGTCTAGTGAAACATTAGGGAGGTTTCTTTTCAAATATAGCTTAAAACAGATAAGAAAATATTATTAGAATTGAAAGTCTAAAATATTTAAGTAAGTATAGTGTTAGCCAGATAGATATATGTATGTATAATATTTACAAAAGTCTTTAAACAATCAGATAAAACCAGTTCTGATATATTTTCTATAGAAAAAATAGTTTTGTGTGATTGATCAGTTTTCTATAATAGAAAATATTCCCAGCGATTCTAACTCACCTTCATAGTTTATGCAAAATCTTTCAGTATTTCAAACCTTCAGAAATTATTCAAGTTCGTTCAGAGTTCCAAAAAAACTTACTGTCAAAATCCTACATCGATTGAAGCTGCTTTCGAAAAACAGTGATTAAAAATAACAATACTATTGATACATCAATCAAATAATATTTGCATTCAAATAAATATTAGCTTTACCTCAGTTTAAATGTCTTCCTCTGTTTTCTTTCCCCATTCGCTATACTCTTAATACTCAATATCTAGTTAGTCTTGACATTCATATTTCGTTACAATATCAAAATCAATAGAAGAGACAAAACTATCATGTTCTCACACACATAAAGATAATCCAATAAAAGTCAAACATTGGCGATTGTTTGTTGTTACCATATTATTAAAGTATTATAAATAAATAAAAAAATACAATACCTCCCCACCCCATCACCAGAAAAAGCCAGTAATCACAGACAAGACAACAAAACAAATTGCAACAAAATTTATTGAAAACTCGAAACTTAAATACGAAATCAACACTTTCAGAATTAGAAAACAAGCAACTACCACAACAACACGATCATATTCATTTGGTTGCAACTGACATACAGAATAAATATATTTACAAAATACAAATAATTACACTAACAACAACAACAACATGAGTAAGTAAACACGATAACAGCCACATTATATTAAAATTAAATTTTAACAGGTTCGAATCGAACAGGAGTTTTTGCATGTGGTTCGAAATGAAGTGGTTTGAATCGAACAGGGGATTTGGTACGAATCGTCTTTGAATTTGATTTGAAATGAACTTCGAATTATCTGGTTGCATGTGGTTTGCATCGAACAGGGATTCTGGTTCGAATCGTCTATCAATATGGTTCAAAATTAACTGCGAATTATCTGGTTCGCATCGAACAGGGTTTTTGGATTTCGTTTCGAAACAAACATTTAACTATCTGGTTCGAATCGAAAAGGAGTTTTCCCATGTGGTTGGAAATGAACTACGAATTATCTGGTTTGAATCGAACCGTAGTTTTTAAAACTGGTTCGTAACGAACCAGAGTTATTGAAACTGGGCCGGCATCAGTTGTAGGATTGACACAAAATTAATGACAAAACGATGACTTTCCACCCAAGTTAAACAGGGAAGACGTTCGATGATTTTTAGCGATACCCTACTAACCCCTATCATCACCATCACCCAGTGGAAATATATGAACACTATTTGATTCCGTCAACTGAATTTATTTAAAATCAAAAAATAAATCCATGGAAAGCAATTATATAATTGGATCCTGAACTAATGTGAATTAGTTAAACGTTTGCATTTCATGACCAGATTTGGAGATTTTTCCCCCGCTATGAATCTCCAACATCATATGAGAAAAAAACACTGTTTGGACAAACTGACGATTTTGTAAGAAATTAAATCTTCTGAAGTTCATATTCAGAAGTTTTCTTACAAATGTCTGTTTCTTATTCACATTTCAAGGTCTCCTATTGAACTTTTTTTAAAAAAAAAACTTTTCCTTTTTGAAAATTTGTCAAAAGGTCTTTCGACTTCTTTAAAAAGATCTTTCCTGTTCAGTTTTTTTTCGAAAAAGTCTTTCCTATCCACTTTTTTCAATTAGTAGTTACTGTTTTTATCGGCCTTAGGCATGTCCATTATCCAATACCACCAAACTCTTACGAAAGCATTTCCAAAAAAATTAATTTTTATTTTCAAATTCGTCTATTTTTCTACTTACTTATGGAAAGTTCTAGAGTTATAAACAAATTTGAGGCAAACAATTTCTCCAATGTTCTAAAATGTCAAAAAGTCGTCCCTACTTATGGACCATAGTTGATCAGAATTTTATAGCGGTCATTCATTACAAAATATTTTTTTGTTGATGCACTTTGTAATAAACCGATACTAAAAAATCCTTCTTCTGGTTTATAGAACTTTGAAGCCCTAGCATTTCTTTTTCATTGTCTCAGATTTATTCACCTCCAACCGATTCCCGGTTTTCAACTCGAAACGTACTTTTCAAAACCTTTCACTGCAATTAAATACGTTATACTGAATATACGATTATATAAATTCTTTACATTTTCAGTTAAACATTTTGCCTCATCACGTTATTTTTTCACAGTTTACTAATGACTTGAGCTATTAATAAATAATTAAATAATACAATAAGCATGACTGAGATTTCAGGGAAAAGATTAAGAAAAAAAAAACAGATTGAATCGAAAGACCGGTAATAGTCGATTCTTATGTCATTATCTATGCCAAGAGATTTATAAATTAATTATTGTTGTGATAATTAAAGAGAATAAAGTATTAACATGTAAATGCATACATGAAATATTCAATTATTATAAATCAATCAATCAGTTGTTGTACTTTTTTTTCCTTTGAAATAAATATTTTAATAAGAATTTTATACAATGTATAAACTTACATAGTGTGAGGTGCTTGGGAACTGCGCAGTCTTATAGAAGTCGTTTCGTCTAGTAGTAGCTGGAGATAGAAAAACCTATCTAATCTGAAAGTTACAAAAATTAGAAGAAAAATACAAATTTGGCTAAATATTTTTCATATTACAAAATTATTAGAACTTTATGTTGGCAAATGGTTGAAGTTTTTGGGTTTAGCTTCAACTTCAAATCAAAATTTAGTCTTCAAACTATATGTGTTTGATTCGAACATCACCGGGTGGCAGTACACTTCTCTCTGGAAAATTTGAAATATTTTTCAATACAGTGTTTGGTTTTTGTTATTCAGGTTCGAGATAATCTATTATTATTATTTTATGTATTTTTTAAATAATAGAACTTTGGTTAAAAATATTTGTATATCATAACTCATATCAAAATGTAAACATCAAACCAATTGTGTTTGATGCTAACATCATTCCCACTTCGATCTCGGAAATAAGTAAAATCCTTTCCACAACGTTTAAAAAACATATGATTTAAAGCAACTGTGTCCGATGTCAACTTACGATTCAAACTAGTTGTGTTCGATTCCTACTAATTGTGTTCGACTCAAATTAATTTTGTTGGATTCTAACTAGTTCCGTTCGATTCAAACTAATTTTTTATTTTTTTAGTTAAATGTCTTCGATTCAAACAACTTCTCGTCGCTTTATACTAATTGTGTTCCATTCAAACTTCTTCTGTTCGATTCAAACTTCTTCTGTTCGATTCAACCTAATTTTGTGGGTTACTTCAAACTACTGTCAAACATTCTCCAACTATATCAAACTACTCTAGAAACTTTTCTTCCACAATACTAAATTTTATAATACAGAAATAAATATTTATCGTTTCTATATTTTCTTTTCCATTCACAGAGATCCCAACCATGTTAACCGAAGTGGAAAACTTTAATGAGGTTATGGTGGGCAACTATAAGCTGGAAATGGAACTGGGTGAACCCACCGATAGATCAAAAGAAGTGGCCTTAAACGAATTAAGGGAAACGCCAGAAAATCAACAAAAAGGCCTCGAGGAATTAAAGAAATTATTAGATGGTAAGTGTCTATAGTAAATGTGGGAGGGGGATTGCCCAATGGAAATCAGATTTCCAAACTGCATTCGGATGTGTGATATTTCTCCAAAAGGAAATATTCTTCCGTAGGGAAAATTCAGAAAGTCGTTACCTTTTTTTCTATACAGAACATATTTAGTCTCTAGTTTTAGACTAGATTTCAGAGGATCTAAAAAAAAGCTTGCAAGGCTAGCACAGATTTGCGAGGAACTTAGGAAACGGTTGGGATTCTAGAATACATTTTAGAGAAACTTAAAGACTCACTTGCAATTTCAGATCAGATTTGAGACGAATTAAGAAAGCTGTCACCATTAAAACAATCTAAAAGAAAAACTTCTTTAGTTATTTACATAGAAATTGACAGTGTTTACTTTTGAACCTGAATCAGTAACGAAACTTAAAAACTCACTTGCAATTCCAGAAGGAAGCTGTCACAATTAAAACAATCTAAAAGAAAAACTTCTTCAGTGGAAGAATCAGTTATTTATATACAAATTGACAGTGTTAACTTTTGAACATGTTCTCGAATCAGTTTCGGGTCATTGTTTGTTCCTCTGTAGGATCTATGACGCAGTAGGAGCTTGCAAGTGAATAGAGGTATGACCATGGATTCCATTTCAAACATCACCAAGTTTGATTGAAACATTATTAAAATTAATTCAAACGTTCATGTTTGATTCAAATTTTATCGCGATTAATTTAAACTTTGTTATGTATGCGTCAAAATTCAGCCCGACTGATTCAAACTTTATTAAGAATAATACAAACCTTTTTATGTTTGATTCCAACTCTCTTAAGTTTGATTCAAACTTTATCAAGTTTTATTCCAACTTTATTAACTTTGAGTCAGACTTTATTAAGTTTGATTCATCAAGTTTTATTCCAACTTTAATAAGTTAGATTCCAACTTTATTCACTTGGAGTCAAATTTTATTAAGCTTGATTACATCTTTTTCGAGATTGATTTAAACTTTATTATGTGTCAAAATTCATCAAGATTGTTTCAAACATTATTAAGATTAATTCAAACCTTTTTAAGTTTGATTCGAACTATATTATATTTGATCAAGTTTTATTCCAAATTTATTCAGTTGAACTCAAACTTTTTTCAGTTTGATTCCAACTTTATCGACTCTAACGTAAACCTAAGCCGTATTCGATTCCAATTGAATTAAATTACATGTAATTTAATCAATTTTGATTCAAACTGCATTCACGTTTCATTCAACCGGTGTTTGTCTTATTGATTGCTTTAAATAAATATGTTTTTTTTGTTACAATTTCTAATTATTTTTTAAATTGCTAGCGCTAGCACATTGCTTTCATTTGAAAGGCCATAATTTAAACTTCCGACACGAAACCGATAAACCGTTTACTTGCCTTACAAAATGGTTGACCAGTGGTTCCGACACGTGTTTAACAATTTCTTTGTTTCGCATCTGGCCGTGAAGGGTCTGTAATGTTACACGAATTTCGCGTGCAAATAAATTCCTGGTAATTGTTATGCAAATACTGAACAAAAGCTATTCCCCCCCAGCGGTTTGTGATAGAATTATTACAGAGATTTTTTCAGTGATTGTTAAAAGATTGTTTAGTAATGAATACTCCTACTAATATTAACATTTACAGCATACAAAGCTCTAAATTATTTGTTAGAAACGATTAGAATGGAGTCTATTTGAAGTCTGTGTCCCGAAAGAAATTATATGAAATGTGGGGATGTATGAAATTAGACGACAACTAATAATTGATGAGTGTTAGATGCCTCTACCAATTTTGTTAACCCTAAAAATACATATGGAAAATACATGCTTTCTAGGGTTAAACACATTTTTCATTTCACATTTCCTGGCATTCAAAACAAAATTCCAAGACAAATTTTGCCTCACAAACAAGATCCCATGGACAGTGCAGTTTAAATCGCTACATTCGTTGCCCAGTGTCAGTATCGTTTCAGCACTTTCATTGATTCTCTATTCCACCTAATACGCGATCACTTTCAAAATCAAGCCTTTGCCACTAACGATTAAATATAATTAACTTGATGTTAGAGTCCAAGAGTCAGTGAAAAAGGTCAATGATAATTACAAAAAATTGTTAAGAAGTAAAACAAAAAACGGAAAAAAAACTTACTAAACAATCAAACCTTTGTAACCTGAAAAATTCACTGTACAAAAATACAATGAGTTGTGGAATTTGTTGCTGTTGTTCACAACAAAAACAGCGGCTTTTCATTGTTGTCAACGCAAAGGCTCTGAACAAAAACCATAAAAAAAAACAACGTACGACGAGTTGAGTATATTTTGTATGTCAATAAGTCATAAACTTGATTTTCGGAACGCTCAAGTTACAGCCAAATAATGTTGAAAGAAAAAATTAATAACGACAACAAAAGACACACTGACGATGTGTAGCAATTGTTTACGTTGTGTAACTTGGCCGGCCTCATGGGCCAGACGTCAGTCATATCGCGTCACACACGGTCTTGCGAGGCACAGTAGTCCACAATAAAATTCCATCGGCCAGAAGTTTTAATTTGTTTAATTTTACAAGAAGCTGAATTTCATGCTCAACCTCCACAGAGGGCAATACGAAAAAAGGGGAGCTTACATTGTGTACTACAGTGGTAGGTTCGTAGTAGGGCTCTTCAGAAACCCACATAATACTAGTAACTAGGTCCAACTCATTCCTAGTCTGTGGTACGGGGGTACTCTGCGCCTCTCCCTCTGATGCACAGAATGTAATGCCGCATTTGCCACCCCTGGACACAATAAGTAGAGTGACTGTTGCGGCAGCTTTTGTGGATGAACTTCCTACACAATTTTCCGAGTTTTATTAGATGCAACGACCACGATAGTTCGCTGTCCCTGAATTTGTCTTTTGGTACATGAGGACTGCAGCGAGTAATTCATGGTCATTGTCACCTGTACCATAGACCGCTCAATGTCTTCATCAGGTATCCTTCCAGTTAGTTCCCCAGAAACAAGGGTGACATCTAGTGTCTGTTGTCTATTTCTGGTAATGAATGTTGGTTGGTTACCTCTTAAGGTTAGTACTTACAATATACTACCACCACGATGCTCCCGAGGGGCCTCAGCATACCCCCTCTGGCTTCATACGTACTTACTTTATTTAAGTTGGCTCCACAACCTGTTGTTCGTGTTGGCCTGCTTAATAAATGCTTTCCAAGCACTTCGGTCTTCCGCTTGGCTTCTCTAGTTCGTGATACCAAGGATTTTCATGTCTTCTTCCACTTGGTCCCTCCACCGGAGTCTCGGTCTTCCCTGTCTGCGCCTTCCGCGGTGGTTGTCGTCCAACGCCTTTCTGGTTGCTCCAGCCAGCGCAATCGCTGTATTTTGATGCGTTTAACTACGTTCATGTCGGGCTATAGCACAGACAGTTCACGATTCGTTCGACATTTATGCTCCTCGTTAACACAGATTGCGCCATCGATTTTTTCGAATGGTTTTTCTCTCAAAAACACCCAGCGCAGCTTCATCTGCTTTCAGGTTTCATACCCCACATATACTCCCAGTTTCAGACCCATACAGCCACTGGCAGGTTTGGTAATTATTATATTACAGGCTGACGACTGTCGTGTCTAATTTATTAAAAGAAGAAAGAATAAAAGTTGTGAGATAACTCTTTACAAATATACAAAATCTGTGTCTACCTTCATCCGTAGTTAAGATCAGCTTAAACCCAGTTGTCTTTAATCCACAAGGTTCATCCATGTTTCCTGACTGAAGTACCATCAGATGTTTCCAACATCGTTACATCCTCGCCTGTGTCTGCAAGACTCTTTCGTACAAAGCTTCTCTTTGTGATAAAGAGATTCTCCACACACCAAGGGTATCAGAAAAGGATATACGCTGGGCAGTTGCGGCATGAGACTCTCCCCTTCCAATACAACATCAGCTATAGACCAATGTGATAGACCTTCATTTGGATAATACAGTTTGTATCTGGCAACCCTAAGTATATCTTTACGATAAATTGTAATCGGACATTGAATTAATGGGCCCAAGTGAATCGATTAAAACATACTTACTTTTATTATTCAGAACAAATTTTAGATTAGCAACGTAATGTTTTGCCCCCACCGTGCAACGTTCATTTGCCTTTCGTGCTCATGTTAAACATTTTGTTAAATACATGTCTCATCCATTCAAATCGGATTGAAATTAAGTTCAAGGTTATGTTCAAACCAAGAAGTTAACAACCAAAAACGTAAACAATTGTACGACAATTTTAATTGGCTACAACCAAAAAAAAACCGATGAAACCGAAACAGAAAAGTCGTTAATACTCCTCACTTTTATTTAAGTATAGCGTAGAAGCCATAACTCAAAATATTTATGGCATTTGGTTTGTTTTTAACCAAGTTAACCAAACGCACAAAGCTCAAATCAACCCGTTTGGCCAATTTGTTTAGAGAGGTGGGCGCGAAACAGATGTAAAACTTAGTCATACCAACACAATCGGTTGATGGTTTTGTGTGTGTGTGTGTGTGTGTCTGTGTCTGTGTTTTTGCCTAGTTTTGCATATTGACTGACTTTGATTTTCAAGTTCAGGGTTATTGTTTGGTACGCTTTCGACTCTAATTTTGTCTTTATTTCGATCTGTTCCATTGCGCTACGGTTCAGCACGTAGTGGTCTTAAAAGTTCAAAAATAAAAAAATACCCAACAATGAACTTTGGAGTAAAAACACGTTTAGAGTTTGATCGAATGACCTTTATGCCTGAGGTCATTACGAAATTGTGTTATAGTTTATCGTAAACTTGGCACATATATCCAATTCTATCAAAATGAAAACTACAATCAGATGAATCACGAGAAAAGAGTTTAATTGATGCAGACAATATTTTATTGAAATGTCAGGTTTAAATTTGAAGATTAATTAATACCGATTAATCCCCCTAGTCAACAAGATAGCGACAATAGCGATTACAAATTCTAATCTAAACGGAGCATAATTTAAATTTTTTTAAAAATTCAAATTAAAGGGAAGTTTTAATTTTTTTTTTGTCCTGTATTTGCTAAGTAGGATGCATTTCAAAACATAAATGGCGTTTTGACTTATGAGAATGAAATATTTATTTACGTTATTAAATATTATTACCAGGTGGTCCATTCTGAAAGTCCAATTTTGGCAGAGTTTTCCCAAAACTTCGGCCGGTTACTCACCAACGACACGTGTAATTTTGTCTTCCAAGGCAGCAATCGTGTCTAGTCTAGTGCTGTCAAATCTCACGAAATAGACGGTCAAATTACAGTGCTAAAACCAAACTCTTCTCTCAATTGGTTCAGGGCATGTGGCACCGTCCTGTTGAATCCACATTACAACCAAGTCCAATTCATCTATTTTGGACAAAATCCAAATCCGTAGCTTAACGTTTCTGCCATCGCCGTCTTTGAAGAAGTACGATACAATGATACCACCGGCCCATAAACCGTACCAAACATTGTAATTTCTCTTGTACAAATCTCTGGTTGCTCTGCGATTTGTGCTGAAATAGAGATCATAGATTTTATAATTATTTAAGTATAATAATGTAATTATTTAAAATACTTACAGAGATATATGACCATGGATGGAGGGTCGGCAGCTACAGGTCTCACGATTTTGTGTTATGGTCCTACAGTGGCCTGTTGACATTAAATAAACAGGTACAACATATAAATAGGAAAACATCTTCGTAAGATAAAATGAGTCAAACTTTCCTCGCCGGGAAAGTAGACTCGTCTCTATTTAATTTAAATTTATGTTCATTTGTATATTAGGCCAAAAAAAAAAAGAGTTCTAATGGAAAGGTCAAAAGGGAATGCGGACTTTTTGTGGGAGGCCCCGTAAGGTTTGTGACATATTCAGTCGTCCTACGAAGTAAAGACGCAAGTGCAAAAATTTCAAAATTGAGATAAGGCCAGATTTGGAACTTTATATTATAAAATTATTTTTAAAAATTTCCAAAAATATTTCATAAGATATGAAACGTACAAGCTGAATATATCAAAACTATCAAAATGGAAATGTGACTTTCTTTCTTAGGAGGTCAGTATTGCCCATTTTCCGTACAGACTAGCAATAAATGACATGAAATATCCAGTCCCATGTGCAATTTTCTAAAAAATATTAGCCTGTCAACATTTAGTGATCGTGGATCAAACGTCTTTTAGAATTTATGAAACGGATTTGGTCAGAACAGTTTTTCACCGTGCCATATGATAGACCCTCCTATGCGAATGGGGTGATTGTCTACAAATGTAGATATGGTGCAGAACTCACTGTTTAGGGGATGTTTCTTTGTAAAACACACCCTCTACTTATTTCTACGTACTCGCATATGCCGGAAGAAAGCTGTCTTAGGACGAGAGATAAGTCGGTTCTAACTTACTTAGGTTGGCTCTAGAACGTCTTTGTAGCTGCAGCGTTTGGATTAATTAGACCGACAGAATCCAGCCAGCACAACTGCTGTATTTATATGTCCTAACTATATTCATGTCGGGTTATGGCTCATTTAGCTCATCGTTCGTCTAAACTCAATGTTAACACAGATTGGGCCATAGATTTTGCGAAGGATTTCTCACTGAAAAACATCCAGCACAGCACTCTCAAAATGTATTTTTTGACCATTAATCTGTAATATTATACAAACTACATGTGGTTATAATTCCATCATTTTAAAGACTGGCTACATCCAAGAGCAAAAGATTTGGAAATTAAAAAAAACAAAGGGGTTTTACCCATAAAAATCTTAGATTTTTTTGAAAAAATAGATTTTATTCAAATTTTGGTCATCCATAATCTGAACATGACTATGTTTTCACTTTTCAGATCGAACAACTAATTTGGGAGAAATTGGGTTTAGAAAATTAGGTTTTCTCAAAATTAGATATTCCGAAAGTCACTTGAAACTATTTGGTCAACTTAATGCCACAAGAGCAGCGTCAAATCAAAGCTAGACTTCAGGACTATTATTAAATAAATAAGAGCCAAATTCAATCTTTCTGGAATGTGACCATTAACGAAATAATATAAAGTGTTTTACCTTCAGCGGATTTGAATAATTCTCCTTACTTACTTACTTATTTCACGATTTGGAACTTTATATTATAAAATTATTTTTAAAATTTTCCAAAAATATTTCATGAAGGAACAGACAGGGAACTTATCTCGAATCAGTGAGCTGTGTTCGTTGTAATACTCACTGACCGGAACCTACTATTTTTAAAGACGGCTCCGAACGGCTAATGCTTTTTTCTAGAGATGTTTTACATGGCTTACTCGTAAAGTCGCCCACATTTACGAGTTGGAAACAGCCGCTGAAAAATGTTTGATGGTCTTACACGGTTTCGAACTCGGGTTCTTCCGTGTGATAGTCGCACACACACACTACCTCATTATTTCCAAAAAAAAACTGTCCACTTCAAATAATAATTTAATCATTGATCTACTAAAAAGAAGCCCATTTAAAAAGATGGACAAATCTTTTTGTAGATTGTTCACCGCATTTAAAAGCTGATTTGGAAAATGTTTCAAGTTCACAAAGTTTTGTGTAATTTAATTTTTTTGTAGTGCAATAACAACAGAAAAGATATTCAAACTTCTGTTTGTTCAGCTTCAAATAATAAAAATATTGTTCGGGTAGTAACTTCAAAGAGCCGATATTAAAGTTCGAACACGTACATATGTAAGATTGACTAAAAGATTTGTATGTGCAGGTTGTGAAAAGATACTTTCAAACGTTGTTAAATTAAATTATAAATACGTGTAGTTGAGTTTTGTTTAGTATTATCCGATTCGGTCATATACAAGAGCTTTGAGGAAACAATAAAAACAAATCTTTAACGATGAATGTCGGACAACTACAAACAATTAAAAGCCATAAAAAACAATTAAACCCGTTATGCTCGGAGAGCCAATTCAAGAATAGAATATGTCCTCTTAGTTAGGTATTTGAGACGTACTTAACATCCCTGCTACTCTTTGGGTATTTGCACTAGGTTGAGATCTCAACATCACAACTCTTCTCCGCCACCGCTTTTCAACTTTCCGAAGGGCAGAAAATATTTTGTATTAAAAAAATTATACTTTTTTCGAATGATGACATAATTAAAATGACCTTACTTACTTATTCCCCTTAACATTCCATTAAGGAACTGATGACAAAACTTCTTCTGAGCTGTGCACCATATAATCTAGTTTACAGCCGCCTCCGAACGGCTGTGTTTAATTAGAAACTGAACAGTTGGAAAATTTCCACTTCTATAGATCCGCAGGCCAACTAGAAACCTTTAAGGGTTTTGAAATTTCCTCTGAGCCTGCCATAATTTGGTCATCCCGGTTTATCATAATTTTTTTTTATCGCTTTTTCCCCCTTTCTATTACTCTGATACTCATCTGTATGTTCTGGCCTTGTTTCTTACAGCTGAAAAAGATTTAAAATGTCCACGCGATGACTTGTTCCTTATACGTTTCCTGAGATGTTGTAAATACTATCCGGAAAGTGCTTTGAAATTGGTAAGTATAATTTAAAAACAATTAATTATTTAATAAAAAAAAAAGAAAATAACACTTGATTTCTCTGTTAAAAATTGCTACAGATCAAACACTACTATTCGTTCAAAGTTAAACATGCCGATGTCTATAAGGATTTGAAGCCCAGCAATGAGAAAAATGTCTTTGATCACAATGTGATTATTGTCTTTCCCAATCGCGATCAATTGGGACGCAGAGTGGCCGTTTTGGAATTGGGCAGTAAGTGTTAAACATGTTCATGTTGTTAAACCTTTTTATCAATTCGGTAATTCTTCTTTTCTCTTCCTCCAGAAAATTGGAAACACAAGCAGGTGGTTTTGGATGAAGTCTTCAAAGCGGCCGTCTTGTATTTGGAAGCAGCCATGTGGGAACCCGAGACCCAGATCAACGGCGTTGTCGTCATCTTCGATATGGATGGTCTCAGTCTGCAGCAGACCTGGCAATTTACACCCGCCTTTGCCAAGCGTATTGTCGATTGGCTGCAAGATTCGGTGCCATTGCGCATCAAGGCCATACACATTGTTAATCAGCCGAAAATCTTTAATGTGGTCTTTTCGCTGTTCAAACCTTTCTTGAGGGAAAAACTACGATCACGTATCTATTTCCATGGCACCGATCGCCAGTCGCTGTACAAATACATGAGTCCCGAATGTTTGCCCGCTGTCTACGGTGGCAGCCGTAAAGAGCCACGCATTGATGGCGAACAATGGTACAAGCTGCTGGTACAGGCCGAAAAGGAATATGAAGCCATTAACTCGTATGGCTACAAAAAGTGAGGCGAATGAGAGTCCGTTTTCGGTCCCATGCTCCAGACACAATTCCATTTTATTGCCAACATTATTATTTTGTAAAATCGCATCAATATTGTTAACTAGTTAGATTTTTTTTTCTTTTTGTCTAGAATTTTAAGTATAACTAAACTTCCTAAACATGACATGACATCGAAAGGGCGATGTTTTGGTATTGCGAGACAGGCGTGCAAAGCTTCTGTGCGATTTTTACCGGTAGCCAAAAACTAAACGTAATCCATATAAACACAAAGTTTAGTTAAAATTCCTTTTCGAAATTAAATATTTCGTTTCCCATATTCACCTATCCCTGGAATATCATATCTGCTAACTACAAAAGTCTTTGTAGCCCATCTAGTCTTCAAAAAAAAACATTCTGGAAATAGTTGGGAAGTGGCTGATGCTTTTAAAGATATTAGAAACTAGTCTTCATCTAAAATCTCTTACCAATTGAATACTTTTTGAACAAACGTACTTTCTTACTTATTGCCCATAACACATTCATGTAGGAACCGACTCTCCATGAAGGACTTCTCTCGAATCAATTAACTGTGCGCTATAGAATTTGTATACACACTGACCGGGACCGGCTGTTTAAAGCCGGCTCCAAACGGCTAATGCTTTTCTGGAGAAGTTTTACATGGCTTAGAGATTACTCTCTTTTTCGTAAAGTCGCCAAAAATTACGATTTAGGAACAGCCGCTGAGTAATTTTGGTTGGTCTTAGCCGGTTTTGAATCTGAGGTTATTTGTGTGATTGTCGCACACACTATCGTCCACATCAGGCCCGTTCACTGAACCAACATACTGTATTCCAAAAACGATAGCCCACAGTATAAATGAAGTTCGAACTTCCACCGAGATTCTATGCCATTCCTGGGTGGTTTGAAAGAATTTGATTTGTTCCATCATCTTTCAATGTCAATCCTTATCTATTCCTTATCCCTAACATTCCTTTAAAATATGAAATTTTCTGCCATTTCCTGGCCTAAACCAAAAATCTCAAAATATTTTTAGTTGGTTGGACATGCAAAGTGGTTTGAAGAAATATTTCCAAAAATTCCTTTCCTTATCCAAAATTCCCCTCCTAATAGACTCTCTCCCAACAACTCAGCTGGAATGTACTGTCCCAAATAATCAATAATCATGGACAAGTTCTGAAACGGTTGCAGTCAGCAACCGTTTTATTAAATTGAATCAAACACGAAAAAAAAATTTAATCAAACATAAAATAGTTCAAATCAAACACAAAACCGTGGTAGTGTCAACATAAATGCCATCCAGTACATCCCCGCTCGACGACTCAAAAGAATTCCTTATGAGTGCCCTAAAACTGTGATAAAATTCTTACAAGAGATTCTACAGGGTGATTCAGTTGTAATGCAGATTCTTCAACATCAATTATTTGTGACAAGTTAATGATTGCTATGAAACATAACCCACTTCAAAAAATAACTATAGTTCTTTTATCCTAATGAGTCGTCTTTTCATATGAGAACATTCTTCTACCATTTGTGTTATAAATTTCCTTATGCATTAAAATGCCACTTCTCTATTGCCTTAAGAAAAATCTGAAACTCTAGACTGCTGTGTAGTGTCAGACCGGTTTAAAATGCATTCAAAACAGACTGTCGTATTGCCCAATCCATTCCTTTTGTCTTAGGTAACTTCTCAAATCCAACACTCCCATCTAAACACAAACAAATCCTTGCCTTAGCCTGAGTCCTTTCCATGTCGTATTCCAACATCCTTGAACCCCAATCCCATTCCCTCTTACTACGCGCTCAAGTCTACCAATACACACACTCGCCCATTTTTCAAATTTACCAAAATCGTTTCACATCATTCCACTTCATTGTATTAATTTATTCCTAAACTCGAATTAATATTTATTCGATTAAAACCATTTCTTATTTTTATTATCGTATATTTTCGGGGGCTGTATATAACATTTAAGTTTAGGGAGATTGTTTTCTTTTATATCCATATATTGTTTTCGTTGATAGAATGATAGAAACAACAACAAAACAAAACTCTGGTTTCTGTAGTTTAGGCTAAGTTTGTTTTTAAAGCCAGTTCGAACAAATTTATATAAAAAAAAAATTTGAATTTCTTTTCAAATTGTGAGAAATAAAAAATATGCTTTTGCCAAATTAATGAACAAGTTTATATATAGAATATATATTTCAATAAAGCGTGAAGAAATTGTATTGGATTGTGTTTTTTTGTTCGAAGGAGTGATAAGAAATATTTTGAAAATGAAAAATTCCAAATTGGATTTGCAAATTGTTATACGTTTTTACGGTACCAGAATATTTTTTGTCATCATATTCCTCTTAAGCGGTGTTCGTATTGTATAAGTTCGTGTTTTTGCATTACAAATGTGTTTCACATAAACAATTTTTTAATGAAGCGGATTTTCATTTAAGCGAAGAACACTCGTTACAAATATTTATTTTCAATCAAGCGAATTTTTGAATGAAAAGACGAGCGCTATTCGGTATAACTAAAGGGTATTCCAACAAGAGGTGTTATTTTGAATCACCAGGTATTTCGGTAGCTGTCACTGTTGAAGAATAAAACCCGTGCAAGTCGCTCAAGAACAACTGAGAATATTGCTGCTGGTCCCAGGTTTGTCCATTCCACGTCGTTCTTTGAAATTTGGGCATTCCACAAACGTCATTGCACCGTATTTTGCATAAAGACTTTGGTCTTAAGGTTTATAAAGTTCAGTTAACACAAGAACTCAAGCCGGCCGATCATCAACAACGTCGTGTCTTTGCTGATTGGGTCCTTGAAATGCATGAAAATTATTCGGAATTCCATTATTCCATTCATGAAACGCATATGGTCCTGTAAGCGTCGTGGTCGTGGTGGCCATTTGGCTGATGTTATTTTGTTCATGAAATTATTTTTTATAAAAAATAAACAACCGATCATTTATCTCAAAAATTAAATTTTTTCATTGAATACCAAAATAACACCTCATGTTGGAAAACCCTGTATATGAATGAATAAACATGAACAATTTGCTTACCAATCAAATCGGCCAACTGATTATGATTCGGAACCTTTCGGTTCTAAACATTGCTGACATGGTTAATTTAGATGACAATTTAACGTTCCCAATAATAATCTATTCCGAATCCTTGGACTTGTAATCGTGATCACGTTTATTAGCAGTGCAGCAAAGTAGCAGGACTGTATAGATAATCTTCGCCCTGCAAGAGATCAATATTTATGAGACCATATAAATTGTTAATGTCAATTCTTACCGAGTTGTAAATTTTTATTTTATTGAAAACACCTGCATAAAGTCTCAAATTGCAATTGTGATTTTACTTTAATGTGCAACTGAATTCTTTTCAAAACTTCATTATACTTTTCTTTTATCCTGTCGATGTGAACAGCATGGATTTTCCTTCTCGGTTTAAATGGTCTTCGTTGCTTATGAACTTGATCAGTTTTCTATAGAAGCGTCATGACGAGAAATCAAACAAGTTCTTCTTAAAATTGTCTTTTACTTGTTATATATATTTTTTTTTTGATTGGATTTTTCATTTGGCTTAAATATCTAAATGTCTTAACTGTTGAACATGTTTTACATTTCATTATTCACTCTCTCTCTCTCTAGATTATCCTTAAAATATAATAAATATGCTTGAATGTGGGATACTTTTCATTTCAATTTCCTTTTCGTCTGAATGTGGAGGAATGTGTTTACATACATAGATCTCATAAATAAATATCATTTTTTGTTTCCTTTTTTTTTTAGTACCAAATAAAATACTAATTACAATATTATCTTTTTTTTCTAAAAACTTGTGAGTAAACAAAATAGCTGCCTTTGTAAATGGAAAATCTATATGGAATGTATATGAAGGACCTAAGAAGAAGAAAAAAGCTGCAAAATAATACATGAGGACAATTCAATTGGCCGTAAGTTTGTTTTCTGGTAGAGGAAAGGCACTATAAACTTAGGATCTAATAAGCCAAAATCGCACTTTATCGTACAGTTAATAAAGGGGTGATGTTAAACATTGGGTATGAGTTTTTAAGGGTCAATACTTTGTGAACTTAAACATTAGTTTTTGGTGCGTATTAATTACAAATTATAAAACTTGGCTTGGATTTTACAAAAGCACAACTTAGCAGAAAATAAATATTTCCATAACAAATAATGGAAAATGCACGCCCTGGTATACATCCACATGCACTTTATAGAGTTCAAGCACCCGAATGAGAATCTTTTTTCGGAAATAGTCCAGTACGTAAGAAATACAGTATTGAAGGTATTTTGAAAAACTTTCTAATATCGAATATCTGAAACAGATTTGTATTCTAACGCTTTTTTAAGAGTCCCTCGTAGGAGTTTTTTTTAGTTGGCAATTACAAAAAAATGTTTTAAAAAAAAATCTGTTTTTTTGAGCAGAATTTTTGTTTGGTGAAAATAACCCATCTGGGGGAATTTTTAACAAATATGTAGTAAAAAAAAGAGATTCTTGGACGCCAACAAAATGTAATTGGACTGTTTTTGTACTGATGTAATTTTTTCTTTCTGCCAAAGAATCTGGGAATTCCTAATTTTGGGCGTGTCTGTGCGTTGTACAACCAGTTTCTTTTAGAAATGTTTTCGTGTGTGTGTGTGTGTTTTTTTTTTGTATGAAAACCTATTCTGCTCTTTGGTCTTTAAAGTTGAAATTGAGTTGAGGCCGGTATCTTCTGTTGACGTTTGCCAAATCTTTTCGGCGATGATATGTTCATGGACTCATCTTCCGAATCCATGCCACCGCCGGCAGCCGAATTGGAACTGCCACCGCCGGTGCAACAGAAACGATTGTGTGCCAATTTAATGGTCTTTGTTAAATCTATAGTATCGTTTTGTTTCAGTTCTATTTCGGCAATACGTTCCATGTGCTTCCATTGGCGTACGGCCAGGACAAAAGCATCGGTGACATTGGTCGCTGTCTTCGAGGACGTTTCGATTTGGCTGTTGATTTTATTTTGATCGCACCACTGTTTCACTTCGTCGTAGGCCACCTGGCGACAATGATGGGCCATGTCATTCTGCAAAGCATAAGCAACGAACAAAATTTAATTTTCATATTCTTAAAATTGCCCATATTTCATTTACCTTATTTCCCACAACAATAAATGGAAATTTATCCGGTTTAACATCGGCATAATTCACAAATTCCTGTCGCCACTGTTTCAAGCCGCGAAAACTGTCATAATCATCAATGGAATAGCACAGAAGGCAAACGTCTGAACCGCGATAGAAGGGTGTGCGCAGAGCACGGAAGCGTTCCTGGCCAGCAGTATCCCAAATCTGAAAGAAATACCATAGACAGAATACCATGAATGTTGGGAAATCTTTCAAGAAATATTATAAATATTAATGTTAAGAAATATAATATGGTGTGTATACACTTTCAGGAAATTCTAAATTACTAGAAACCAACGCATTTCACCCAAAGAAGTCAGTTGCCATCAATCTGCCAGCAGTTCAAATAAATGACGAATCACCAGTCGACGAACAATTTGTAACCGCTATTAACCAACTCAAAATCAGCAAAGCTCCAGGAAAAGATAATCTTCTGGCAGCAAAAAGGACCCCTAGATAACTGCAGCCTTATTACAACCGTTTTTCGGAAGAATATGGAAGTCGTAACAAAAGACTGCAAGGAAAGCCTCATTGTCAAAATTTCAAAACAAAAAAAATGGAGATCTCAGACGTTGCGAAAATTGGAGAGTTGTTGCTCTGACCCCGCCGTCTGTAAAATGTTTAATACAATTGTTTTGAAACGCATCCTACCCGCACTTGACGCACAATTCTGTGATTTTCACAAATAACAATGTAAGTTATAATAGAAAACTTCTCAGGAGAGCGAAAACAAATTATTTCTAAAATTTCATCTTCTGAGAAAATATTAATTTAAGTTACTAAAAAAAAGTTTACTTTAATGAAAAGCCCTTTGACATCAACAAATCAAAAATCCCCGAAAAGTAGTTAAGCGATTATTTGTGAAAACCACAGAAGTGAGGTAAGAGCAAGCTGGGTTACGTCCTAATCGACCATATGTCGATCTCACGAATGGCTTGAATTGTTAATGGATTGTTCACCAAATATCAGTCTGTATCATCTAAAGGGTTCAATTATCATCGAGACGGCTGATAACATAATTACCGAACTTGGTGCGCCAAAGTTCGATTGTGGCGTGGGCTTTGTGGTATGGTGCGCAATCCTGCTGTAACCAAAGCTCATCAAATTCCATGTCTTCAATCCAACAGCACCCTTAACCGAAATAACGTCTCCTGTAGCATTTCTAATATATGAATGGGTCAAGGGTGAAACCGAACCAAAATCTGCTACCATCTAAGAGTGCATTGGCTTCTCCGATTCCCAGAAGCGACAGTTTTGCTAGTCAACATTACCGTCGAAATGTAAAAAAAAATTCGTCAGAAAAGATGACTTTACTAGCAAAATCATTCTCCAATGCACTGTGTTAGCAGTAGGAAATAGGGATATCGAATGGAGGAAAGAGGGAGTGATGTTTGTTGACATTTGCCTTGAATTTGTGGAATGTCGCAGCTGGCAGGAAAGACACATGAGGGAAAAGTGTTTCACATGCGAATATTTTGGCTGAAGAAGGAATTTTGTCGATAGAGCGTCGTCCGATCAACCGTCCATTTGACAATGAACGGACGAGTCCAAACATCAGGAACTAGACGGCGGATACCCGAAGAGCTGAGGCCAGTAAAAAGTCTAGTCCCATGTTCCGACGAAAGTGAAGGGAGTCAATAGATAAGTCATTGCCAAATTGCGGTTGAGTGAGTCATTTATCGTTCGCCTATTGTCACCGACTTCCAAAATACTTGACCGATGATCAAATGAATATGAATGACAGAGGTTGCTGTCATCCGCCAAATAGGAGATTGGGTTCACCGTCGGATCCAACAGATCGTCACTGAAAATATGAAATGGAGAGACAGACAGATTAGATGGGACTTCTCGTTTTGTTTCTTATTCAGATAGCAGCTATGAGACCCTAAGCTCTTTAGATTAACGATGGGAATACCGGTGGGGGGAAGGAAATATATAACATTTGAAAGTGTTTCAAATACATGTCGTCGTTTATATTGAATATCGAAAATTTAAGGTAAGTTAATAATTGTAAAAGAAAAGGGGTAAAGGGGTTTTTGCTGCAAGAGGTGTTATTTTGATTAACCGGTATTTCGGTAGCTGCCACTTGTGAAGCTTTTATTCTCTGACATTTGACTATGCATTACAACGCACTGAAATTATTTCAATTCACAACAAAAATTATGAAAATCAAACATTTTTGGATCGTCATGAAGCACCTTGTCAGATCGCAATACAGAAATTGGTGGAAAAATTCGAGCTGTTGGGACAAGTTAGTGATGTGAAGAATAAAACTCGTGCACGTCGCTCAAGAACAACTGAGAATATTGCTGCTGGTCCCAGGTCTGTCCATTCCACGTCGTTCTTTGAAATTTGGGCATTCCACAAACGTCATTGCACCGTATTTTGCATAAAGACTTTGGTCTTAAGGCTTATAAAGTTCTGTTAACACAAGAACTCAAGCCGGCCGATCATCATCAACGTCGTGTCTTTGCTGATTGGGTCCTTGAAATGCATGAAAATTATCCGGAATTCCATTGAAAATTCGTCTTGACTGATGAGGCCCATTTCCACCTCGGTGGCTAGGCCAACAAGCAAAATTGGATCGGAATGGGATCGGAAAACCCAAGAGTTATTGTTGAGAAGCCTCTCCATCTTCGACGTGTGACTGTTTGGTGCGGTTTATGGTCCGGTGGAGTCATTGGACCTTACTTTTTCGAAAATGAGTTTGGATCAACAGTTACGGTGAATGGATTGCGTTATCTAGAGATGATTAATAGTTTTTTAGCGGTCGGAGTTGGATGATGTTGATCTGAACAATGTTTACTTTCAACAAGACGTCGCTACCTGTCACACAAGCAACAAAACCATTGCTCTTTAACGGGAAAAGTTTCCGGACCTTGTTATCTGTCGAAGAGGTGATCACAATTGGCAATTGGCCACCGAGATCTTGTAATTTAACACCTTGCCACTTATGGAAAATTTCATGAAACGCATATGGTCCTGTAAGCGTCGTGGTCGTGGTGGCCATTTGGCAAAAAAAAAAAATACCTTCCTCTTTATTCTGAAATAAACATCCGATCATTTATCTTAAAAAGTTTAATTTTTCTTGAAATACCAAAATAACACCTCTTGTTGGAAACCCTGTACATATAATTACTATTAATGTGTAAATGTGATTTTTTTTTGTTAAAAAATACACTTTTTTTCAAATTACGAAAAACTGTTGTGGTTTTTTTGTTGGGGTATTTTTCATAATATTTTTACTTTTTTGGGGATTTTACATTGGGATTTGTTCATAACCTTTTTTGGGTGTTTTTCATAATATTTTCATTGGGTAATTTTTTATAAATTGTTTGGGGGATTTTTTAGAATTATTGGGGGAAATTTTCATCTTTATTTTGGGCTTTTGAGGGGATTTTTCATTTATTTTTGGAACATTTTATTTTGGCCTTTTTGGGTATTTTCTTATTTATTTCGTTTGGAATTCTTCGTTTGAGCCGTTTCCATTTTATTTTTGGGTAATTTTGCATTTGCAGTATTTTTCATAGAGCCGGAAATTTGTATTTTGGCTTTTGGGGATTGTCTCAGGAATTTTTCTTTATTTTATGGCATTTTTCATTTTATTTTTGGTGAAGTATTCATTTGAGAAATATTGCATAGCGCCTATTTTGATCACCCTATTTACAATATCACCTTTTACAATGAATAAGATTGTGACTATTAAAATCAAGTGAACAAGTGCCATTGTTCTTTGAAGAAGCTACTTTTTAAAGAAGATAAAATGCGACAAGAACTGTGAAAATCAAAACAAAAACCAAAATTGTGTACACATTACTATCTCATATTTATAGTACTTGCTGATATACCCGGCCGTAATCACTCTTAGTTTTGTGATCCATACACAAAAGAAATAATAATTATATTCTGGAAGTCTGTTTCTCTTTGTCCATCTGATATTTAAGAAAAACTAAAAGAAGAGGTTGTCAGACTACCAACACAACAAACAAGACCGCCTACAGAAATGGTTAAAATGTGGTTTACTGAATTTCGTGGTGATCGTACCAGCTCAAGTGACGCCAAATGTTCAGCTTCTTCTTCAAAAGCTGTTATCACATTGATAGTCGTCGATCAAATCCATGGAAGGAGAGTGGACCATCAGAGAAAAACGTGGTGAAGGCTGCGGCCATCTCAATGGAGCGACTCCAATGAATATTTGGACAAGAAAGCGATATTCGCGCGATGGGTCATTACACTCTACCGGGAGATCAACCTAAAGAACGGCTTGGCTATATTGAACCCCAATCCAAGGATTTCATTCATTTCGAGTTAGACTAATGTAAAATGCTACAAAGTTGAATAAGGCGAAAAGCGGAAAACAAATTCAGACCCAACTTAAAAAATCTGCGGTCTATGTTCGAAAAGTCCACTGCTAGTTGGTCTACCGGCTTCTTAACAAAAATATCTGTGTTTCTAAGAAGAAGTTGTTATTTCTTCTCAAAAGCCTCTCTTTTATTTATACATGGAAGAGTGTAGGTCCAATATTAATTTAAAATGCACTCAAGGAAATGAATTGACCGCCCCACATCTTAGCTCCCACGATAACCACAGTATCACCACGAAGTGTTTTCTTCAAAAACCTTTGCAATCAGTCTCACTGTTCAATGTTTGTAACGTTTTTTATTGTTTCTACTGATTTTCTCCCTCTCCCCTCTATTTATATCAAATTTAATATGCACACGGAATGTTGCATTTTTTTGTATAACCGAGAAGCCGGTTGGAACACAAATAAAGCAACTTAATTAAAATATCTATGTCCGTAATTAAAAAGAAACCAATTCGTCTTTGTAATGGAATTGTAAAAACCAAATGACAGAGAACAGAATTTAATAAAACTGAATTTCCTGAACACCAGGGGAATTACTTAATTTTTCAAAATTTCTTTCATTTAATATGGGATCAATTTGAATAATTTTTTTTGACTAAAACGGGGGATGACCCCCCATGAATGCAATGCACTGTGGAAAAGGGGAGCAGTGTTTGTTTGTTGACATTGGCCTTGAATATCAGGCAGGAACAATACTTGCAGAAAGATTAGTCCACATACGAACCGTTCGGTTGTAGGACGAATTATCTCTAGAGTGCGTCGTCCGGTCAACCGGCCATTTGACAATGAACGGATGAGACTTCCTGGATACCCGCGTATTCCGGCTAAATGTTTTAACGCCAGACCGTTAAAATATCCTTAGAATAGCGATACACTATCTCCATTCCAACAATCCTGTAGGGAGACAAAATACAGTCAAACATTCATAACTCGAACCACCATTATCCCGCAGAAAAGTTCGACTTACGGAGACTTTTAGTTATGCAATTACTTATAAAATTGTCGGTTTAGAAAAAAAAGGATTTTATTCTGGAAAAAAAGTCCCCGGGAGTTTTCATAATCGGGCTGTTAAAGAAAATTCGATTTAGGGAAGTTCGAGATATGGAAATTCCACTGTAGTTGGATTCTCTACAATCCCCTATTATCACCATCGCTCTTCTCTGTACACGGTCCAGAAGATGCAAAGATGTGTTTGGAGCTTTCGGAATTATATTCCATTTTAAGCCGGATGTAGGTGGAGTAAATATTTACGAGATCAGATGCGGTGAAGTATTTCTTGCACCGCTATAAAAAGCCTAAACACTTGAATGTTTCTTTCGACACATCGAATATATGGCTAGCCCAACTAGCGTCACCCTGTATCTTCATGCTCAGAACATCAAGTGTGTCTGATGACGTCGATATAAACATCTCCCATACAGATTTGTGTGACAACAAACAGCAGCTTCAGACTCTCTGGTTGTTTATCGAAAATGCGAAGTTTCCGATCGACAACTGTCGGTAACGCATGCCGTGATTAGACCCCTTGTGCAAAAAGCGACCATGCAGCTTTGTTATCGCATCTCGGTTTGGACAACGATTTTGCTGGGAAATCACCATCATCAGGGGATTTTAAATCGGAGCTATTTAACCAGTAAAACTTCGTCCATAAGACGAATACTGAGTAAGACCTTGGTGAGATGGGGCATAAGCCCGATACCAAGGTTTTGAAAATTGGGTACGGCGAAGCGAAAAATCCCCATGAACGAACTATCTTTCGAATAAACCGAATAATACATGGTTTTTTTGTTAATTTTTTGAATTTGTTTAACAAAAACTTGTATTTGTCCGTATTTCATTTACAGCTCTCTAATTTCCGAGAAGTTCACCTGTTGTTCGCCATTTACACTAGAAGCCTTCATTAATAAGGTCACCATTACCTGAAAATATCATCCATAATTAGTATTTATTCTCAATAGTTTATATTTTGTAATTAATTCTAAATGAATTGAAATACATTTAGTCAAATACAACTAAATCTAAATGGCTGTATGTATTTTTATAAGGAAAAATTTATTCCTGTTTGGCCAAATTTGTTCAATTCCAAATATTTCACACAAAATAGTCTTTTTTTTCAAACATATTCTCCTTCCCTAATGGCCAAATCTGAAACATATTCTAACACAAAAACTCGTTCGATATTGAGTCTATGCATTTGTGAAGAGGAATTTCCATTTTCCTGTTAAATTCATCTCCAATTTGTTGAATTTAATGTCGGAATAAGTAAAAATGCTTTGTTTGCTTTTTAGTTACTATTTACAATACCCTCCCATTGTTGGTTATGACGTCTTATTCGCTTACTGCTCTATAATTACACACCTCTCCTCCCCCATAAGTGATATATTCCGTTGGTAGTCGTTTATTGTTATTATTTGCCATTCATTGAATTATTTATACGAGTAGCCGCTTTTTTTATGGCACATTCTCACTGACATTGCGATCAATTTGTCATTAACAGAATTGTACGATTTTTAGCGATCGTTTGTTTGTTTTTTTTTTTTTTTTTTTTTTGGTTCGACAATGTGCTTTTATTAGAGGGGAAAGGCAGACAATAAACGGAATAGTGGGGCTGGGGGTGGTGGCGGTGATATTTGGTGTCTGGCTCGACTGTCTATGGAACAATGTTACAAAAATAGTTTTAATAAGCGTTAAATTGTTTTTAAATCTGTATTAAATTATGGATGACAAAATGAAATCACATCAAATAAATCTAATCAGTTAATCATCTGGTGAATTTGTTAAAAACAATTAATCGTGTAAAAGCATATACGAGTTAAAAAATAAATAATGAAAAGAAAAAAATGAAGTACAGTCGTTAACATATTGTCGAGGTTTGTCTTTAATATGCACGATGATATGTAAAGGGTGATCAAAATAGTTTTATCAATAATCTGTTTTTCGGCATATTAGTGTTTTATTTGAAAGAACATTAGTTATGGATTTTACTCATGTGGCTGGCAGCCCAATTTTCCAAGATCTTGGAGACGATTTCTGGGTCTATCTTACAAATGTCATGCTAGATGTTCTCCTTAAGGGCCTAACTCGTTATTGGATAGTGTGCATTACGTTCGCCCCTTCACGTTACTCCCACAAAGAAGACTCATCGCAGTATTTTCTGAGTTAAATAATTATTTGCTTCAGTGATTTTAGAATGCCATGTTTGGATTGATCCATGCCATCGTTCATTGTATATTTTGCAGTGGCACTTGCATTTGTTCTCTCATTACGGTCTGTACATTAACCCACAGAGAAATGGAATTCAACAGACAATCGTTTTATATTTACAAACTACTCTAAATACAATTGATCGTAGAGTATCGTATAGCCCTGACAATACTTATCCAAAAGTACACACAAACACAACAACAGAAAATATCCCCGGTATGTGAAATTGCAAAATAATTATAGCTGCTGGATGATTCATTGGAAGGGTAAATAGTTAAAATGATTTGTAGGAACAGTAGCTAAAGCATCAGCTACAAACAAATTACTGAAATTTCGAGGCCATAACTTTGCTGTGTCATCTTATCTACCAAAAAACAAAAAGCAAGACGACAACACCTTAGAGACACATCAGGTGGGTGGGGTTTCTCTGATCGAAAACGTATTCAGTCTTTGTATGGGTGAAATTTCTATTCGAAACTTTGTGAGACTTACGACATGCGGGTTTTTCTAAACTCCCAAAGGTACTGGGCCCGTATGGACATGTTAGTGATTAGGTCCATGGTCCCCATTTTATAGAGATTTTTCAATAAATTTGGTTACTGTAAAGGGTCATAAGATTAGTAAGTGCACTTTATGGAGGCGGACCGACCACCGAAAAACCAAAATAATTTCAATAAAACCAAAGCTTTCAACAACGTACATATGTGTCATACTAAGAACATTTGTAGCTGGAAACAGATGTAATAAAAGAAGGCCAACTGGAAACAGATGCAGTGTTCAATATAGTACCGCAGGTAGCCTTTGTGATTCCAAATCGATTTATGTATCCCACTTGTCTAAAATCAATTTAAGAACTGATTTGTTATGTATTTTGATTTTACAATAAGGCCCACTGTTTCCTTCATTGGAAACACGTCTGTGGCAAGTCGAACTCTGGCTACACCTTGCTAAGTAGACGGCCTTAAAGACGTTCTTCCCTGGGACAAGTTCAACACTAGAAAGGCTAATTAATCATATACATATCGCTCATTTAATTTAATAGTGTCATAACTCAAAACATATTTTTTTTCAAAAGAGTCGTTTAAAGTTTTCAATTGCATGTTACTTAGCAAATATAGGACAAACGCATAGGATTCCCGAATAAATTAGAGGCCTGATGTACATATGTTTGTATAATACACTGCAGAACAAAATTGAAATTAGAGATTTACAGTTTTTTCTAGAGCAAAAAACTAGAAAGAATTGTGACACCATTGAAGTAAATGCAAGCTATGTACTTGGATGGTCTTCGGCGGGGCTTAGTTTTTCTTGTTTATATAAACCACACTGGCTTCGCTTAATAAACAGTTTCTACATAATCGGACTTCGGCAGGGCTCGAATACGTTCTCCTCCGAGATTAGTCTACCGGAAGATGGACTTTGGCTGGGTTTAGAGTTTTTTCACAATAAATCTTATACTTAGTCGGCCTTTGACTGATTTTAGAAGTGTTCTACTCTTGGTCAAGTCCAACACTACAAACAATTATTTAATAGACTGCCTTATATAGGCCTTTTGATAGTCAGGCTTTGAGATTTCCTCCTTTGCAACAAGTCTTACTTGGTCTAGGCAAAACAAATTCCCTTCTACGTAGTTCAACTTTGGATGGGCTTAAAGATGTTGTCCTTTCGTGCGGGTCCAACTCGCGTACTTAAGAATGTGTTTATAGGCTTCACTCAGATCGACTGATTTACGCTAAGTCCAACAAGTGCCGCACTAGCTTCGCCGAATAAATCCTATTATAAAGCCTTCGTCCGAGCTTAATGATTTTCACGGTGACACGTCCCACGCTGCCTAAGCGTACTGAATCTTCTGCAGGGCTTAAGACAAATTCAACAACGACTACGCCCTTACTTCTTACCGCCACGCTTTCGTTTGGTTGCCACATGCATCCAATGTGTTACTATGGTAATTTCAGTGAATTTGTTAAGATTACTTTTGGGCTAATCAAATATTTTAGGGTCCTCATCCATTAAGCGGTCTTTAGGTCTTCTCTACATTTCTTAAAGCAAATTAATGCCTTCTTTCGGTGTCGGAGAGACTTTGATTTTGTTGTTTTTATAAGTTCTATAAGCAATGAGTATTAATGTTTGCCTTTTCCAGCGTTCAACTTACCTGCAATGTATACTTTTCCCCGTCGACGTCGATATCTTTGTTCATGAACTCCACACCGATGGTATGGAAATTATTCTCATCATAGCGATTTGATACGAAACGATTCATAAGACACGACTTTCCGACGCCACCATCACCCAGAATGACGACTTTCAGTAGGGTCGTTTTATTGGGGGGACGCATGTTCGCCATGGTATGGTGCTGCTTTTTTCCAGCGAGAAGACGGCGACGGACGACGGAAACGTTGGCAACAACAACAAACAATTGAATCGCAGTAAATGGAAATTTTCCGGACTTCAGTAGTCGTCGCCTCACCTCTGCAAATGATATTTGTTTTTTTATTTTTGTTTTAGATTTTGGTTTTTTATCTTTCCTCCTCAAGTGAATCTTCGTTAACAAGTGCGAGTGCTGGCCTTTTCGCTTTCCTTTGTTATCGTTACAATTTTCGTCTTTTTTTTTCTTGCTTAATTAATATTTAATAACACTTAATTTATGTTATGTTTTTCGATACACTATCTATCTATCGCTGTCTGTTTTTTTCGCGGCCGTATTTTCTTTTTGTTTGTTTTTTGGGGTTTTACAACAACACGTAAGCACCAACAACAATTGTTCGTTCGTTATATTATTTTCATGGAAAATGCAAAAGCAACAACACCGTACAGAAAAAAGTTCCGCCGCCAACGACTCTCTCTGTTGCTTATTTCATTCAAAATGACCAACTGAT
Source organism: Hydrotaea cyrtoneurina (assembly GCA_958296145.1). Taxonomy (NCBI): domain Eukaryota; kingdom Metazoa; phylum Arthropoda; class Insecta; order Diptera; family Muscidae; genus Hydrotaea; species Hydrotaea cyrtoneurina. The sequence continues at coordinate 74,249,803 of OY282514.1, read as the reverse complement.
TGAATTCATTCATTTGTCAGCTGTTTTCTACTGTTTGTCAGTGTTGGTATTTTGAAAACATTAATTTGTGCAGCAATGACACATTTAATGTGCGCAAATAGGGCCAATAATGACAACATTAACGTTTCCCTTTCATATCAAAGTAAAAAATGAGGTATTCTAACTAGTAGCAGTGTGCGATTTGTTGGTGGGATTGCTAATATAATCTACAACATGTTCCCGTCAACATGTGTCCGCATACATTCCGTCGCTTTGCATTGTTGTCTGAGAAATGGAATGGAATGTAATGAAATTTCTCCATTACATGTTCCAGTGATTGGCGATTTTTCCACTGTATCATTTGGCAGCTGTTTTTACTGCTTCTTTTCATCCCGATTTCGTTCTCACTCTCACATATGTGGGTGTAGTGTTCAATAACAAATAGTTCACCTGTTACTCGTTTGAGGTGTTGATAGACTTATAGCCTAGACAGACGATAGCATTAATTTCATTAGCAGACTTAATGCTAATTAACTTGTACACTATTTCCTAGCAAAATGCATTAACTCTCATATAAATGCACAAAATCGAACTGCATTTGGGTATTTTAATATGGCAACACAGTCATACTCATTCACAATGAACTGTTATACTCAGAATCAATGGCTGTTGGTAAAACAGCTGTTGTCAAATTGTGTTTTGGATTTAACTCACGAATTGTACTGGCAACCCTTTCAGTATTGTTAATGTTGAATAATCGGTTTATGGTAATTCTAAGAATGCCCCAAAGTGTACAAGGTGTGTATACTCTTTGCACTCTTCGTACTATGCGGTTGTTGTCTTTGGTGGCAAAAAGTGTTGGTGAGTAAGTCGAGTTTAACACCATTTCCTAGAATTAGAGATGCCCATGCGGGAAAGGTTTTTAAGAATCTCAGGATACGAGATTTACAAACGACGGGGATATGGTGATGTGTGATCATAAGGTTAATAGATGTGATTCAACTAAGAATTGCCTAAAAATTATGACGTTTTCAAACCATTTCGTTGTATATAAAAACACATCATGTTGAAATCATTTAAGAAATTTTTTTTTAATTTTTCGGAATATGTCGCCGTTTTCATTGTTGTTTCTAAATATAAGAGCGAAATCTTCTCATATGACGGCCCGATTTTACATGTGAGCCACTGCTAAATAGTACTTCTGCGTTTTTACTGAATTCCATCAAGGTCGTTCCAGTCCCAAAGAGAGGTTGAGAAAATTTCTAACTGACTGATGCAATTCAAATGATTCAAATTCACAGAAAAAATAATCTAAAGAGACTTCGAGATTGACTACTTAATTATTTTCCTTAACATTCCATGAAAAAACCGAAGTGGAACTTCTAGAGAAAATTAACATGGCTTAGAGATTACACTCTTAATTGTAAAATCACCTGCATTTACAAGGTGAAAGCGGCTGCTCTAAAATATTTGATGTTCTTACCAGGCTACGAACCTGGTGTTGTTGTGTGATAGTCTTGCAAAGTACCTACCACACCACAGCTGAGATTGGCTACCCCATTCTATAAATGGATTTCGATTACAAATATGTGGAACATACTGCCAGCAAGTGTGTTTTCTGTCAGTTGTGACATTCTAAAATTCAAAACAAATATCAACAATGTTGGAAGCCTAATAAAATTAACAGATGTAGTGATTTTTCGCTAAAAGCGGAAATATTTCACAGATTTCACGTCTTAAAATGTTTGTTTATTATATTTAATTATTTTTGCAGTTGTATTTCATAACCTGTTTCTATTCAAACTATTTTAAATTACAAATAAATATTATTGTTTTTTAATTTCATTCTACTGTCAAAGACCATACAGAGGGCAGACGTCTCAAGTCGTTTCCTAGGGGGGTATATTCACAGTATTGTATGCATTCCTGAATACCCCAACTGTTTCTACTATCGCTACCAAAAATGTACACTCGGTTCTCTTATCAGAAACACACCTTTAATGTATCTCTTCCATGTATGCACACACCGTTTTTATTTATTTAAGAGAATCAGCTCTACCCCCACACTAATTTGGATCTCTTTTGCGGCCTGTTTAGTTATCGCCCAGTCAGTAGGATTTTAGTTTGATTTTAGACGTCGTTGTTTCTGGTCGTGCGCCGAGCGAGCGGTTAACGGTGCATCGCCGAGTACTTTTTGTTCGTTTAAACGAGTGTATTTGTTTGTGTGTATGGAGAAGTAAAGAAACATCAACAACAACAACCTAACAAGTCGCACGAAAGAGAGCCGCTGGGTTTTTGAAGAATGTTTTTTGTTTTTCATCTTCATCCCAACACCAATGTGAGAACCAGCAATTTTTTGTGAAAGAAAAAAAAGAAAATAGAAAATTGGAAAAAGTCCATGAAATTTTTAGAAAATATTTAAAAATTTACACACACAAAAAAAAAATAGATTTTTTATTAAACCAAAATTGCAATCAATATAAGGCTGATGTTAAAAGAAAAACAAAAGAGAAAAAAAATACATAATAAAAGTGTTGAAGTGATTTTTGTGTTGTTGTAGTATATGGAAAGCAAACAAAAAGTATACATATGATGGCGAGCGAGAGAGAAACAACAAAAGAAAAAGAATACAGCAGAATTATTTTTTTTTATGTAAAGGTCATTTGATGGGTAGAAGAAGAAGAAGCAGCAAAGAGTAGTGAATTTAAAATAGCAGTGAAACGCCAACAAGAATATAAAAATGAGTGTTTTCGTTTTGCAGAATATTTAAACGAATTTTTATAAATTTTTTATAGAATTTTACAATTTAAACCAGAAAGAAAAGTGTTGAAGTGCGTCGATTGAAATGGATTTTTTTTAGAAGACCCAGAAAGGTAAATTTTCTTCTATGCTTTTGTTTTATTATTTATATTCGTTCGTTTTCTCGCATTTGTATCACTCACCATACTCAAATAAAAAAAAAGAAGAAAAAAATGAAGGTTATTTTAACATTAAAACACGTACTCCCTCTCTTTGTATGTGCACTGTCTCTCTAACTCTCTCTCTGGCCCTGTAATATGGTGTCTTGTTGTTGTGAGTGGAATTATACATGACGAATGTAAACAAAAAATCAAGTGTATCGCGCTTCGGAACCAACAGCCGCAACAACAAAATAATGTACACCGTGAGTGTTAGAGCGGGACAACTACATCGTGTCCAATAAGAGAGAGAGAGCATAAAGGCACAGCCAAATACTACACAAGCAGTAGTACTCATGATTTCTTTTGTGGTGGGATGTTTGTACGTGATTCGCGAGAGCATTTGTAAGATTATCGGTCATGCTCTCTCACAATCTCTCCTGTCAGCAGTAGCAGTGATGTTTTCCCTCTCCCCACTGACGAGGTGTGTGAGTGTAGTATTTCGTTGTATTTCTTTTAGTGTTGGGTTTATTTTGTGAAATGTCAATAAACTCTTGTGTTTTGTTAAATGTGTTTAATGTTGCTGTTCCTGGTGTGTTCATGACGATGATGATGTAGCTGATGATGATCATAATGAGGTTCTTCATTTACTGCTGTGCTGTGTTCTGCTTCTTCTTTTTTTTGTGTGTGTGTTTAAGCCTGAGCCAAACGCAAAGGTATTGAAATGTATCCAATAGAACACAGAGAACTGTTGAAAAAAGAAACGTCCAAAGAAATCTTTTAGCATCTGAGATGGGATTTTTTTTTATCATTGTGGGTATCACAGCACACTCATTGAGTTCTTGTTGCGCTAATCTTGCAATGTCTCTTTCAAAGAAATGAATTAGAGCACACTTAAGGTTTGATTTTCAGGAACAAAGCAGAAATTCAAGTGAAGACAAATTTGGGTTTCAATTAAACATTGTGGGGGATTTTAGAGAGGACGAAATGGGGCATAAGAAGAACCTTTTGCGAAAATGTATTCTACCAAAATTTGATAACTTGGAAGAAACTTAAAGAAAATTAAAAAATGGCCAAGGAGAGCTCTTAAAAAATAAATTTGCCTATCGTAAAATAATTTACTTGTACTTTAGATAATAACCCTCATATTCATAAAATTAAAAAAAACCTTTGTTAAGAAAAATATATGAAAATACAAAAAAAAATTTTACAAATTTTTTTGACAAAGGTTTTTTAAATTTTGTTGAATACGGGGTAAATATATTTTGAAAATAATCGAAATTAAAAAATGCAAAGGTAGGGAAATTGTTGTCGTTTCACTTGATCCGTTCGATCAGTCAAATTTCTGCCGACTTTTTTCAATAAATCTGTGTGCCGCAAGGTTTTCAGAACGAAGTATGACGATTTAACAGAAACATAGCATGTAATGTTTCGACGGACAAGACACTTGTGTGGCATATTGAATTTCTATAAAATAACACTAGGTCACAAATAACAAAATTTTCTCTGTTATTTGTTTCTAGCATACTTTTTCCCATTGATTTTGACCTACTAAACACGAAAATGAGTCTTTTACCAAAAAAATTATAAGTCCGCCATTTGTTGTCAGATTTTGTTAAGTAAGGGCTTATTTTCTTTGTAAAAATGCCAGCTATACGTAAAAAAACCAAAATTGCTGTTAGCATCGTGTTTTATATTTTATATGAATTTTTATATGGTTTTTTCTGCCACATTTTTACTAAAAAAACGCCGTTTTTTAACCTTTTTAAGCCGCCAACATCAAAACTACTTACCCGATTTGAAAATTTTCTGAGAATGAGTTGTAGACGGCTCAATTTTCTTTAATTTGAGTAGTAGTAGTATCAAATAGGTCAAAGAAGACGAAAGATATGCTCAAAATTGTAAGTGTACCTCCAAAAATTTTAAAAAAAATGTTCAAAAATTTGTATCACGAAAACCAATCGACAGAAAAATTTTTAAAACTTATTTTCGTGTTTAGTAGGTCAAAATCAATGAGAAAAATTATGCTAGAACCAAATAACAAAACGACTGTTGGCTAGTGTAATTAGTAACATATGGAGTTTGCAACCGAACGAATGCGTCTGCAAACAGACTAATCTCTACACTGTCTTGGCCTCCGTCCCAGGGATTATCATATCTTCTTCCACTTGATCATTCCAACGGAAACTAGATTTACTCCCCCCTGTAGCTTCCTACGTCGCCTAATGAATTTCTGGCTGTAGTACTAGGATTCACGTGAATGATTTACACTTCTTAACGTTAAATGAAAGCGGATGGAAAAGGTTTTTCTAGATCAACTTAAATTTTTAATACTGAAGTATTTGTCTGCTCTCCACTTCGTGATACCAAGGATTTGCATATCTTCTTCTAGTTGGTCCTTCCACCGGAGTCTCTGTCTTCCATATCGGCGCCTTCCTTGGAAGTTGGCAAACAGGGCCCAGTCAGTGCAATCGCTGTAATTTGGTGGCCTAACCCATGTTCAGCTATGAGTCTTCGATGATTGGCATTGATATTTTCTCTAAAAAAAATCTCAATTATTTGGAAAATTGCTCATATTTCGAATCTCAGCTTCCAACTCTGCAGTCGTCTTGAAGTTATTAGCTCAGTTTTTATCTACAAAATATTTTTCAACTAACTCTTGAAACAATCATATCGATTGTGCCAATAATAAGCTTCTTCAGTAGATGATATCCGACAGCAAAAAGAAAAATCAATAAAAATCATCATGATTCATAGAATTTGATTGGTTTTATAGAGACACTAATGAAAGCTTCAAGAACTAATAAAAAATCAGCTATCTTCATGTATTTTGTTTTTATTTCAAACACTTCACCCTAAAAACCATTCAAACGTGCCCGGGAAACAACAAAAAAAATCTTAATAATCATCAACGTGAACAAGATCATCACAATGACTGACCATCAGCCGACAGACCATTCTTCTTCTAATCCAATCGAGTAGAATCTTTGGTAGCTTTTACATTTCAGTTGTTATTTCTTTTTTTGGCCGGCTAATAAACCTAATGGAACATAAAATACCTGAAGACGACTGTGGCAGAGTAGCTTTGCTCAAAATAGAAGAAAAAAAATCCGGCTACGTGGCACAGATTATCTCTGTTTGGTTACAATGAACCTTTTTGCGGCATAGGATGGAGGTATAATTATCAACATTAAAAGTAATCATTAGTAACATTAAGTAAGTGTAATTTATAAATAATGAAAGATAGAAGAAATAAAAATAGCGAAAATTAATATTAAAACCAGCAGTAATCAATTAAAGAAAATGATCGGGGAAGAAGGCAAACGTTGTTTATCCACGAAATTGTTTAGCAGGGAGCTGATCACCGGTCGGGTTGAAAGCAATCAAATGGCATGCCAGACAAACAAAGTAAACCGGCAAAGGAAAACTGGTGGACCTGAGTACAAGTTAATTTGAAAAGTCAAATCTTCGCCTTTGATTAGGGGTTGAGGCCTAGGCCACACCGGTGTTACTCTTTGGCTCTAATTGAGATGGGAATTCTCCCCACGATTTTGGTTGTCAACCACAGCCACCGTTCTGGAAGGTCCGTTCATTATTGTTTGGAAACTTGTTCCCATAATTTTAGATTGTGAGACGACCTGGACGTCGCTGTCCAAAATCTACAGCATTCGTGTAAATCGTTTTTAACCTCTGGCAACATTACCATTTTATTAAGGGTCTTAATACCCTGTTTATTGTTTGGGAACATGTTGAAGCAACATGGTAATCACTTTGGAGATCAAAGACAAAACAAGATTCAGTGAAGATCAGTACATCGCTGTCCGAAATCCACAACATTCGTCTAATACTTATGAAACATGTTGCTGCAACATTACAACACTATTAACCTCATCGAAGTCTTTTTGGAGATCAATGATATGAATGGCCGGACTTTCAGTTGAACAAATAAAAATATGTCAGATTCTGTTATTATCAGAACGGGCCTGTTTTAACCTTATTAAACCTCTGGCAACATGTTGCTGCAACATTACAACTTTATTAATTTCCATATGCATTATGTATGCATTTTATGAGTATTTTTTCCCATTATTTTTCTGTGTTTTAATGCATTTGACCTACAAAAGCAATGGAACGACGGACGGACGCACACCAGTAACCGTCGCCCGGTCGCAGAGCTGTAGAGGAGGATGACGAGCAACAACAACAAAAAGTACTATCATAATTCAGTTTAGCACATAAAAACATATTTTTAGTGACTTTTTGCGGTTATTCTCTTTACGATGACACCAATGCGGCGATAAAGTTAATGACGAACAAAAAAACAACAAAAAAAACAGAAAAACTCGACAATAAAACTACAAAGATGCGCAAAATAACAAAAACAAACGAAGCAAACAAAAAAAAAAAACTTCATAACAACTCAAGAAGCACTTATGTACGTGGAGATGGCGTTGATGAGGATGACTTTAAGATGACGGCGACGGTAATGACAAAGAGAAAATGTGTTGTCATCGGTGAGGGGGTGATGACTTAAATTGCGGTTAACTGCAAATTCAGGTTTTTACAGGCGTCGCCGTCATGTTTAGTATGAGACTCGGTGCGTTTGGCCACTTTTTTTTTATCCCTTAGTTTGGGCAACAATTTCGGTGAAGGTTATTTAATGGCGGTTCTTTTTGTCCAATTTCAGCTGAAAAACATAATGATTTTACCACAAAGCAAAACAAAACCAACAAAACAGAAACTAAAATTCGAAACGTGAAGAACAGCCCATGATTATGTTAATATTATTGGAAAATAATACGCCAAGAAGTTCTATAGGTCTGTTTTTCTTGCCTTCAAGGTCAAGGAGGGAATGTAAAGGGAATGTAGTCACAGAGGAATCCCATATAATTGAAACTACCTAATACCTCATAGGGAGATAGCTCCCGGTTTATATCGCAGCTACATACCGAGTCTAACACTCTCCGTGATTTATGTGATCAACCATGATAGTCGCTAGACTCCCCGAAGATTTGTTCCCAGGCTAGGACAAAAGTCCTAGAGCTATTGGGGATACAGCGGGGAACTTTTAGCTATTGCCCAGTAACTGATCACAAGATTACAGTATTTTCTCGCAGAATCTGGTTCATCAGTGGTCAGCTGCAGTCTATCCCTGCAAAAAACTGAAGCCTCATCTGTAATCGAAAGATTCGTACTTTCCATGATTATGATTTTGAGATCGGCGATAACATTGCCAGCAACATGTTGCCCAACATCTCTCAACAGTTGTAAATAAAATATGTGTACTCTACACTAAAATCAGAGCAACATGTTGCCTTACCCATACCATTAACGTGAAAGCCGCCTCATACAACTTCACCAGCCAGCCAAACCAGTTTCCCTCCAATCATTTCAAGCCAAAAGTAGCGGAAAAAAAGGAAACTAACCTAAAAAAAAGCCGTTACTTCAGCAGCAACTGCATGCATTACATGACAAAGACAAAAACGGCAGAAGAAGAAGAAACAGAAAAAAAAACAATTCTGCCGGCAAAAAAGTTACACTTTACCCAAGCAGCCAGTCGAAGGAATGAACTGAAATCAGTTCACTTGGTACGAATGCGTGCTGGCTGCTCTGTTGCTGGCGGTTGGTGGTTTGTGAGAGGAAACCAACAAAATCACAACGAATTTGCACGAAACTGCAACAACCAGCAACTGGCAACGACACTGTCGCTCCACCAACGGCAATGGCCATAATGAAATGGTTTAAACCGAATGGCTGGGTAAGGCTTTTGTTTTAACATTTCTTGCAGCGGCACCATGAAGCACGGAGGCATTGTTGGCGCAATGGTTGCACTGCCACAGACCAGCAGCAATTGTCGTATTCATTCAACATTCGATGAAAATTCGTGGCAAAGACGAAAAACAAAATAAAAAAAAATTTAAATCATTTTCTTTTATTTTTTTGTTTTGATTTTCTGTCGTACTTTTGTGGGTTGACTGACAAAGTGCAGTCAGTTGCGGAATCCTTTGCTAGCTGTTGTTGTTTTCTTAGAGTGCTGGCTGCCATGTCAAAACAAACAATGAGGAAACTTTATTAATAATAATAAATTGCAGCAGCAACTCTCTTTTTTTTTTTTTTGGTCTTGGTTGCATGAAAATTCCACTTTGTTTTTGGGTTACAGTCAGAAATTAATGTGTACTCTGTGAGTGTGTTGGAAAAAATCATGCAACTCGTACATTGTCATTGTGTTTTTGATTTCTGGTTTACGTTTTTTTTTTTATATATTTTTTTTAATGATGATGATCGTCGCCATCATCATGATGACAAACATTGCCATGCAATGAGTCACGGAAAAGAAGGATTGCCAGTTGACAAGAATTTGGAGTAAAACAGTTCGGTAAACTATGCGAATGGCGGTGATGGATGCCAATGTACGATGGATCTTAAAAAGTAAATGATCTACAGTCTTGTCTGGTGTTCTGCAACATGTTGTTAAAGACTAAACTGCAACATGTTGGAAATTATGTATAGACTTTCTGCTTCCTGATGCCCAGAAAAATGCGCAAGACAACTGCAAACAAATTATAAACGTTTAGTTTGAATAAGTACAAGAAATTCGCCGATTGACTGCACTGGACAGGGCAGGACATAATCATTGTGTATTTCAGTTGCCATTGTAAGAAATTTGTTTATTTACGTGGTTGGCCAGGACATTCTCAACATGTATCTCTGATGCCATTAACATGCGTTTATTGACACCCAGTCCAGTGAGGACACTCTCAACATGTAGCTAAACATCAACAGCATGTTGTTTCATTGTCCACTAGACATTAGCAACATGTTGCCAACTCTACCTGCATTTCTTCCGCTTACACGGCAGTTTCAGTGACGCCTGCTGTTGCGGTCTTACCCTCATTCAGAGCGGAAAACCCATCGTCCCTAATTTTGGTCGGTTAATCGTTCACCTGCTGTCGGTAGATCAACTCGAGAAATTGTAGACCTATGACACTATTCGAAGTCGCTAAAAATTGTCGAAATTAGAAGCCTGATAACATGGGTTTCAGAGGTTACTCAATTCTGTATTTGTTAGATAATGATATATGGACCGTACGTCCAAAAGGACCCGGTTCCGCTACTGGGAAATATCCGTTTTATGAGGCCTTCAATTTTAACGATTCATAACGAACGATGGAAATCGTTTTCGTTAAACCAGCCCTAATTCCCTTCTGCATTTTGTTCGTCTATGAGGTATTCGGCGCGACTGGACAGGAAATTATCAACATGTTGCTCAATTGGACATTAGCAACAAGTTACCAATTGGACCTGCGGTCCGTTGCATACTTGATCGTTTCTATGACTCGTGCGACTGCAGTTTTAACCAGCGAATTCCGTAATTCTAATTCACATTAGAAATCCCATCGTCCCTAATCCAGGACTCAGATGGTAGACAAGCACGATAAATTGTAGACGGTCTGGTCATAATGGATATGCCAAAATTAAAACAAAGTACATCAATTCTGGGTTTCGTCCGCCTCTGCGGCATTGGTATATTTCCATGATGGACATTATCAACATGCCGTCTAAACCAAAAACACATTAGGCACATTAGTTCGGCTACACACTCTAGATGTCAGTAATTGGCATGGCAATATTTCAAAGGTTTTTAAAGCAAATGATGTTTTGTTTTAAACAAATACCTACTTTTTTAAAACAAATGCTGTTTAAATACCCTCTTGGAAATGTTCAGCAAACGACTTGGGACAATAATAGTTTAAGTGTTGCACAAGTGATGTCTGGGCATTAGCAACATGTAGCCATTCCTCATTCGTTCTTAATCAGGAAATCCAGTAATTTTCATTCCGAGTACAAATCGTACTTAATTCAGGCTTTCGACGGACTTTTTCCTGTGTTGCTGTCATTCGACCGGCACGAGAAATAATAGTCCTTAAACGAACCGACAGGTAACTTTTCTTGACTCAAAAGCTGTGCTCTAATTGATATAATTTGTAGACTCACTGACCGGGACATAATATTTGAAGAATCTTTTTTTCGTACCAGCATATAAACCTGGGTTTGCTGTGTGAAAGTCGCACCCACCAACTATCAAATCATTTCACAGTCGCCCAACACACTCACAAAGTACATACAATCTATTTCGCCACAAAATAAGTGGAAGCCGGATGGCCTGAGCCTTGGCAACATGTTGTTAAAATGTCATTCAAACTTTTGGCAACATGTTGTTCAAATGTCATTCAAACTTTTTCTGTTTACACAAAATACATTTAAGTTGGCCTCTTGTCAACATGTTGCTAAAATTTGATTTAACATTATCCGATTAGACAACACACTACAGCGAAAGTTCGCTTTGCTAACGAATGCAATATCTTTAAGATAAGATGCCTGGTGTCAGGTATCCAATGTTGCTGGGAAACTATCCCACGGAAATGTTGCTCAGCATGTTTCTTTATTTCTATTTCTTGTTGCCATTTGATGGCATTTAAAGAGGGAGACTTTTAAAAATATTGTAAGAATTACATTGAAACATTTGATTACTCCGAGTGTCTTATCTACATTTAAAATTTGTCTCCTTAACATTTCACACTACCGAGAACGATGACTTCGTTATGGAAATTGTGTGCCTTCGAGATACAATCACTAATCTGTCAAGATATCCCATGTGACTGGAAAATTGATGACCGGCAATATGTGTCCCAAATGAAAGACGACATATTAGTTCATGGAAATGTTGTTAAACATTTTTGTGAACTTCTATTTTATTTGAAAACTTTTCAGAGAAAAACAGTTCTCCGTTTGCCTTTACAAAGCCTCACGGTATTTCATATTCGCTTCTTTCCTTGACATTTTTTTTTTGCCCCCAAAGCATTTCAGTTTCATTTGATTTTGTGTTTGCCTTTGCATCGATTTCATTGCTTCCACTGATTCTGCGGATGACTAATCGCTGAACAATTGTTACCTTTTCGATTTTTTGTTTTGCTCCTTTTAAGTTTAGTTTTGGTTTTGTACATGGTTGGCATTTGTTTTCGAGGGGTTTAGTCTTTGTTTAATGGCTGCCAGCCAGTCAGCACATGGAAGAACATGACAATGTGACTCCATGAAAGGTACATTTTTGGTACATGCAAAAAAAAAAGAAAAATAAAAACAGAAAACAGAAAATCTCCAAGTCATTGAACAGCCAAAAAAAAAAAACGCTTGGGGAAGAAATGTGTTTGAGAAATTATAAAAAAAGAAAAACTCCCTCCATTTCTTTTTTTTAAATTGTTTAATTTGCTGGTTTCTTTTTTTTTGTGTGTTTTGTCTCAATTTGATAGATGAATTTGTTTTAATTATAATTTCCTTTATTATGGTTTTGCGTGGGTTTGATTTACTTCTAATTCGCTCTTATCTACATTTGATAATTTATGGCCTGCACGTGTTCGCCTAGTAGATTGCAAGACTTCATTTCTTTGCTTATTTTTGTATGGTCAGGTTATGGTGTTTGTTTTTTTTTTTTGGGGGATTTTTAATTTACCTTTTGTGCCATTTAAATTTGCCAACAAATCGTACAAACTGAATGCTGGTTTTATAGCCTCATAAAATCGTATATTTTTAAACTTGTCAATTGGGCCGAAACTAATTTAAACCGCAATGTCGTCGACGGCGAATGAGAGAAACCGTTTGAAGCCCCAAAATGGTTCAAGGTTTTGCTTTGGGGGGGGGGGGAAGTGAAATCATGTTGGGGTTTTTGTTGTGTACTTTGGAGGCAATGAAAGCCGTGATTGCTTGAGGGCCAATCCTTGGCCGTGTCACTCACTTCCCGGTCTCGACGATGAGATTTTGAATTTCCTATTTTTCATTAAACCAATTTTTAACTGTTCAAACAAGAAATTGAATTGTGCTGTACATGTTTTCATAATTTGTAGTTCTCCTAAAAATTTGCTTTATTTTTTGTAAAAATTTCAATGTTGTGGCAAATTTTTTTGAAAATAAGAAAAATGTAAAAAAAATAATTTGTAAACAAGCTTTCAGATGAGATTTTGAATTTCTAATTTTTCATTAAACAAATTTTTGTTCAAATAAGAAATTGAATTCTGCTGTATATTTTGGGAAATTTGTATTTCTACGCAAAATCAGGTTTTTGAAAATTTTCAGTGTTTTTTGAAAATAAGACAAATGTAAAAAATTGTCTTCAATGAAAATTTTCAGGCAATTGGGAGTAGTGATGGGACAAGGGTAAATACCCAAATGGTAAATTGGGTATTTAACCGCAAATACCCAGGTATTTACCCATGCACCTGGGTATTTACCCAAAATGTGGGTATAAATCAGAATAAAGAAAAATATTTAATTAATTAATATTTAAATTTAAATTAAAATAATTTATTTTTTTATTATGAATTCGATTTTTTATTAACAAATGAAATAATTTTTAAATTTAATTTAATTTTTTTAGTTGCTTCAGCATCGCTCCCACTCATTACATTGAATTGCCGGTTCTTATCGGAGCAAAACGCATCAGGAAAACGATAAACAAAATACACTTCCACAAAATATGTTCAAAAGAAAAATAAAAATAAATTCGAAAATGTTTACATTTCTCTTACTCTACGTTAAAATTAGTATTTGTTATTAAAATGAGTATTTACCCGAAATTAGATAAATACCCGGGTATGAACGTGGGTATAAATGGGTAAATACCCAGCGTTGGGTAAATACCCAGGTGTAAACCCATCACTGATTGGGAGACTCTAGGCTTCCATAGCGCCACTCAGGTGTGATCTTTAGACGTCAGACTAACTCTCGAACTCACCTCAGCTAAGTAAGTCTTTGGGAAATTTCATTGGTTTCTTTTTCCCCCTAATGACCCTCATTTATTGTCACTTTAGATCCATTTGTGTACTCATGTATCCCCTTTCGAATTATGTATGACCCTTTTTGCCTTTCTGTTAAATTTTGAATTTTGTTTTTAATTTTTCTTTATAATTTTCCCATCTGGAAAATTATTGTGATGTCCAGAGAAATGTATTTTTCCGCATATGTCCCTTTTTTTGTTATCATCTTTGGATTTTTGTAATTATTTGTAAAATCTCATCACTTTTCTATCGTTTATTGTCCATTTTATTCTTTTGATTCTCATAGAAACAAATTCTTCCCCCTTTAGGTCTTTTTTTGATGCCACTTTACTCCCCTTTTGGTACGCATGTACTCATGCTTTCTTATTACAGTCGGTAATGCACAGAAAAAACATATTTTTGAAATCAATTACGAAGTTTGTATGGAATTCGTCAATTCAATTACTTTTTTAATTGATTTTCTTCCAATTACAAAAGTTGTGAATTCAATTACTCAAATTTTAAATAAGTAATTGATTTTTTTACTATTTTTTACATGGATTTCGCCAAGAATTTGTAAGTTCAATTACAACATTAATTGATTTCCAAGCTTAATTTCAATTACGACAGTAATTGAACATTTTTGGCCCGTATTTTTTTCTGTGTGGATATAAGAACATCTCTTATAAGCAAAAAAACGTATATAAGAAAAATTTGAAAAGCACCGTGTCTTTTCTATCTTATAAACAATAACTGATTATTCGAAAAAATCGCATATAAGAAAGAAATTTTGTGGAATTTGTGGACTTTCTTATATCCGTTATCTACTGAACATTGGAAAATCTTTTCCAATATGCTTACAATTTACTCGTGCTGGTTCAAGTTTGGGCACTAGATCCCAGTTTTTAGTTGTACTGCGTTCTGTCCTGAAACCCTTTCTTTTGGGCACTAGATCTCCATTTTTAATTTTACCTGATTCTAACCTGACACCTTTACTTTGGGCACTAGATCGCCCTTTTTAGTTTTACTTCGTTTTGTGCTGACACCTTTTCTTTGGGCACTAGATCGCCCTTTTGTAATTTTACTTCATTCCAATCGGACACCTTTTCTTTGCCTCTTTCCTCCTTCTTTTTAATTTTTATTCGTTACTTTTAACTTTGAGAAGTCACAGCTGATACATCAGTTGACTATTGCAAAGCTGCAGTTATCTGAGTCACCCTGTGCTTCAGAGAAAGCTGATAATTAGTCGACCTTGGTATTATCAAATTAGACCTTTTTGTGGTTACGATAAAACCGTCGATAGCTGTCAACGTTACAGTTATCTGAGTCACCCTGTGCTCAAGAGAAAGCTGACAATTAGTCAACCTTGGTAATATCGAAACTGTCCTTTTTGTGGAAATGATAAATTAGTCGATAGCTGTTGAAGTTACAGTTATCTGAGGCACCCTGTGCTCAAGAGAAAGCTGACAATTGTCGGGCTTGGTAATATCCGATCAGTCCTTTTTGTGAAAATGATAAATTAGTCGATATCTGTTGAAGTTACAGTTATCTGAGGCACCCTGTGCTTCTGAGACAGCTTACAAGTGGTCTGCGTAGGCCACTATACCCGTTGCAAATATCGAATCAGTTCCTGTTGTGGTTATCAGAATAAAACAACCGATTGCTGCCACATGACTCACCCTGTTTGTTTGAAACTCAGGCCTTAACAAGAAAACACGTCGCATCATCTGACCACAATATTCCATGTTTTCATATTGTCCCTTGTGTTTTGGGTAACTACCGCTGCAAATGACACAATTTAGATATGATTCGGATCGAATCAATTCACCTTGCCCGTTTTTATTGCTCACTGAAGTGTCTGCCGTTCAATATTGTGCCAGATCTTGTTGTGCATTATTTCCGTTTGTTGGCAATTAAAATGTGATTAATTGCTTCGGCATATTGATAATCGCATTTAAGCCACACCCGGTTTTGAACACCCTCCCACTCCGTTCGCTCAAGGTCATTTGAATGATTTATTTGCCTTGCACTTTTTGTTGTTGTTGTTGTTAGCGTTTTTCGCCTGTTATCTTTCACATTTCTTTCTTTTTTTGGTTGATTTGTTTTTTCTTCTTTGAGTTTTTATTTAGAAAACATATGTACATTTCGCTGTACGTTGTTTTCTGGTTAACACTGACAACTTAATTAATTTATGGCTTAAATGCGTTCCATTAAACAGACCAAGAGAAAGAGAGAGAGAGAGCCAAATGAAAAACATTCACAGGCAAACTGGGTTGGGCTGGACTGGACTGGACTGGACATATGTTGCAATTAATATCTTTTTTCTTCCCCCATTTTTTTTTTTTTTGGCAAAAAACAAAACCAAACAGTCTGGTCTGAACTGAACTGAACTGTTTGTGTGGACTCATTACGACTACACGAGTAAAGTTTTATTTAAAGTTATGGGCGTATGTTTATTTACAAAAAAAAAAGTCTACTCATGGCTGGCCGTATGTACTTTGCTTTCATGATAAGTTTTGGGAGGGGATTTATGGTTTTTGGTCTTTTGCAAATGAATTGCTTATCTTTCGCTTTAATTTTGTCGCAGTTTGTCATTATTAATTTGGGTCAGCTTGGTCGGCTATTTAGGTGAGCGAGTATTTTTTAACGTTTGCCTCCAATTTCTTTTCTTTATGATTTATTTCGCTTTGTGTTTTTGTTTTGCCCGAAAAGCAATCAATTGATTTATAATTTGTTTTGTTTTTTTGTTGTTGTTGCGATTTTATCATCTGCTTCTGCCCAGTTGGAAATGTGCTAATTTTGTTTGACGGGGGGATTTTTTCTATGGTTTGCAGTTGGTTTAATGGAAAACATTATCAACCGGTTGTTGGAGAGTGGGAATGTATGTTTCAAGATATGATTTGCAAAAAAACATTAGCAAATCAGCCATGAGGTTTTGCTAGATTTTTGTAATTTGAAAAAAATATACAACAGGTGTGATTATGCGAAAGCTGTTAAGTCATCGTTCAGAAAACACATGCACACATATTATGGAATATTCACGATTTCAGGTCTCTGAGTCATGCTGTGATTTTTTTTAGCTAACAATTAATCGGTCTAGGCTGGAAACCTTGGGCACTAGATTGCCCTTTTTAATTGTACTTCATTCCAATCGAACACCTTTTCTTCCCCTTTTTTCCGCCTTCTTTTTAATTTTTATTCGTTATTTTTAACTTTGAGAATCACCTCAAGTTAGTTCAAGTCAAAGTTGCATTTACCTGAGTCACCCTGTGACTTTGGGAAAGATGTAAAGTCTCCATTTATTATTATTTTTTGGTTGGCATTATGTACCACCCGATTTGGAATCAAAGTGACAGTTGTCTGAATCACCCTGTGTGTGCCAAATTTGCAGTTATCGGTATCACCCTGTGATTTCTAAAAGCTGCAGAGTAATCACCTATGTTGCAAAACACATCGCCGAGTCAATTTCATATTATTTTCTGGATAGCATTACCCACCACCTGATTGCCGACAACGTTACAGATATCTGAGTTACCCTGTGATTTTGCAAAAGGCAGAAAAGTAATGGACTCAGATAGGAAAACGTGTCACTAGTATTACTTTTTTTATTTTTTTTTTGAATGACATTACCCATCTGCTGATTGCTGACAAAGTTACACGAATATGAGTCACCCTGTGATATCGCGAAACAGAAATTTAATCAATCTTCGTAGAAGAACACACCAGTAGTATAAATTTCATATTCTTTAATTTAAGTAGGCGCCCCGGTAGGCGAGTTGGTAGCGTGCTTGCCTATCAGCGGGGGGTTGTGGGTTCGATTCCCACCAGAGGCTTTGGTCTGTCGCTGCAAAATTTTAG
Source organism: Hydrotaea cyrtoneurina (assembly GCA_958296145.1). Classification (NCBI taxonomy): domain Eukaryota; kingdom Metazoa; phylum Arthropoda; class Insecta; order Diptera; family Muscidae; genus Hydrotaea; species Hydrotaea cyrtoneurina. Next base: position 74,232,261 of record OY282514.1, on the reverse strand, counting down.
CCAAATGGTCTGTGTCACCCGGTTTACCCTTGGACCCAAAATTAGAATATAAATTTACTTTGTATTGTAATTAAGAAATAAATAAATAATTTAAGTTAGCACTTTCTGAGTCGCCCTGTAATTTCGAGAAGGATAAAAAAATCCCCAAGCCAGAGAGCAAACAGCAGCTTATACATCAGCTGATTGCTGTCAAAGTTTCAATTATCGAAGTCACGCTGGGTAAGTCAACTATGGGATAGCTGCAAAAGTTCTGTCAAATAAAATCAACCCCTAAATTTAAAGTTTCGTAATTTCACTCTCAACTCCAAGCCGATGCCGTATGCAAGTTTAATTTTCATATAAAAAGCAAGAGATCTTCTGCAGAAGCTTCAACATCATAATCGCCCTGATGATCATCAGGGCTGGCGCTGATGTTGCTCAACTTCGATCAGTGCTGAAACCCCCTCACCACCAACTACCCATACACCATGGCCGGGCGGCAGGCCTTAATGTAGAATCAATAGCCGTGATCTTATTTTTCAAAAGAAGCACCAAACAAAAGCAGCAGCCACATTTTGGCGAACCTTGAAGTTCTTGAAGTTCTTTTTTCTCAGCCTTTTTGTGTGTTAACTAGAAATTCAACGAAGCAAACTAAATCAATTTCAAGGATTTATGTCTCACTTTTTTCTTCTTCTTTTTGTACTTCTTGAAAATGTTCATCTTTATGTTGGTTTTCTCTTTGGCAACCCGAAGAAAACGAGCCATAAAATGGGAAACAAATGACCTCAGCGGTGCGGCAATGTTGTCTGTTTTTTTTTTGTGGATTGAAGATTCTTGGCAGAGTTTTGAAGTTGATTTTTATCGTCTTCTCTGGATTCATTTTTAGATCAAAAAAAAAAAAAACAAAAACCAAAAGAATTCAGAAAAAAAAGGAAGAGTTCCAAGGTTATTTTTAAACACTTGGAGTATTTTTTATGGTTTGTCTATTTGGGAATGAATCATTTAATCGAATCATTTAAATGAAAATGGACAAAATAGTGAGATTTTATATAATGTAGTGTAAATACGCCCATGCGAGAAATATGCAAAGACGTGTTTACATTTGCACGAATTATGTAGAACAAGATGAATAACAATTATAGAAGAAATCTGAGCCTGGCCAACATTGAGAAATCTGCTTCAGCACCTTCAGTTAGAGAATGAGGCAAAGGCAAAGTTGGTGTAACTGGCTGAGAAGTTTTTGCTGTTCAAGCGATTTAAAACTCTTTAAAAATCGGAGTCACTAGCCACACTGGTCCGACGATTGCGACGATTTTAGGCCAACCCATACACATAAAATCGCCTGTCGCTGGCGTTGATAGTTGTGTTTAATGTCTTAGATGTAGAGATGTACATATATAACAATTAATTTCACCAACTAACATCAAGATATGTCAGTGAAGCACGGCTCGCAAATGCTCTATCCTAAGTCTGACGGAACTGTCTCTTCTCGCCTCTCCTCACCGCCATTCTTTGTTTACCTCACCTGGTTAGCTGTCAAAGCCTGTCGCCGTTCTTTGTGGTTGTGTTCATTTCCCTGTGTGTCGTGTTTGGTCTTCGGGGCAACATTACCAATTGTATGATGTCCGTCCCCATGCGATGGTACTGTTGTCCCCCCGGCATTTTGTATATTTCCCGTTTTCTTCTTCTTATGCGCCTCCCACTACCCCGGCCAAGAGGAATGATACGAGAAAGAAGAAGAACAAAATAATTCCTTTTTCTAGGGAGGAAGGAGGTTTGCCAAGTGTTTGTTTACATCATGACAAAGAGACAGGGAGAGAGAGAGAGCGAGCGAGTGTGTGTTTGCGAGTGAAGGTGCTCGTTTTCTCTCTTTTCCGTTGGAGTGGGCTTGTTTTGTTTGTTTTCTTTTTGGTGTATATGTCAAAATGTTGTTTCTTTCTGCTTCTTCACGTTTTGTTAGTTTTTTGTTTTGTTTCGTGGTAGTTTTCTTGCCTTTCCTCGCCTTTACGTTATTTTTCGGGCAAGGTCATTTCAGCGAGACAAAGTCAATAACCGCAAATAACCTCTGCTTTGCTTTCTTGGGATGGCTGTTTCTGTGAGTGTGTGTGTGTGTCTTGTATGCCTTCTTTCTACTCTGCGTTTCTTCATTTATGGCTGGTTGTCTGTCTGCTTGCTATTCTTTGGATATTTGCCTTAATTGGTTTGGCTTTCTTCTTCTCGGCCGTCTCTTTTCTTTCTTGGCCATGTCTTGCCATCCTACAGCCGTTTTAGTTGTTCTTATAGAGCGTTCGCCGAGGTTGCTATCATTCTTTTTTGTCTTTTTTTTTTTTTTTTGGTCAGAATGCGATGTGTGTATTAATGTTTATGCTCTTCTTCTTTTTCTTCTGCAGAGACAAACAAAAAAAAAAACAATATCGTATGGCTCTTAATTATGGTTATTGGTTGGCTGACTGGCTGTGGTTGGTTGGATTGAGCGAAGCTCCGGCTCCGGAGCAGCTACAAGAAGAAGAAGAAGTGTCTTCTTTTGTGATCTTTGTTTGTCTATGTTTTACTTCTGCTTTATGTTGGGCTTTGGGTTGGAACTTCATATAGATCTTAGATAATGATAATGACAAACCACAAAAGATCGAAACATATTCTGTGGAAAAGAAAAAGCGATAAATAAATGTTGGAAATATTCAACGTCTAAAAGACGATACCCTACAACACAGCTGTTGGATTCACCATCTGACATTTTTCAGCGAACGTGTTAAGATGTAAAAAATTTCATAATTCCTGGGCGGAAATTTACAGGATTTTCTCATCTCTATACAGAGTTCTTCAGCGAGAGGTTTTACCGGTATTTCAAGAGCCCAGCGTCGATTCAAGACCCTCAAAATTCGCAAAAATACAAAAAAATTTTTGCGAATTTTGAGGGTCTTGAATCGACGCTGGGCTCTTGAAATACCGGTAAAACCTCTCGCTGAAGAACTCTGTATAGAGATGAGAAAATCCTGTAAATTTCCGCCCAGGAATTATGAAATTTTTTACATCTTAACACGTTCGCTGAAATATTGTAATTTGTTGTTGGAAAATTGTTCCCCGACTACGATTGGCACCAATGGAAATGGAAATGAGTTGCGAGATATGGGACAAAAAAGTGGTCAAAACGCGATAAAAAGGGTGAAAAATGAAAAAAAAATGGTGAAACAAATTTTTGTAAAAACATGTGGATAATATTTAAAGAAGGGTCGAAAAGGTCGCAAAAACGTACCAAAATGGGATTAAAAAAAAGTACAAAAGGCAAAAAAACAAAAATGTGTGAAAACAATTGTATGCCACAGGAATGGGCAAAAAAGCTGGAAATAGTGGAAAATGTGACTAAAAAGAGCCCAACACTGGTATAATATAAATGAAAAATAATCTACAACAGGTGGAAATGAGTTAGAGGAGGGATGAAAAAAAGGGGCCAAGACGGGACAAGGGGATAAAAGGGGGAAAAATTCCAAAAAAAAAGTAAAGCAAATATGAGTTTTTTTTTACATTTTGCTGGACGGAGTTGATTAACACTTTGCTAAAATTTAACTAGATCTTATTTATTTATTAATTACAAGACAAAGTAAATTTATATTCTAAGTTTGGGTCCAAGGGTCCACAAGTAAATATATAATTTACTAATTTTGGTACCAATGGTAAACCTGGTGATACACACCATTTGGCTTGATTTTTGCAGCGACAGACCAAAGCGTCTGGTGGGAATCGAACCTACAACCCTCACGCTGATAGGCAAGCACGCTACTAACTCGACTACCGCGCACTTATTAACTAGATCTTAATTAATACTTGACTAAGACTAAGACGTACACCGGTCCACTACTTTTAACAAATCCTTACAACGACTTGACGAAATAATTTCTCCTGACTAGAGTTTGATAAAAACGCATTTGTTCCACAATGACCTAGCCCCATGTTGATGAACTCCCTTCATATCATTCAGTGTTTGCCCTCATAGAGGAGAGAACGAAGACAAGCTATTTGTGTACAAATAATTGCTGCATTGATACATGGCTGGTGCACAGCATTTTGTTGCTGTTGCTGTTGTTGCTGCTACTAGTGGTGGCGATAATGATGGTGCTTACGATGATGACGACGATGCAGAGACACAGAGAGAGAGAGAGAGAGATTATTGGCCTTTTTTATGTGTGCTGTTTTTGTTGCATGTTTTTTATGTGCTTCTTCTTTTTTCTATAAAGTAGTGCAATGACATTGACATCATTATAAATACATTCACACGTACTTGTGCAAAATAATGTCGACAATGTTCTTGTTGCTGTTGTTGTCATCCGATTATTCTTTGTCCTGATGGAATGAATGGACACGAGTAATAAAGAATATAAAGCAGAGTAATAACAACACAAACAACAAGTAAAGTCAATGTCATATGAGAGAAGCACCGCATTATGAAAAAAAAAACGTCCTAGGGCTTTTTTATGAGTCATTGGGATATACTTACTAAACGATAGCTTAAAGCATAATATGCAATTTCTAATAAAATTTAAAATTTCTGTACACCGTTCTAATGTCAAAAAAAGAAAACGGAAATAAAATTTTATCATAAATTAAAATATACATTTATTTTTATATTCCGATTGCAAGAAATGTTGGTCGGCAAACCGAAGCTGTCAGCGTAAAAGGTCGACTGGTTTCATTTTAGTTTTAAAGCTAAAGCTAAAGCTAAAGCTAAAGCTAAAGCTAAAGCTAAAGCTAAAGCTAAAGCTAAAGCTAAAGCTAAAGCTAAAGCTAAAGCTAAAGCTAAAGCTAAAGCTAAAGCTAAAGCTAAAGCTAAAGCTAAAGCTAAAGCTAAAGCTAAAGCTAAAGCTAAAGCTAAAGCTAAAGCTAAAGCTAAAGCTAAAGCTAAAGCTAAAGCTAAAGCTAAAGCTAAAGCTAAAGCTAAAGCTAAAGCTAAAGCTAAAGCTAAAGCTAAAGCTAAAGCTAAAGCTAAAGCTAAAGCTAAAGCTAAAGCTAAAGCTAAAGCTAAAGCTAAAGCTAAAGCTAAAGCTAAAGCTAAAGCTAAAGCTAAAAGATCGACTGGATTCATGGCTGTAAATAATCGACCGAAGACGTCGAGGTAAACGACGTAAAAGATCCATTGGATTTTGAGCAGAAAAATATCGATTGAAAATGTCTTGGTAGAAGATCGGTGTATACTATCGACTGGATGTGAAGCAGTAAAGTTTCGACGCCAGACGACATGCCGAAGCTACCGGCATAAAAGAGAGACTGTATTCGTTACAAAATGGAGCGAAGCTGTCGGTGTACCCCATAGACGGAGACTTCGATGTAAATTATGGACATCGCCCAATGGTCCAGAATCAAATTCCATCGGCCAAACGTCTGTCACTTGTGATCTAGAAAACATTTTTGAGTTCTGTGAAAAAATTGGTTGTAGGGAAGAAGTAAGGGATTATTTTGAGGCCATTAAATGGCAATTTTAACAAATTTCAGCAAACAAATTCGTACCAAACATATATATGTATATGTATATGTATATATATTTGTCCTTACCACAAACATTAACATGTTTGGAGGTTAAAAATATCACATATATATTTGCTTTTACTTTTTGTTTTTTTTTTTCAATTTGTGAATCTCTATATATCAATTCATCATTTTCTCTCGGTTATTGCTTTTACTTTGAAGATCGTAGAGGCAAAAAAAGAGTAAAAAAAACAGCTGCAAATACACACCTATTCACACTCAAATGTTGTGCTTTGTTGAATTTAATAGGTTTGTTGTCTGTTTTCCCCAAACATGCTATTGCTTGTACACAAATATTAATATTGATAGCAAATAAGTTATATTTACATACAAAAAAGCTTTGTGTAGAAGGAAAATAGCTTTACTTGCTACAAGCTACAAACACGTGTTTTACTTGTGTGTAAACATTTCAAAAAAACGTATTTTTCAGCGTGCAATAGAAAATATTTTCGAAATATTTTTAAAGTTTACTTTTCATTTAATTTGGGGAATTCTTCAATTTTTTTTTTTTGGGCATTTTTCATTTTTCATAGGGCCATCAGCGTGGTGGTTGTGGGTTCCATTCCCACCAGAGGCTTTGGTCTGTTGCTGAAGTCTAAAGTCTAGCCATATGGTCTGTGTCACCCGGTTTACCCTTGGACCCAAAAATTAGAATATAAATTTCCTTTGTATTGTAATTAAATTAAAATTAAATAAATAAATTTGTATTTATTTATTTATTTCACCTAATTGTTCATAACGAGCATAAAAGACACTTTCATTTCATATATTCATTTCATATATTCATTTCATAATACTAAAGCCGCTGCTGACCAAACATTTACTTTTTTTTATATTAAATTTATTATTTCATATTTGAAATGGTTCCCGACCTTCGCCTCGGTTCGCGGTCTCTGTAAACGATGGATTGTCGTCATTTTCGTGAGTCCTCTAAAGGAATTTCTGAACGATTCTTAATTATACACACACAACTGTTAAGGCACTTGCACACGTTTAGAATGTGTCCATCGGCAATTGGTCATCAAGACAAGACGCATTTACTTAACCACATAGTTTTTCAACGTGAATGAGAATTACTTCCCATTGTTAGCAGCTGTAATTTTTGCCAACTATGAAGGCAACTTTTTGCCTATAATAATTTACCCTGACTATTATTTATGTTGTATTTATTTACGAGTGGCCGTGGTGTGCTAGGTAGTGTGTGCGACTAATGTCGGTGACTTAACGAGTGAATGAGAATTACTTGTCTTTGTTATCAGCAGTAATCATTGACCTACGATAATAACATATAAGCAACATATTTATATTTATGTTGTATTTATTCATGAGTGGCCTCGGTGTTTTAGGTACTGTGTATGCGACTAACACACAATAAACTCAGGTTCGTATCCTGATAAGAACATCCAGCATGATTTTTCAGCGGCCGTTTTTCATCTCGAAACTGCCGGCGACTTAACGAGTGAGAGAGTATTTTCTTAAGCCATGTAAAACTACTCTAGAAAAAGCATTACCGAAGTGGAGACGGCTTTAAACAGAAGGCCCTGGTCGGTGGATAAAGAAATTATATTGAGCACAGTTCAATGATTTGAGAAAAGTTCACCGGAATGTTAAGGGAATTAAGCATGTTATTCATGTTCCTTGGTGTCTCTTTCTTACTAAATTGTCTATTAAACGCTGTAGAGTTACGTATGTCCCTATCTAGTGTTCAAAGCTTGCCGATGGCCTAGATGATATTTCCAATGTCTGACAAACAAGGGCCATAGTTAAAATCTTCAGATCAGATATAGGAAATTTCATCATTTAGAAACTCGAAATGTATATGACTCAGTTCTTGTTTCCTAGCAGAAGTCTTTGATTTCTGATTTCCGTATTATCAAACATTTTATAATTGAAATATTTTATCCATTTTATAACTGCACTTTTTTCTTGTGCTGATGCCATCATCGTCATTGTCAAGTTTTCCAAATCACGCAATAGCCGACCACAAAGAAATACAGAAATCTGGTTGCCAACAATGTAAGCCAAACGACAATGGAGCTGAACTCCATTTGGAAAGCACCTCCTGCCCAACCCGCCAACACAACGAACCGAAAAAGATTTCCACCACGTACACACGAGAAACTGGAAATAACTTAAATGGCCCAGGCCGTTGTCGTCCTCGGTGAGGGAGAACTTCCATAACAATTGCACATCGATGCACAACTTGCCGCCAATATAGAGATGTAAGAGAAACGCAACAAAGAAGGAAGGTGTCATAAAACAAAACCAGGCAGCCAACCATGGAACCAGCACCACCACCATCATGTACACCAACCAACCAACCATTGCATCCATCGCATCCATCCACACACCACCAACATGCGCCCCTCTGAACCATGTCATGTTGCATTTGGCTTTAACTGCCTTAAAAAAGAGTGTGCATGTGTGTGTGTGTGTGTGCGTGTTTTAGCCAACACTCCTCGCATGCATGCAAAGCAGGTTGTGAACTCCGGGCAAACTAAAGTTAGAACTGAACTTTAAACGCTTTGCCAGGCAATCCAACTCACCTCCATCACCAACACCGCCATTCATGCCGTCCCCCCTCCGCACGCCAGTTCCGCACTCTAGTAGACCGCATGCTTAAATCTGGCAAATATTTCTTTGTTCAAACAAAGCCAACTGCAACGTAACACCCGTAGCCTCTGGTAACATTACGAACACCAGTGTTCAGTCATTGCATTGCCATTCTAGTCGACAGCGCAACCAACAAAAAATCTCTGCCTTCAACCGAGCATGCGTAACAATTTCTTCGTTGATTGTTGCTGCATTCAATGTACGCCACAGCACAGTAATTTTGCGCATGCGTTGTTCACCTATGCAGCTGTTAATGGTGGCTCCAGCCGTGCAGAGTTCAGTTCAGTACGTTTGGGTGTTTAGAGCTCTTTGGCTTCCAGCCACCAACCGACCAACCGACCAACCAGTTCACATGCAGTACCACTGGTAGTGTGTGTGTGTGTTTGTGTGTGATGGAGGCCAAAACAGGAAAACTGGTTAATGCGAGTAACTGCTTTGAATGCTCCGCAGCCACTTCGCCCCGGATCTGAACTATGTTGGGTGGCCGTTGTGTTTGGCTGGTTTTATTGTGGTGCTGGTGGTGTTGGAGTCTACATTGGATTCTTGATGCCGTTCAATTGTCGCTGTTCTTAATGAGGCGGTATGATAAGTGGGTTGCACTTTAAGTGGGATTGTTTCACACGATGTAGACGTTGTTGTGACCTCCTTTTTTAAGTTAGCTCTCTTTCAAGTTGGACAATCAATAGTCAATGTTCAATTTTACTATTGGACGCCAAGATTAGCCAAGAAACCCACATTCATCCGCGGCCGAGAATAGCGGATGTTTGAACTTGTAAAAGACGACAGCCGACAATTTCCAGAGTTGTATTTATTCTGCAATAGATATTTTCATTAGTCATATTTTATACTTTTGGAATACTTCGCTAACAGTCGAAATGTTGCATGTACCATTTTCTTGAGTGTATAATAAAAAAATTAAATAATTGTATGAAAAGACAAACAAATACACAGTGTACTCTCTCATAAGCGTACACCTAAGGGACTGATAATTCTGTGCGTTTATGAGAGGTGTCCGCCAGGAGAGAGTACACTGTATGTGATGTGTTTCTTTTGTTTTTTTTTGTTGCAATTTTTATAATTTTATAGTAACTTTAGTTTTTTTTTTTAATATGATCGGTAAAATTTGTCGAGTTCCACTTGGAAAAGGTTTACACCATGCATGTCAAACTCAAAGCCTAACGAGGGCCAAATAAAAAATGTAAAATATTATTTGGGCCACAAAAAAACAAAATACTTTAAATTTTATAGTAAATTATATATACATAGATTTATTTTAAATTTAAATTTTCGTTTATTTTTTGTTCTATTATACCGAGTGGGCCGCAAAGTCATACAATGCGGCCCGCGGGCCTCGAGTTTGACACCCTTGGTTTACACGGTAGTTCAGAATATTTCTATAACAGTAAAATAGTTGCATCTCCCATTTATCTTATTTATTTTTTTTTGGGATCGGATTGGGAATAAATAATGAAAACATTATCAAGTGGGAAAGATGGGCACGAGTCAGATCAGAGACTTTTCGAATATTTCTGTGACAGTAAAATAATTTCATGTACCACTTTTTTTTGGACGTCTGCTAAAATGCATGTGATTGTATGCATAAAACAACAGCAAATATAAATTGTATAGTTATTTTTTAGTTGCTTTTACCATTTATATTTTGGTAAATACTTAGGAATGAGTTGAATGTATTTAAAAAAAATTGGTCAGAGGTCACTTGAGAGAAGAGGTTTAAACCTTTTTCAATATTTCTGTAACAGTTGCCTCTACCATTAATGGTAATCATTTATTTTAAATGACCCGATTGGGTCCAAATAAAGAAAATATTAGAAAATGCCACCTGAAAAGGGTTTGCACGAATGATTACAGACTTTCCGAATATGTCGTTGACAGTAAAATAATTGCATCTACCATTGTCTTTGGACGTATGATAAAAACCAAATGATTGTAAGAATATAACAAAATCAAATATATATGTTTTTATTCTATAGTGATGTTTTAGTTGACTCGACCATTTATATTTTTTAAATACGAGGGATTAGATAATTTTAGAATATTTCTTTGACAGTAAAATAGTTGCATTTACCATTTGGTGTGTATGTCAGACTATAAACACCTCAAATACATAATTTATAGTAATTTGTTAGTTGCCTCTACCATTAATGATTTTTTTTTTAAATTCACCCTATTGGGTCCAAATAAAGCGAAGATTACCGAGTGCCAGCTGGGAATGGTTTGCATGAGTGATCGGAGACTTTTGGAATGTTTCTTGGACAGTAAAATAATTGCATCTACCATTTTTTTGAACGTCTGCGAAAATTGAAATGATTGTATTAATATAACAACAGCAAATGTACATTTTATAGTAAGTTTTTAGTTGCTGCTACCATTTATTATGTTAAGTTTTGACCGGATGCGGTTCAATAAACATCAAGACAGTTTATTAAGTCATCTGGGAAAGGTTATCAGAGAATTTTACCATATTTGTGTAACAGTAAAATAATTGCATCTACATTTTGTTTGGGTGTGATAACTAACAAATGGTGGTGAGACTATAAAGACATCAAACACATAATTTTTTGTACATTTTTTTTTCAGTACATTTTTAGTTGGGATCAAGAAGAATTATCAATTCCTATGGAAATGATTGGCACGAGTGATCAGATACTTTTAGGGTTTTTCTGTAACAGTAACAATAGCTGCATGTACCATTTTCATTCTGTGTCTGTATTTCATCAAATACATATTTTATAGTAATTTTTAAAATACTAATGAATGGGTTTTAAGAATGTTCATCAGGGAGGAACGATTTATATTTCTGTAACAATAAAATAGTTGCATCTACCATTTTGTTTTTGTGTGTGCGGTAACTATTAACTGTCAAAGATACAAAGTTCCTTTTGGAAGAACCGCTTTTCGACAAATTGCCGTGATCTTCGGAGAGTTTAGGCTGCATGAAGAGCTACGTGGCAACCAATTACAGATGCCCGTAGAGCAGAGTGACATTATCTGGACCTGCCAGACCTGCTATAAGCTACATGGACTTTAGTTATTTGCCATTCTTTTCCCAGCCCTCCTCCATGCAGTTCTCTTAGTTTACTATTCCATCGTTTCCATATGCATTTGTATCTCACTGTGCTCTGCCCCTTTGTCCCCCCTTGCTGCCGACACACATGCCTGAGTACCTTTTGTGTGAGTGTGTTTTCTTTGCGGGTTTCGCCTCCCCCCCCCACCCTCTTTTGTATCCACTGTATTGCACACTTATATGCAGTCGGTTGGACGGTTGTATTTCATAAATTTAAAGTTGTTGCGTGTCTTTAATTAAACAAAACAACAACAGCAGCAGCCAACCGCCGGCCAACACCAGCACCACCACCACAAATGAAAAAAAAAACTCTACAACAACAAAAATCACTGCAACTGCAGCAGCAACAACCAAGCAACGAGCGCGAGCAACATAAAAAAAAGTTGTTTTGGGACAAGGTTATTGCTGTAGTTGTTGTTGCGACTGTGGCTGCTATTCGCTTTATTGGTGGCAATAAAAAAAAAAATCGCCTCAACTCACTATACAAATCAAAATTGTTCAGTTTGTAAATATTTTATAATGCGTTAATTATTTAAGAATGTTTTTTTTTTGGTTTGTTACAAAGTGAAAATCTTCGTTGTTAACAACATCCATCACACACGTATTCCCAAAACATTCATGCAATGAAGGTCATTCGTTATTGAAGTGATTAAAAAGAATCTCATTTGCACCGGTGGCCTCCAAAAGGTTTTACTGTAAATAAAGAGAAAATCTTTTAACATAAATGAATGCACATTCAATTTCTTTAAAGAACAAATCCATGAATTGGTGGAGAAACCATAAAACATAGAATAAATGTTGAGACACATGTTGCCGATAATTGTTGTTAAATATGTTGAGATGGAGAAAAATAAGTGATTTTTAGGAACTGTGCCCAAAAATCGTCACCTGTCTTGTGCAGATCCATAAGAAAAGCTTTTTTTTTGAAAAACACAACATGCGGAATACCTTAAGGGAAACATGTTGCTGACTCATGTTGCTACTCATCTATAATTTTAATGGACTTAATCGGTGACATTTTCTTTTAAAATATATTATATATATATACAGGGTCCGACAAATAACTTTTTTTTAGAATAAATGTTGAGAAACATGTTGCCGATAATTGTTGTTAAATATGTTGAGATGGAGAAAAATAAGTGATTTTTAGGAATTGTGCCCAAAAATCTTCACCTGTCTTGTGCAGATCCATAAGAAAAGCAATTTTTTTTGGAAAATACAACGTGCGGAATACCTTAAGGGAAACATGTTGCTGACTCATGTTGCTACTCATCTATAATTTTAATGGACTTAATCGGTGACATTTTCTTTTAAAATATATTATATATATATACAGGGTCCGCCAAATAACTTTTTTTTTTGAAAAAGAAAACAAGGGTTTAACATGAATGAAATGAGTAAGCTAGTTGGGGTCATCACATTACACACTAGCCTAAGGGCACACCTATTTAGAATAGGTTGTTCCCAGAGCGGCGAAAGTAGTGCATGCGGAGAGGACGCCGAGACGGCGGAACACTTCCTGTGCCAGGGAAGTCTTTCTCGCAGGTCAGGAAAGTCCAGTTAGGAGAGGACACCTTAGATGACCTATCGGCCGTCAAAGCAAAAGACATAAGGAATTTAAGGAACTTTTCAGAGGGGACCGTATTCCTAACATAGAAAAAAAGGGGAAGGGAATTTGTAGAAGAAACCAGGACCGCACAACAGGCCGAATTGCTGGCCTAGGTGTATGTCAGTGACATGAGATGGTCATGGTACATGACCGATCCTCCATTCAACCTAACCTACTCCCGTTCTAGATCAGTTATTATTTTTATTTTTTGCAAAATAGAAACGATTTAAAAACAAAAAAATTTAAAGAAAAAATTTTAAATTGGAAAATGTTGAGACACATGTTGCTGACAATTGTTGTTATAGATATTGAGGAGATAAACAAATTCTTAAAACTTAAAATGGAGTAAGGTTACTAATGCCACAGAAAATTAGAAAATAATTTGTGGCCCATTTTATTTCTGATTTTTTTGTAAAAAAAATCTCATTTCGCTTATACTTTGTCACTTGGTTTATTCTTATTTGTAACCTTAATTTGTCACTTGGTTTATTCTTATTTTGTCTATTTCTGTTTTTGTTTTCAGATGTTTTTATATTTGAAAGTGGATATATTTCGAAGAACTCTACCCTATGCTTCCTAATTATAGAAGACTAAAGGTAAGATTGAATTTGTTATTTTATTATTATCGAGAGTTATCGAAAAGTCACAAATTTTTAAAAAACTTATCATACAACCAAAGACATTCCAGATGACTAACGTCCTAAGGCATATGCGAATTTTTCAAATTTCTAGGAACGTAATACATTATTTCTATGAAAGAATTAGTGACATCTCGAGTGTGCAGCCTTATTTAGGACGTCTAACCTCTAGATTATCTTCAGTTCAACGGCAGGTCACCTGGTACGATGGATGAAATCGGTCGGGAAATTGTATCCTACGGTTTGGCCTTCTTAGTCTTTAATGGAAATAAATCGATTATCTAGAATGACTTATCGATAATCTTAAAATGAGATCAGAGAGCTTTTGATGGATCATCAAATTCCGGAGTCATGTTGTTTTTTGGCTGTTAGTATAAATTCCATTTCCACTTGTAGACAAAAACCGATTACATATTTATGATGTTTTATCAATGACAAAAATAATCGAATATTTGGCAAAGCAATTCTGAAAACTCGTAGAGTGATTCGGAAAACATCTGTGATTTCTTTGGTTGTTATTAAAAGTCCCACATCTATCTTTAGAGAAAAAATCGATTATTTATGTTGTATTATTGATAATAGTAAAAATCCAATCCTCTCGTTGGGAGAGCTATTAATGGCGCAGCAATGTTAACTTTTTTTTGGAGACATTTATTTTCTTTGGGTTTTTAAAAATCTCTAGAAAAAAATCGATAACATTAATAAGAAGGCATCTGACATTTCTTCGGGTGTTAGTAATACGCTCACATCCATCTTTGGAAAAAATTACCAATTTCATATTATAAAAAAATTGATTATTAATAATGACTTATCGATAACATTAGAAACTGAACTTCATTAGAGCACGCATGAAGGTACAGCAATTTATAAAACTTGTTTGCTGATTCCCGACAGATCGTTCTTTTTTAATGTAACTGAAAGTTCCATAACCATTTGTAGGAAAATAATCGATTATTTATGATGACTTATCGATAGCACTACAAATTCGATTTGCTAGTTTAGAGAGAAAATCGGAAAAATCACACACCCATCTGTAGGAAAAAATCGATTATTTATGATGACTTATCGATAACATTGATAGCACGATTTTGTAGTTTAGAGAGAAATTCTGGAAAATCCTACAACTATCGAGAGGAAAATATCGGTTATTTATGATGAATTATCGATAACATTTAAATACCGATTTTCTAGTTTAAAGAGCTATTGATAGCACAGCAATTCAGGAAACTCAGAAACTAATTTCGTCCTTCTATCTTGCATTTCTGTGCATGTTTTTGTAAGTCTCAATCCCATTTGAATTCAATTTGTATGGATTTAATTTTTCATAATATTTGTTTTGCCTCAACCCGTTTCACAGTTCTGAGGTCTTCCGATTGCATCTAAAAATATTATTCATATTTGGAAATTTTTTTTTTATGACTAACGCCGTCCGTTTATTACCTTCAGTATTTATATATAAACATTCACTGATAACGTCATTATATTGGGGGCTTCCTTTATAGATAGATGTTTTTGTTCTTGTTATTGTTGTACTGCCAACAATTTCATCCAGAGCGATAAAGGTATTCTACGTTGCATTTTGTCACCAAAGCTAAAAGAATGACCTTGACTTCAAAAATAAAAATTATCATACGATTTACAAATATTCGTATTTCAAGAGTGTTTTTTTTTATATTTCTTTCAATAAAAGAAAAACAAAGAAATAATTTGTTTGCTTTTAAAAAAGAGGTAAAAGAATTGGATGAGTAGTTTGATAACGATTTTATTAAATACGGACGACTTACTTAAACAGTGGAATGAAATCGATTAAATTGAGGAACGACTAAAGTTCATAAAAGGAATAGAGGAAAGAAGTCGAACAATAAAAGTTACGGTTCTGGTCGCCACTTTCGTTGTTAACTTTACCCGACTGAATGAAGACTGAGATGAGATATGGCCGTGACGTTGAGGAGAATGGACAGGACCACGCTCGTTCTGCACGTTTTATATATCAGGAACATATAAACAGACGAAAATTAACTATTTCAAATACAGAAATACAATATTTTGTGAATACATACTCTTTGAAAAACCTTGTTGGTTTAAACGAAGGACCATGCTGAACCACGTTGGGCGCCAGCTTTTCATTTAGTATGTAATATCTCCCGTTCTGTTCTATAGATATCCGACTTTTTGGAAAATCAACTAACACATGAGTTATTTTGTCCAATAATATTTGAGATTTCATCATGGAAAGATGTCGGCCGGCTCAGCGTCTACAAATTATTCAGTTATACCACCACCTAACACTCTGAATGCTTGGCGATGAGCAATCTCCCACTGGGTTTCTTCTCATCCAAGAACATTGCCAGTTTTTCCAATGTGGGCGATAATTACACAACAATTCCGTGGAATAGTGACTAAGATATGTATCAATCAATTTGCGGTCCAAGCCGCCGGATTATCGGACACAATTTTTTTTTTTTTTAAATTTTCTTTTCTTTATTGGGCTACAAGTATTTGATCCCCATTGGACACCAAGTTATTGTGCAGGGAAATCTTTTAACGTGTTTGAGCGAAGCATTACACTTTAAATGTAAGAACCACGGTTGGGCGCCAGTTTGCCACTCGGTTAGTGATTGATTTTCTTTTCACAACAGTGGCCGATAAAACATGACCCCCAACGAAAGATGGTTTTATCGCACGAGCTGCATTTTCAATAGTCCAGCGGACATTTTATAGAAAAGTGTTCGATGGATAACAAAAAAAAAACGTCAGAGTGTTTAATATTAAAACTTTCTTAAAAAAACACTCTTAACTCTTCTGTTTGTGAGAAGGTCCACGTTGGGTGCCAGTTTGTCGGTCTATTTATTGTGTGATCTCTCTAAAAGTAAAGATACATTTTGTGTAGGTTGCCCAGTGTATGGTCGATGAGTATCACACGTTGGGTGCCAGTTTTTTATATTTTTTATTGCGTGACATTGCGAACAACATTTTATTGAGTTTGTTGGCTCGATGTGGATCAGACGTTGAGCGGCAGTTTGTCAGGCTGTTTACTGCGTTGTCTTTCTAAACGAAAAGACACATTGATCTGTGAATACATATTTTGTATAAATGAGGTGCTCCAGTGTATGGCCGATATGGACCACACGTTGGGCGCCAGTTTTTAAGGTTTTTATGGAGTTGAATCATACATTGGGAGCCAGTTGGCCCTGCTGGTTCTTGTGTGTCCTGTCTAGAAGGGAATACATATTTTGTTTAACTAAGGTTGCCCAGTGAACGGCCGATGAGGACCACACGTTGGTCGCCAGTTTTTCAGGTTTTATGAAGTTGAATCATACATTGGGAGCCAGTTGGCCTTGCTGGTTCTTGTGTGGTCTGTCTAGAAGTGAATACACATTTTGTTTAACTAAGGTTGCCCAGTGAACGGCCGATGAGACCACACGTTGGTCGCCAGTTTTTCAGGTTTTATGGAGTTGAATCATACATTGGAAGCCAGTTGGCCCTGCTGTTTCTTGTGTGGTCTGTATAGAAGTGAATACACATGTTTGTATAAATGACATTATCCGGTCTGTGGTTGGTCGTGTGAACTTCTAGGTTTCGGTGGGTTCCGTAGATGTCAGTTTTGGAATATGTGCTGCAACAAATTCGCTGGCTTATGAATCCAAAAAGACCTTGACTTGAATTCCATTACAATAGCTTTATATGTTTTTTTTATTTTTTTTGAAATACGATAATAAAATAACAAACTGTTGAAATGCTGAATGCATTAAATACACTTTTTGTTCTATCGTTCAGCCGTTTGGTGCATTGTTTTTTTTTTTCTTTTTGGAAAATGTCACTATAACGACGATAATCTTTTAAAGCATTTTTCATACTTTGCTGCTACTTTGTTGCTGAGATAGCAGCACGCCAGCAAACATATTGATACGATATTAACTAGAGAAATATTCAACTTGTGCGACAGACACCACACCCTCGGTGGAAGTATTAACAAAGAAGCAGAAAAGAGACACACAGAAAAAAAAAAAAAGAAACCAACGGCAGCAGCAATTGCAACAATATTGCGACAACATCAGCAGCAATATCAGCCACGAGCAATACAACGATAGCAACAGAAATTATTTAAGTGTCAATAATCTCAAAACGTGATAAAACTGGACTCAAATGACACCAGACAACAAAAATAGAACATGGCAAAGCACCGCACCAGACCCCACCACACAGACACAGTGCAAATACATTCAGGCATGTCATGGAAACCCAAGTTGCTGGATTGCATTAAGACAACACCACCATCACCACCACCAACTCGGCACTCGGCAGCAGCAAAGTTGTCACTTAGCTGCACTGAAAAAAAAAACACAAAAAAAAAACGCGGACAACATTTTTTCTTTCTGTCGATGTTGCAGTTTTTTTTCGTTTGTTTTTTTAGTCTTTGCCAGTTGAGCTCGGCCATTAGAAACAAGAAATCAAATGTAAATGGTATGATTTTGCAAAAAGTGGCCCCCCTCTCGCGTATACGCTTCTTGAATTCTATTAAGCTTAGACGGACACTTTGTGTCAATACGACGAAAGGTGGTGTATAATGTGCCAAGCCAAGTAAGCGTCCATATGTGAGACTTTGCGTCTATGCGTCTCTGTGTGAGTTTTCAGCTCATATGCCTATTTCCCAACATACGTGTGTGTGGGTCTGTGTGTGTTTTTCGTAAAATATGGAAACTTGATTTGACCGTAATGGACGCACCTGTTGAAAATCATGTTTGGTGTTGTTGCTTTTTTGTCTTCCATTTTAATGCCACTATTTGTTCAATAGTTGATGTTGGCTGGTTTTTCTTCTTCTACTACAAGAATTTGCAACAATTGCCACATTTTTGTCCACCAGACTAGTGAGGAAGGGGAGAATGATGGTGACATGCCTGAAGAAATATGCCAGAAAGCCTATACAGTCAATGGACTTGGATGATTTGCATTGCAGCCAGTCATTGTGTAGAGTATGGTTTTCCTTAATGGAAATCTCAGCGACATTGACGGATGGGTTTGTCCTAGGGGCAAATATCACAGTGAAATATACTGACAATGATTTTTAGATAATGAATTTCCGTGTGAACGTGGAACACTTCCAAACCGATTTGGAATCCACGTTGGGTGCCAGTTTATCTGGCTGTCCTTTCAGTTAACGTTTCGAATGTGACCACCCTCCATCATGTGAAATATCGTGACAGTACAAATCTATCGAAGGACTAGTAATACCTAAACTCGTATAGGTCGCCTGGTTGTTGTACGGCACGCTGAGGAGCGTACTAAGGTGAGAACCGATTCTAGCGTTCTGCTCTGGTGAAGGACCAACCACTGTTTGCCATATGGCAAAAACTAAAATTTAGTTGGTCGCCTGTTTGCCATATGGCAAAACTTAAAATTTAGCTGGTTAATTGTAAAAAGAAATAAAAACGTGAGACGATTTCTTCCAGAAAAGTTTAGAGAAAAGCCGCCTGTTTATCAAATGGCGCCCAACGTTAAAGAGCTTTAACCACCAAGAATGTGACCACCCTCCATTATGTGAAATATCGTGACAGTACAAATCTATCGAAGGACTAGTAATAACTGAACTCGTATAGGTCGCCTGGTTATTGTACTGCACGCTGAGGAGTGTACTAAGGTGAGATCCAATTCTAGCGTTCTGCTCTGGCTGAAGTTTCCAATTCGATCGAAGGACCAACCACTGTTTGCCATATGGCAAAAACTAAAATTTAGTTGGTCGCCTGTTTGCCATATGGCAAAACTTAAAATTTAGCTGGTTAATTGTAAAAAGAAATAAAAACGTGAGACGATTTCTATTTATTTTAAAAAATTAATACCACCGAAAATATACTTTGTTGAACTTTGTGTTACCGCAAAATTCATCAATTGGTGGTCTTTTTTTCGTTCGTCGGAGTTTTCTGGCATTTCTTTGTTTTGCTGTTGATTTCAATATAGCAATTTTGTTGTTGTTGTTGCCTGCTGTCCAGTTCGTTGGCCTTGTAGTTGTTGTTTTACATTCTGTTCTGTTCTTTATATATTTTTTTTTTTCGTATTTTTTGTTCTATAATTGCTGCTTTTGTAAATGTCAATGTCATCTTAACATTCCGATAAATGTTGTTGTTGTTGTTGTCATTCAATACCCTTTTTTTTAAAAAGTTATTGACACTGAGAAGCGTCAGCAACTGCATAAACACCTACAGTGCACAGACATTGCAGTTGGTGGGTGGTCGAGGGGTGGTAGATAAGCAAAGGCTTCTAAAGAACAGTTGCCAATTCCAAGGAAAAATCACCGTCAATGACTTGCACAGATGATTGCCGGCATTGTGAGGGATGGATGTTTAAGGGAAGTGCCAATGAGCATCCTCCCTCTTTATGAACATGATTTCGGCTGCATGGCAACAAGTGCTGCTTGGTGAGTTGCATGGGAACTTTTATGGTTGCAACGTTAAGGTTTAAAGTGAGTGAAAGGGGTTCAATTTGAATATATTTTCAATACAAACGCGAACTTAAAGCAAACTGATTCCGCAAGCGACTTAAAATTGTTGGGGGAAAAAACCCTCGGTGACAAAATTTTCCATTTGGACTTTCCTCGGTATAGAAGCCTTCCATTGAAATGGAAAATGTGAACGCCAGAGCGGGTGCTGAATCCTAGATAGATGATCGGTATTTAATTCATCAGTTCGGAAATTGAGGTAAGCGTCTGCAGTACACATTGTTCTTTACAATCTAACTGATAAAAGTCTGCATGACTAACTGGCGACCAACATAACGGTAATGTGTGTATATTTCAAAATTCACTTTAGACCAGAATTTCTGAACTACTTTCGTGTTCAAAGACATCACACACTCCATGACAAACTGGCGCCCAACGTAACTCTACTTTTGGTATTTTTAAAAATTCACTATAGACCAGAATTTCCGAAATACTTCAGTGTCCAAAGACATCACAGACAGCATGCCAAACTGGCGCCCAATGTAACTCTAATTTTTGCATTTTTTCAAAATTCTCTCTGGACCAGACTTTCTGAAATACTTGCGTGTTCAAAGACATCATACACTCCATGACAAACTGGCGCCCAACGTAACTCTACTTTTGATATTTTTAAAAATTCACTATAGACCAGAATTTCTGAAATACTTCAGTGTCCAAAGACATCACAGACAGCATGACAAACTGGCGCCCAAAATAACTCTAATTTTTGCATTTTTTCAAAATTCTCTCTGGACCAGACTTTCTGAAATACTTGCGTGTTCAAAGACACCACAGACTCTATGACAAACTGGCGCCCAACATAACTCTACTTTTTGTATTTTTCTAAATTCTCTCTGCACCAGACTTTCTGAAATACTTTCGTGTTCAAAGACACCACAGGCTCCATGACAAACTGGCGCCCAACGTAACTCTACTTTTTGCATTTTTTCTAAATTCTCTCTGGACCAGACTTTCGGAAATACTTGCGTGTTCAAAGACATCACAGACTGCATGCCAAACTGGCGCCCAACGCAACTCTACTTTTGGTATTTTTAAAAATTCACTATAGACCAGAATTTCTGAAATACTTCAGTCTCCAAAGACATCACAGACTGCATGCCAAACTGGCGCCCAATGTAACTCTAATTTTTGCATTTTTTCAAAATTCTCTCTGGACCAGAATTTCTGAAATACTTCCGTGTTCAAAGACATCACAGCCTCCATAACAAACTGGCATTTTTTCTAAATAATTAATAATTTGTGTTTTTTTTTTTCTCAATTGTCGATATGAAATGGTAGAATGTCCGAACAACGACAAAAACCGAAATCTCAGCAGCATATTTCCAATTTTTACTGTCACGTGAAACTAGCGCCCAACGTTGAATAGACTTGTATTCGCTGGGGACTTTTGTTTATAAGAAATGGTAGACTGTCCTAAGAACGACAGAAACCGAACCTAAGCAGCATATCTCCCGTTTTTACGGTCACTTCAAACTGGCGCCCAACGTGGATTAGACTGTATAGGTTTCTGTTCGCTGGGGATTTTTCTTTATAAGAGAACAGCCCAATGAAGTCTAAAG
The DNA here is from genome assembly GCA_958296145.1 of Hydrotaea cyrtoneurina. Classification (NCBI taxonomy): domain Eukaryota; kingdom Metazoa; phylum Arthropoda; class Insecta; order Diptera; family Muscidae; genus Hydrotaea; species Hydrotaea cyrtoneurina. Next base: position 74,210,768 of record OY282514.1, on the reverse strand, counting down.
CTACTTCCGATAGAAGCGTTTGAGTGGCATCAAATAAAACAAAAGTCCCCTCTAAAAACAAAAAAATACCACCGCCTTTGCAACTGATAACAATAATTTAATACAAATATAATTTATATAGAATTTCTTGGATTTACAGACAATACCAACAAGGTCGTCTTCTTATGCGGTTACAATTCACACATATTGCATTATTCATACGTAGAATGCAATTATAAACTGACGCAAAATGTTTGACAATGCATTCGGTGGGGGTTTTTTCTGAAACAAAGACGACGCAATAGCAATTTCTGTAAAATAATGGCTCAACATTAAAATGCAACTCCTAGAAACACTTATCAACAGAAAAAAAGGAAATATAGAATTTTTTTTAAAGACATTTAAAATTCAGATTATGAAAAACTCTGTAAAATTAGGCAAACGCTTGAGAGACCAAACTGGCGCCCAACACGGAGTCATAAAGGAGTAGAAAAGTGGAAAATTAAATCTGACTCTCGAGACGGAATTTAACACAAGCACTTGGTGCATGCCCGAACACTTCCAATTTTGGCGAATACACAAAAACTGGCGCCCAACTCAAGACCATACTCGAATGTTTTTATATTCTCTACCATGAATAGCATGCGAGAATATTATAGTCGTCCAGTCTTCTATGCCCGAACAAGCACTCAAATACATGATTCCCATGTCCAATTCCTAATATTAAATATTAAATTCTTCGACTCCACGACAGGACCTTGAACATTGACTGGATCTGTGGATAGAAGTAGAAACTGTATTGTACAAATTCTCCAAATATTTTACCATTTCTATATTGACAACAATTGGAAGCCTAAAAACGTCCAACGGACTTCCACCGCACATCAGATCGTCTGAATATTCGACAAATTACCTCACAACAACAAACGTTTATTTATAATCCTAGACAACAACAGAAAAATTAAGCTTTGATTTAAAAACTGTCCCCTCCTATAGCCCATGTATAATTTCTACAAAAGAATTTAATGACAAATTGGCGCCCAACGTGAAGCACGATTACTTTGAGTTGACGCTGTCAATGGAATTTCAAATTAATGGAAGGTATGTTTTAAGAAAACCTCTACATCTGCTAAACACCGGATAGACGTAGATGATTTTTACGGCAAATTGGCGACCAACGTGGTGGTTCATGAGTTTTTCGTAGGGCCCTTTGAATTTATGGAATTTCAATAACAGAGTTAGGTGATATTCTAGTTGTCATTTCTACAATTGAATTTAGTGACTAATTGGCGTCCAACATGGGGCGCCACTACTATGCCGTGTGTGAGTTAAAAAATTCTCATTTGTGTGATGAGAAACAAGACTTAAACGTGCAATGGATTCGTTTGAAATCAGAACACAAGTCATTTCTGTGGACATGCGGCATATCAACCAATTTCTTAGGAAATTGGGCGCCAATACCAAATGGAATTCCGTAAAGGTGGCTCCAACAGGCGCCCTACGTCAAAAAGGGTTGCGGCAGGAAATTTAAAAGCAACCAAAAGGTTAACGAGTATTTCCAAACACAGGGTAAATGTCGAGGTTCTAACGGAAAACTGGCGCCCAAAACTGCAGATTTGTCACAAAGACGGCTCATGGTCCTTTATGTGACAGGACAATTGTTTCGAATGGAACACAGGCACAAATAGACGTTAGATGATGCGAACTGTTGAACATAGATGGCGCTGGATTCATGTATTTTGCTTCTTATGAGGAATGCTAGTACTTTTTTTATTTGTGACGAAATACATTTTAAATCATTTAAATCAAAAGATTGACATTTTCTAAAGTACTTTCAATAGATCATGTCCAGCGAAGGCAAAACAATATACACATATTTTAACTTCACTTAATAAAAACTGAAGCCTTTAACATTTTTAATTTGTATTTGCTGTTGTAAAACTGGCTTTAATGGTCTGATTTTGTTCAGGCATTCGCAAAAACCTGTCAGAATGTAATAATTTGAAAACTATTTGATCTTTGGCACCCAAGGGTTTCAGAGCACCAACAGCACAACTTCAGCAACAACAACAATTTTTTACAAGCGTTTTATTTATTAAACATTGTTTTGTTTTTCTGTTTTTTGTTGTTATTGTATTTATTTTGCGAATGACAAATGGTGTCTTGACAACGTAATCGTGATTGGATTTTTTAAATAATTTTTACAAAGAATTACAACAAGAATGACAACAACTGCAAAAACACCCCGTCAATTTTATTGTGTCAATATGCAAATTATGCTCGCCCGAAACCCACAACAGGAAATGTTTGTTCAACCGTTCCATACACATAACCCGCATAACCAAGACACGACCAGACCGCCAACTGCCACCTCGCGGTATTCTCCTGCGCTGCTGGCAATTGTTGGCCACTGACACATGGCATGGTGTAAAATAATCACAAATCGAAGCTTTCACAGAAAAAAAAAAAATAATCCGCCACACAAGAAACAAGTATTCTCAGGCGTTTAATTGCAGTCCTACAGTCAAGTGAAGTGTGGTGAGCTTAGAACCAGAATTACAATCATTCCGTATGCAGTCGAACCAGACACACCTATACGGATAGTGTGCCAGCTACAGCGATAGCGACAGCACCAGCTCCGCCAGCAAACAAATCGCAAAATTTACGAATGTTTGAAGTGGTTTGAAAGAAGTTGATAGACAACGACTTGCATACATATGTATATGTATCTGTAAATGAAAGGAATGTTGTGTGGCAATTGTTGGATAACAGTTTAAAAATAACTGTGATACCATCGAGGCTAACAAGAAATATGGAATAAGTTCCACGCAGACCATGTCAGTTGCTCAGGGCCGAAAAGAAAGTCCAATCAGCTCCCAATGACCCGAGATTCCAGATTTTAGACTCCCAGACTGCGTGGCTTTTCTACTTTCATTTCGAACCCAGCACAGTCTACAACATCCTAGGTCATTTATTACGATACATCATATACAAAAGGATCACAACTCTAAATACCAAAATTTTCAGAATAGACAAAAAAGGTTCAAGTGATTGTAATATTTAACGAATTAACATTTAAATAGACATAACTGTATTGTTACAGTTAAGGAAGATATTGAAGTGAAAGAAATTTTTGCAATTGTTAGAGCTGTGTACTCTGAATTAATTTATGGAAACAAGTCTGTTTTGGAAAATTTTGAGTTGTGACCCTTTTGTATTAAGGATGCCATATTTTTTTTTTTAATCTAGCATGTGAAGCTTATGGTTCCATCTATGTGTTGTCAGGCTGCTCCCCCTGAATGGTTAATGATTTAGACAATAAAATGGCGCCCACCATGGAATACACTTGACTTATTCCCTATGTGGAATTTACTCTAACACTTTGTGTTCCGAGGAAGAGCACTTCCATTTCTACTGTAGTGTAATTCCAAAGGAGCTACGAGATTATGGAAGATCTACGAAATAAAATGGCACCCAACATGGAATATACTTGACTTATTGCCGATGTGGAATTTAGTCTAACACTTTGTGTTCCATTTCTACTATAGTTGAGTTTCTAAGGAACTACGGGATTCTCGATGGCAACTTCAACGTTAGCACATTTCCCTTGGATCGCCAGAATTCTTAAGGATCTATGAGATTCTCGAAGATCTGCATTTCAAAATGGCGCCCAACATGGGCACATACCAATTTTTTTTGGACATGACACTCGCTTACCTTGTAGAATTCTAAGCAACTTCAACGTTAGCACATTTCCCTTGGATCGCCAGAATTCTTAACGAACTATGAGATTCTTGAAGATCTGCAATTAAAAATGGCGCCCAACATGGACATCAACTGTTTTTTTTTTTGGCATACAACTTGTTTTTCTTATATAATTCTAAGCATCTCCAACGCTAGCACATTTTCTTTGGATGGCCAGCATATCTCTCATTTCTACAATAGTGTATCTGTCATTTCTCGAGAAAATACAGGACAAAATGGCTCCCAACATGTCACCAATTGTCTTGTTGGTGATGTGAGAGTTTCGATCCTGCATTCTGCTGTGTGGCAGTCGCACACACTACCTACCACATCACGGCCGCCCATAGACAAAGGCTCCACTGGCCCCGGCCTGTTCCAAGGGGAGCTCTGGTCTTCGCATCGAAATGGTCCTCTGTGGAACGGTGCATAGTGAGAATCATGTAATGCACACGGATGTTCTCGCTAGCTCTGTGCCGAAAATTACATTTATTTGGTGTGATTATTGTGAGGTTATGTTATTAATTAATTGTAATTACCTTTTTCTAACCTTTCAAAATATCACAATTGACAAGCGAATGATCACATGAAATCTGATTAGCACAAATCATTCGTTCACTGTTTATCTGTGCTTGCTATCAGTGCCTCTCTCAACAATTTACTCTGACTCTCTTAAACTTTCCCATTGTCCCCATTTGACCACCGTATTCACATGTATGTATGTGAGTATTTTTTATCGACTCTCATTATATTCTGCCATATTCTTGGTTGTATCTGTGTATCGTTGTTTTTGTTTGATTATGATATTCGTCTATTACTTTTCAAACATCGTCTGTCCGTCGTCCGACAGAATGCCCCGAGGGAACACACATTAAAACGAAAAAAAAAAAACGGCTTTACCTGCTTGCCATCGCCGTTGTCGTCGTCAACGTCATTTGCCGCCGTGTGGTTAGCTCTTATTTCGCTTTGTTGTTGTTCTTTTTTTCCACTCAACCTTTCTTTTCACCTCCACTCCCTCTCAGTCCCACACGCGAAGTATACCTACAAGGAATTGGAGAAGACGAAAGAAAGGAAAAAACAAAACTGGCAAAGAAAAGATATTCTTAAACTAGTTTCACCACTTGTTTGTGTCTTCTGTTTTTTTTATTTTTCGTCTCCAACTCCAAGTAAACACTACTACTTTGCTATAGTTGGTTATCTGCGCTTGGTTCCCTGTTCGTAATTGACTTGTTTTAACACCTTTTTCGTGCTTGTTCTCCGGGTTTTTCGTTCTTGTTGGTTGATAAACCCACGAGAAAAGACCCCAACATGACGCATAAAAAAATGAATGGGGGCCAAGTCGTGAGAGCATTAGCACGAGATACATCTGTTAAGAGAATGGGGGGAATTTCTCTTTAAGAGAGTTTAACAATGTGTGTTTTCATTATACAGGCGAAAATATGCTCGTATAAGTCAGAGTTGGCATGTTTGATGTATCATTGAAATGTCGCTTTCCTTTGGGCAGTATTTACATGAAATACAGTTTTTGGGAAGCACAATTTTCCGAGTAAATAGTTTATCGATAAATTAGAAATGTAAGATTTTTTTTCTTATTCTAGTTCGGGGTCATGTATTATTTATAATATCCGAATTACAAAAAAATAATTTATATATATGTATATGTAAATATTAGGAAATGTTTAATAAATGTTGCCGTGGATTTGTCAAATATATTGCACACTTCACATGATTTTTAGCACATTAAAAAAATTATTATAAGAAAGTTATGAGGTTTTTTTCTCATCAATTATTGTTCAGAAGATAGTAAAGACAGGCTGTCATTGCTTAACTTTCTTATATGTCGTTCTTTTTTCCGTTATCGACTGTATATAATTTTCTTCAGAAATTACTTCCTTTGTTAAAATTTAAAGTTACAACATCCAACCCGGCTGTCATACTCTTGGCCCTGTTGCTATTTGAATAACTTTCTCTCTTAATATATTGATTTCTCTTTAACGTTTGCGCATGTTCTCTTTGAAAATATTCAGTATCCAGCTTAGTTCCGTGTGGTTTTGTTTTGTTATAATTTTTTTTTTCTTATTCGATTTCAAAATTTACCATTTTCATCGCTCTCAAAATCTTATGTTTTTTAATTTCTTCCTTCTTCTTGGCATTTACAGAGCGCTATTTTCACGACTTCCCTTAGGGTTTTCACTCTCCGTCTCTCTCTCTCTCCCTCTCTAACTCATTCCCCTGGGTGTATTGTTGTTTTTTTTCTGTAGTACTTGTGTCGCAGATGTGTGTATATGGTTGTTGCATTTTAGTGGCGGATGATTATTTAGGAACATCGGTGTGTGTGTGCATGGATGATATCGGTGTATTCTGAGAGTCGTAGCCGTCATTGTGTCTTTCTCTGTTTTCACTATCTGTGTGTGTGCTGTATTGGGGAGTATGAGCATGTGTGTGCCTGTTCATCGCTGGTGTTGTTGTTGCCTCCTTAGCAAGGTCGTTTGCGTACACAAATTCAACATTACTTGAAGGTCGTCCTTTTTTGTGTCTGCGCTGCTTTTTAACGCGACTGCGGTCTGCCTCGCCAGCCTGTGCTCACAACTGGCGATGATGTTTTCGTTGGTGGTGTTATGTTGGTGTAGTTGTTGTTTTCGTTGTGTGGGGATGACGATGGTTGTTGTTGGTGGCGATGATGTCGCTGTATCGGTCTGTGACTGTTCGTTGCTCGGCTTTTTTTGTTGTTGTTTGGAGATACACACAAATGATGACGACGCTGACGGTAGCGGTGTCGGTGGTGCTGGTGGTGGTGCTTATGATGTATACGCCTTTGCCGCTTTGTTGTAGCTTCATTTCATTGTGTGTAGTTTTTTTGTTGTATAAAAACTCGCAGTTGATTGCTTTTGTTGTTGCTTTTTTTTTTTTTTTTGATATTCCTGTTGTTTTTCATCTGTTTTTTGTTGTACAATGTCTTTAATATCAGTTCAATTGGTTTTTTTTTTGTTATTGTTGTTCTCCACCACAGTGTTGCAGTTGCTCTTCGCAGTGCTATTTTGGTTGTTTATTTCCATTGTGCACGTGAAACATCGTTGGAGTGTTTTGCGTCGCCGTCGATTTTGTTGTTGGCCCTAATCATTTCATTTTCATTGCACCCTCTTGATACTCGCTAGCACGCTGGTCTTTCTCACACTCCCCTTGGTCCCCATAAACAAAAGAAAAAGCCAAGCAGCTGTTTTTTTTCTTCGTTTCTTTTGTATTCTCTCGCTCTCTGCCCCAAAAAAAGGGTTTCTTCTTTTCAATTGTTGTCGTCATCATCGTTCGGTCGTTCAGCTGAATCACTTTCAAGTGTCGTGTCGTTTAATCGTCCGAATAGTACACCCGCAATTTCGTTCCTGTGCCTGCCTGCGTTCGTGTTTCTGTTGTTGTAGACACGTATACCTGTGGCGCACTTATTCTCATTCGATGACGTCTCATAGAAAATTTTACCGTTTCTTTGTGATGGGAGTTTATAAAACTTAATAAACTGGGAATTTATAGGTATTTCATTTATAAATTGTATCAAATCATATTCTTGATGGAGATTTCAGGATGGATGGCATGACGAGGTGTTAGAAAGGGTTGGAACGAAGAGTTACACTTTACGTAGACAGATGGGATCAATAGATGTAAAGGGTGTTTTTTATTGAGGTATAGAACTTCGAATTGAAATAAAACACAAGAAAATCGTTTTAATGTCCATCAATTTGGCTTTATTGGAAGGATAATTTTATGCCATTAATGTTTAAATATGATTTCGGGCATGTGGCCGCCGCGGCTGGCTCGAATAAAGCCAATTCTACAGGTCCAATTTTCAACCACTTGTTGGAACCACAACTCATCCACATTCATGCCATCCAATTCGGGAACAAAATAGTCGGTTATCATGGCTCTATACCGGTCTCCATTAACGGTAACTGACTCTCCAGCATTATTTCGGAAGAAGTATGGCCCAATGACTCCACCAGCCCATAGAGCACACCAAACAGTCAGTTTTTGTGGATGTAATGGCATAAAATGGACGGAGCTTGCGGTGAACTTCGCGAACTGAACCATTACTTTCGAAATAAATTTGCACGATTTGCAAGCGTTGTTCTTTTGTCAACCTGTTCGTGATGAAATGGCAAACCAAACTAAATATTAATCACTTGACAGCTGACAAAATGGCCGCCAGTTAAAAAAGTGATGCCAACTTAAAGTTCTATACCCCAATAAAAAACACCCTTTATTAAAGCGTATCAAAATAAATAAATGAAAAATAGTTATCGATAGCAATTGAAGTTATCGATAACACTAGTCATTAAAAAAATTTGTATTGAATAACAATTCTGATGTACAGACGTCCCCTGAGTACAAAAATGACCGACATTTCTTTTCTATAGACATATTTTTTTTAAAATAAAAATTGTCATAACTTGAAAAATAATTGTCCGATTTCTTTGACATAAATTAAAAAAAATATATCACTAAATTGTGGTAGAAAAATTCATAAAAAATCTAAATCTAAAATGTCCACAAGTCTTCATTTTCAGTAGTTTATCACATATGCCACATATCATTTTCTTAGAAGAAATTGAATTAATGTCCGCTGAGTTTGCTTCGCCTTCTGCCAAATAGTAACCAAACAAAAACCAAATGTCACCTATTGTAGTTTCCAAAAAGTAGATTTTTCTGTAAGAAAATCTCCAAACTGAAATGACATTAACACAAGATTATTCATAAAGAAAACTGACAGGTTTTTTTTTTTTCATTTCTTCCCCGTCTTTTTACAGACACACATACTCACACATATACAAGTGTCTCGTTCATCATCTTAATTTCATTGTTTCATTTGTGACAGATGACAGTTCCTGAACATGGATGTATTTAGTTATCCACTACAGAGTGATTTATTTGGAGGTTGACATTTCAGGGCAAAATCATTACTTATACCTTTTTTATTTATTTCCCTTAACATTCCCTGAAGCAACAGCCGGGGAACTTCTGTGGAATCAGTGAGCTGTGCAGGTCCCGGTGATCGGGACCTACTGTTTATAGCCGGCTTCGAAGGGCTAATGCTTTTTCTAGACAAGTTTTTACATGGCTCTTACTCGTACAGTCGCCAGGATATACGAGGTGTAATCAGCCACTGGAAAATGATTGATGGTCTTACCAGCCTTCGAATCTGGTTTTAACCTACCACACCACGGCGTCACGGCAAACGTAATCTCTAAACGGATTACCTTTTTAAATCATTACACCCTCGCCGCCGTACCTTGTCCAGATGGTGGCAATAGGGGAAAGTAAAAAAAAAAAAAATAAAATAAATTATATTCAAAATCCCCCACGTCTCTTCCACATGTCACATTAGACAACGAACTTTAATGTGATAAAGAAAGAAAGGGCACAAAGGAAATTAATTCATTACGAATGGGTGGAGGCAGAACCGAAAATGTTGAAACATTATTTACAAAAAAATTAGCATAAATTTCGATAATGAAAAGAATTGAGTTCGACGTGATCTACACGAGTTTTGTGTTTTTTTTCTTTCTTTTGAAGCTTTTTCCAATTTTATGGTGAAATTAGTGAAGGAAAGGGGATTTGCAGAAGAGTGACAAGTAGAAGGTTTCTTGGGGAAACTCACAGCTTTTTTGAACCACATCCAAAGGTTTCATGAGGAAATCCCAGAGGTTTAACTCTAGAGATCTTGATGAAATCCCAAAGGTTTCTTGCGCAAGCCCCACAAGTTTCTCAAGGAAACCTCAGAGGTTTCATGAGGAAATCCCAGAGGTTTCATGAGGAAATCCCAGAGGTTTCATGAGGAAATCCCAGAGGTTTCTTGAGGAAATCCCAGAGGTTTCTTGAGGAAACCTAAGACGTTTCTCGAGGAAACTTAAGACGTTTCTTAAGGAAACCCAAGAGGTTTCTGATGGAAACCCCAGTGGTTTCTTGAGGAAACCCTAATGGTTTCTTGAGGAAACCCTAATGGTTTCTTGAGGAAACCTCAGAGGTTTCATGAGGAAATCCCAGAGGTTTCATGAGGAAATCCCAGAGGTTTCTTAGGAAACCTAAGACGTTTCTTAAGGAAACCCACGAGGTTTCTTAAAGAAATCCAAGAGGTTTCTGATGGAAACCCGCAGTGGTTTCTTGAGGAAACCTCAGAGGTTTGTTGACGAAACCCAAGAGGTTTCTTTAGGAAACTTCAGACTTTTTTTGAGGAAACTCAAGAGGTTTCTTAAGGAAACCTCAAATGTTTCTTAAGGAAACCCAAGAGGTTTCTTATGGAAACCGCTGAGGGAAACCAAAAGGTTTCTCAACGAAACATAATAGGTTTCTTGAGGCAAGAGGTTTTTTGAGGAAACCCCTGAGAAACCAAGAAGTTTCATTACAAAACCTCATAGGTTTCTTAACGGAACAACATAGGTTTCTTGAGTAAACCCAAAAGTTTCTTGGGGAAGAGTTTAGTTAGGAAACCGAAGATTTCTTTGGGAAACCCAAAGATTTGTTTGGGAAACCCAAAGGTTTCCTGAACAACCCAAAGGTCTCTTGAGGAAATCCAAAGTGTTCTTGGGGAAACCCTAAGGATTCTTTGGAAACCCAAAGGTTTCTTTGGAAAACCCAAATATTTCCTAAACAACCTAAAGGTTTCCTAAACAACTCAAAGGTTTCCTAAACAACCCAATGTTTTTTTTAAGGAAACCTAAAGTTACAAAATGTTTCTTGAGATATCCCAAAGGTTCCTTCGGGAACCCCAAAGGTTTCCTGAACAATCCAAAGGTCTATTGAGGAAATCAATAGTTTTCTTGAGGAAACTTTAAGAGTTTATTAAGGAAACTCTAAGTTTTACCAAAGTTTTCTTCAGCATACCCAAAGGTTTCTTTGGTAAACCAAAAAATGTCTTGGGAAACCCCAAAGGTTTCTAAGTAAACAAAAGGTTTCTTGGGAAACTCAAAAGTTTCCTGGAACCTAAGACTATGTTTTGGGGAAACTCTAAGATTTCTTAGCGGCTTATGAGTTATGTAGAAATGACAATTGTCTTTTAGAATCAGAATTTGTAATTTTTTTCACACTCCATCCGACACAATCACTCTACCACCTAGTACAATTTTCGTCACCCCATGTGCGTAGCACCCTTTACCAATGCTTTCATCATTCGCGCTTTGCCATTCTGTTTAGCACCTTCTTCACACACTTACCCGTACATTTCACATTTCATAACGATTCATTTTGCTGTGTCGTTATGCTTACACTTTTTTTGTTGCTGCTTCTCGCAGTGGATTGGCTCATTCCACGCTTCTTTTTCGTCTTCTTCAGCGTCTTTGGCCAACAAACAGTAAATTCGGTTAAGGTTAATGTACCTTTAATTTTAATTGTTTGTATTTGCTGCTGTTGATTTTCGTCGTTGCTGCTGTGTCGTCGTTGTTGTTGTTGTTGTTATTCATGCTATTTTCTGTTCACTCCATCATCGGGCACAGTTCTTCTTTCACAGCGTAATTTTTGTTGCCATTTGTTGTAGTTGTGGTTTATTTCGCCGGTTCGTTGACACCTTTTGAATTCAGTTTTGTTTCGAGAGTGTGTGAGTTTTTCTTTTTCATCCAATGAAGTGGGAAACAGGGGTACGGCGTGGAAGGGAAGGGAAGTGTCTGTTTTTGGTCATTAACGTTGCTCTAGGAAATGACCTTGAAGTGGATTTTCCCCCTAAGAGTAAAGAGGAATTAATAGGGAAACAACTGGCGGTTAGGCACACTGTTAGGAAAACAAAATCAAATTAGTAAGTAATCGAAAAGTTTCCCTAGGTCATTGAATATATTTCTCAGAAAATCGCAAATATCTCTTAGGATATTCCGTGAATTTCTTGATTATTTAAAATAATTTGTAAAATGTTCCATAGAGTTCTTAGCAAACCGCGAGGATTTCTTTGAAATGGCAAGGATATGTCCGAAAGGTTTTCTTTGGGAAAACCAGAAGAGTTCTTGGGAAACCAAAGTGTGTCTTAGGGAACAAACCCATTTTTTTTGGAAATCCAAAGGTTGTCTGGAAAAACCCAAAGAGCTTTCCTTGGGAAAAAAAGGATTTCTTGGAAACCCCAAAGGATTTCTTGGGAAACAAAAATGATTTCTTGGACAACCCTAAGGTTGTCTTGAAAAAAAAAACTAATGGTTCCCTCAGGAAACCCCAAGATTGTCTTAGAAAACCTCAAGGTTGTCTTGGGAAACCCGAAGGATTTCTTTACAACCCAAGAATTATTTAGGCAATCCTTACGTTGCATAGGAAAATCCTGTTGAGGAAAACCCATCAAGTGGTTTCGAGGTAACCCTAGAGGTTTGTTGAAGAAAACCGTGTTGAGGAAAACCCATCAAGTGGATTCTTAACAAAAACCCAGAGGTTTCTTAAGGAAATCCAATAGGTTTCTTAACAAAAACCCAGAGGTTTCTTAAGGAAATCCAATAGGTTTATTGTGGAAGAGTTTATTTATGAACCCTAAAGTTTTCTTTAGCAAAACCAAAGGTTTCTTTGGGAAACCTACAGTTTTGCTGACCCAGTATTTAAAGGATTTCTCGGAAAACAAAACTGTTTTCTACGGAATCAGAACGTTGCCTTGGGAAGAGTTTCTTCGGGAAACCAAAGGATTTCTTGTTGCTTTCAAAATGTTCCCTTTGTAACCCAAACTGTTTTCGTATGAAATCTAAAGGTTTTCTTGGGAAACAGGAATTTTTGAGAATGTCGAAGGTTGCCTTGCAACAAAAGTTATGGTTCTCTCAGGAAACCCCAGGGTTGTCTTAGAAAACCTAAAGGTTGTCTTGGTCGACCCAAATGTTTCTTGGGAAACCTAATGATTTTCTTTGGGAGTCCCAATGGATTTATGGAAAACCTGAAGGATTTGATGAGAAACCAAAATGTTTGTTGGAAAATCCAAAGTTTTTTTTTGGGGCAACCTAAAGGTTTTCTAGGGGAATTCAAAAGTTTATTGGGAAACCAGAGGTTTTCTTAGGGCAGCCCAAAGGTTTTCGGGGAAATCCAAAGGTTTTCTTGGATAACTCGAAGGTCTCATGGGAAACCAAATATTATCTTGGCTAATCCAAAGGTTTTCTTGGAAGTCCAAAGATTTTCTGGGAAACCTAAAGGTTTTCTTTGGGTAACCAAAAGATTTTTTTGGGAGTCCCAATGGATTTATGGAAAAATCAAAGGATTTCATAAGAAATCATAAGGTTTGTTGGAAAATCCAAATGTTTTTTTGGGTAACTCGAAGGTTTTCTTGGACAACCCAAAGGTCTCATGGAAACCAAACATTTTCTTGGCTAATCCAAAGGTTTTCATGGAAGTCCAAAGGTTTACTGGGAAACCTAATGATTTTCTTTGGGTAACCAAAAGATTTTTTTTGGGAGTCCCAATGGATTTATGGAAAATTCAAAGGATTTCATGGGAAACAAAAAGGTTTGTTGGAAAATCCAAAGTTTTTTTTGGGGCAACCTAAAGGTTTTCTAGGGGAATCCAAAAGATTATTGGGAAACCAGAGATTTTCTTAGGAAATCCAATGGTTTTCTTAGGACAACCCAAAGGTTTTCTGAGAAACCCAAAGGTTTTCTTGGGTAACTCGAAGGTTTTCTTGGGTAACTCGAAGGTTTTCTTGGACAACCCAAAGGTCTCATGGGAAACCAAATATTTTCTTGGCTAATCCAAAGGTTTTCATGGAAGCCCAAAGGTTTTCTGGGAAACCTAATGATTTTCTTTAGGTAACCAAAAGATTTTTTTGGGAGTCCCAATGGATTTATGGAAAACTCAAAGGATTTCATGAGAAACCACAAGGTTTGTTAGAAAATCCAAATGTTTTTTTGGGAGAACTTCTGGTTTTCCAATGGAGTCCAAAAGTTTATTGGGAAAGCAGAGGTTTTCTTAGGACAAACCAAAGGTTTTCTGGGAAATCCAAAGGTTTTCTGAGAAACCCAAAGGTTTTCTTGGGTAACTCGAAGGTTTTCTTGGGCAGCCCAAAGGGTTTCCTGGGAAACACAAAGGTTTTTTTTTTGGAAACCCCATCGTTTTAAAGGGATAACCAACGATTTCATGCTCAAATCCTTAGGGTAGGAAACTGAAATTGATTTCTAGGGCAACCCAACGGTTTTCAAAGGAATCTCAAATGATTTCTTCGGATACCCAAATAGGTTCTTACATAATCGAAAGGGTGTTGGGATTTCTTCTTCGTAAGTTTTCTTTCAAACCAATATTTCCTTGGTTTCCAGAGTGCCTTCGAAAAACCTTACGATATTTCTTTGGATCATTTCGTTTGTACGCACCTCAGGAGTTAAGAAAAGTCCTGAGGAGGTTGCCCTTGTATATGTTCTTGTGTTTCCGGTTGCTGGGTTTGAGGCAGCTAGCAAAGCCTTCCAGTTCCGTTTCTATCGTTGTAAATAGATTCCCTAAAGCTTAATTTAAAGTACTGTAGAAAAAATCCTAAAATAATTAAAAAACACAAGAAAAACACGTATTTTATAGAATCGCCGAATCCTAAAATCTATTTCCTCTATATTTCTTCCTCCACTTGCTCTAATATTTTCACAATTTGATCATTAATTTTGTGTTTCTACTTTCTCTCGTTTTCAGATATTTGCACAACATGATACTACATGATCAACGACATCTATCAAACTTTTACAAAAAACTACTGCACAAATCAATCAAAAACTAAGAAAAGACTTTAGGATAATAGCAAAGGAAGAAACTAACAAAAACAAAATACACAATTCATACGGAGGGCGTAGAACGCCCTCAGATACAAGAGACTAAGTAAGGCAACGGCAAACGCAGAAAGACTTACACACCGAGACAATACCAGCACAATCATGTCGACCATTAAAACGGAAAATATGACCGGAGCAGCTGTGGTCACCACGACCACGTCGACGGGAATTGGTGGTGGTGGCATTGGTGCGACCACCTTTCAGTTACCCATTAATATGTGCACCACGGCGGGCTCACTGGGCGGTGGGCCTGGAGGTGGTGGCAGCATGGGCGGCGTCATCACCACTACCACCACAACCACCCGCAACAACATCTCTGTGACGAATATCAAATGCGAAGTGGACGATGGAGCGACCTCGTCATCATCTACTTCCACCAATGGCAATATAGTTTCTGTAGGATTTTACAATGGCTCACGAGCAGGTGCAATCGTTGGAACGGAGGGAAGGGGAGGAGCGTCCACGGGCGTCATTACCTCGGGTCATGGCATACGCATACCCGTGCCCAAAGCGGAGGATTCCGACTCTGAGACGGAGCTAACCCACATCGAGAATCTGAAGGTTACTCGCAGGGTGGCCTCTTCATCGAGCTCTGTCGTCAACCATCATAATGGGCCGCGGCCCATGTCGTGGGAGGGTGAACTGTCCGAGAATGAGGATACCCGGGAGGCGGAGCTAATGGACACCGACACCACCATGAGCAATGGTGGTGGTGGTGGATCACAGGAGCCCATGAATGCGGTCGCTGTCATTAAAAGTGAGGCTACCACCACCACACCCTCATCGGCGGCTGGTCATGGGGCGCTGATTAAGCCGGAAAACGATCACATAGTGGCCGATCTGCATCATCCATCAGGTGGTGGGATATATCATCCCAAGCTTAAATTGGCGCCCACCCAAAGTGATCCCATCAATTTGAAATATGAGCCACCCGATCACACGACCCTGGTCAATTCTCCCCTGATGGCCCGCCAAAAGTCCACCACAGCTTTGCCACATCTACCTGCCAATCCCAGTCCCGATTCTGCCATACATTCCGTGTACACGCACAGTTCACCATCACAGTCGCCGCTGACGTCACGACATGCCCCCTACACTCCCTCACTGTCGCGGAATAACAGTGACGCCTCTCACAGTTCTTGCTACTCGTATTCCTCCGAATTCAGTCCCACGCATTCGCCCATACAGGGCCGACATCCGGCTCCGCATGTGGTCTACGGAAGCTACAACGGGGGCTCGGGCAGTAGTTTGCATCATTCCGCTGTACTTTATCGACCCACAACGGGCAGCTCTCAAGCCAATCACACGGGCAAGATGGAAAATGTTTCGAACGAGGTGCAGAACCTGTCCATGGATGCTTCCTCCTCGTCGTCCTCGTTCAGTATGACAACGGACCCGTCCGGCTTGCCCGCTTCCCCGGCAGCGGGCATCTCCCGCCAGCAGTTGATCAATTCTCCCTGCCCGATATGTGGCGATAAAATTTCCGGCTTCCATTACGGCATCTTCTCCTGTGAATCCTGCAAGGGTTTCTTCAAACGTACCGTCCAGAATCGTAAGAACTATGTTTGCGTCCGCGGTGGACCGTGTGCGGTCAGTATCACCACGCGCAAAAAGTGTCCCGCCTGTCGCTTCGACAAATGCCTGCAGAAGGGCATGAAATTGGAGGCGATACGGGAGGATCGCACGCGAGGTGGAAGGTCAACCTACCAGTGCTCATATACTTTGCCCAATTCCATAATGAGTCCACTGCTAAGTCCGGAACAACAGCAGCAGCAGCAACAGAATACGGCACAGAATCTTCTAACGCAGCAGCAACAATCGCAGCTGCAACATCAACTGCAGCAGCGTTTAAATCCTCCGCTGCACTCGCCCCATCATCAAAGCAACGGTTTTGGCGGACTGAACTCCTCCAACGCCACCACCATTAAGACAGAGATCACGGATCCGTACACCAACAAGAGCACCGGCCCCCCTTCGGCGCATTCGTCGCCCCTGAATGGTTTGCATGCCACCTCGTCGCCACGCAATCATTCGTCGTCGCACTCTTCATCCTCTTCGACCAACACCCACACCCACAACCACACCCACACATCCTCATCCCACTCCCACAACAGCAGTATTCCTCAACTCCTCCAAGAGATCATGGATGTTGAACATCTTTGGCAATACACCGATGCCGAATTGGCGCGACTCAATCAACCGCTGACCACGTCTTCGTCGTCATCGGCCTCGCTCAGTTCATCATCGGCCGATTCATCAGCAGCTGCCAGTCAAATGACCAATCCACTGCTGGCCAGTGCCGGTCTATCGTCGAGCACCAATCCGGATTTGATAGCGCACTTGTGCAAAGTGGCCGATCATCGGTTGTATAAGATTGTGAAGTGGTGCAAAAGTTTGCCCTTATTTAAGAATATATCGGTGAGTGAAGAGAGGGATTTGAAAAGAAAAAAAACTCAATCTAATGTCGCTGTTTCTCTTTCCCCAGATTGACGATCAAATTTGCCTACTTATTAACTCGTGGTGTGAACTGTTATTGTTCTCTTGTTGCTATCGCTCGATCAATGTGCCGGGAGAGATTAAAATGTCGCTGGGCAAAACAATAACACTGCCACAGGCTAAGCTAACTGGTTTTCAGGTAAAGCCATGATTGCCGATATTACTACACGGACTTGTAATTAATCATTTCTCTATTTGTAGCCCTGCATTGAAAGAATGCTGAATCTGACAGATCATTTAAGGCGTTTACGTGTCGATCGTTATGAATATGTGGCAATGAAAGTGATTGTTCTACTGCAATCGGGTAAGTGGTTCCTAAAAGTTTTTCCAAATCTGTCGTAATCGTAGAAGGCGAAGAAAGATATTCTTCTCCTGTAATGTATCTCTTAGTAGAACATGTCCTATAAGGTTCCTTTTTCTGTAGTTGATAGAGACCTGTAAGGTCTCCTTTAGTAGAAGACGACCTGTAAGGTCTTCTTCTCTTTTTATAGAAGACGAATTGTCTTCTACTAAATAAGAAGAATACCTGTAAGGTCTACTTCTTTAGTAGAAAATGACCTGTGAGGTCTACTTCTTTAGTAGAAAATGACCTGTGAGGTCTACTTCTTTAGTAGAAAACGACCTGTAAGGTCTACTTCTTTAGTAGAAGACGACCTGTAAGGTCTACTTCTTTAGTAGAAGACGACCTGTAAGGTCAACTTCTTTAGTAGAAGACGACCTTCTTTAGTAGAAAACGACCTGTAAGGTCTACTTCTTTAGTAGAAGATGACCTGTAAGGTCTACTCATTTAGTAGAAGATGACATGTGAGGTCTCCTTTAGTCGAAGACGACCTGTAAGGTCTACTTCTTTAGTAGAAGATGACCTGTAAGGTCTACTCATTTAGTAGAAGATGACATGTGAGGTCTCCTTTAGTCGAAGACGACCTGTAAGGTCTACTTCTTTAGGGGAAGACGACCTGTTAGGACAACTTCTTTAGTAGAAGACGACCTGTAAGGTCTTCTTCTCTTTTATTAGAAGACGACCTGTAAAGTTTTCTTCTCCTTTAGTAGAAGACGATCTGTAAGGTTTCTTCTCCTTTAGCAGAAAACGACCTGTAAGGTTTCTTCTCCTGTAGCAGAAGACGACCTATAAGGTTTTCAGTTCCTATAGAAGTAAACGACCTGAAGAGTCTTAATTTTCGTTTCCTATTATGAAAATATCAATTCTGACTTTTTAACATTTTCGTTATTTCGATTTTTCAGATACTTCCGAACTACAGGAGCCCGTCAAGGTTCGAGAATGTCAAGAGAAAGCTTTGCAAAGTTTGCAGGCCTATACCTTGGCTAACTATCCAGACGCCCAGTCGAAATTCGGTGAACTTTTGCTGCGCATACCGGATCTTCAAAGGACATGTCAGGTTTGTAAATGTTATTTCTTTCAATTCCCTAAAGAATTTTGTAATTTCCTTTTAATTTCCTTCAGCTGGGTAAAGAGATGCTCTCTATCAAATCCCGAGACGGTGGCGATTTCAATTTACTTATGGAGCTCCTGAGAGGAGAACATTGACGAAAGCCTTTGTCATTAGCACCATCCATCATCATCATCAGCACTACCACCACCAACACAACACATCCAAACTGTACCATAGCGAGAAATGGTATGCAATTTACCCGCTCTCTTTAAACGAATGTAAAGAGAATTGAACAAACCGATCATGTTTGTTCACTTAATAGATTTTCCCCAAAGTGGAAAAATAATGTAAAACAACCACAATTTTATGCAAATTTTTATAAGTATTTTTTATACTTTTTTTTTTATATATATATATAGAAAACTTAAGCTAAACTTAAACATATTTTTTTTTTGATAAGAAAAATTAATTAATAATTTTATAATAAATAAAAGATGTGCCTAATAACAAATAAATATTAAAACAACAAAAAACAAGAACTTGAAAATTGATTTAATTTTCCTCTGAAATTTAAAGAAAGAACGACAGTAAAGTCTTTCATTTTGAGAATAAAATGAGGAAAGAAAGTAAACATTTTGCCAAATTTTTTTCTAAATTAACAAAGTTTTTAAATATTTTGTATAAAATAAATAAGAAACTAAAACAAAATAAAGAAATACCCTCGAAGAGACTTGATTTTTTTTTAAAATAATTAATTAAGAAGAACAAAAAGCAACTACATAAAATATTTTGTAATAATTAAATAATTGTATTGGATCCATTAGGTTTTAAATAGTATTTTTTTTTATATACATTTAGTAAAAGAAATAAAACAATAAACACAAGCGTGAGTCGATGGGAGAAATCTTCACTATGGAGAAATTCTTTCCACACTTAACAATCATAACTATAAAGAAATCCATAAATTTAATTAAAGAAAATATAGTCCTAAGACTGTTTCTTAATATGCAATTAAATATTATAATTCAATGATTATAATTAAAACATTTTATATAAAAAAAACACAAAACCGCGAAGATATAATTTGGCTTAAAAACGAATGGAAAACTTTGATTGCGTATGAAGTATAAAAAAATGTTTGTTTTTCTTTTGTTTTGGAAATTGTTAATAATTTTTTGAAAGTTTCAGTTGTTTTTATAGTTTTTTTTGCCTAAGGTCCACGGTGTCTATAAAATCGCTTCCTTTTAGATTTAAGGTCAAACCCTTAGATTCACACAAATTTTAAATGGCTTGACAAATTGTTGTTAAATAAAATGTATGAAAATACAGAAACATTTTTCTTAGCAACTGTTTGTAAAGCTATTATACATTTTTGTGAATAGGGGGGAAAGGGTTTATCCGATAATACACAAAATCATTGACATTTCTTTATTTTAAACCCTTCCCAAAGTTTCAATTGTGTTTTTTAGTTTGTTCTTCATAAAAGTAAGTTGGACAGGGCATTAGTAAAAGCGTATGTCACTTAAGTAAATGAATATGCGATCGGAAAGGTGTGCTAATGCTAGAGAAGAATTGTTCTTTAAAAAAGTTGAGCTGAAAAGTGTGTATCTCCCATTGTGGCATACGGTTTCAAAGGTCTTCATCTCCTATTGTGGAATGTGAAAGGTCTTATTTTCATTTCATTTATTAATTCTTGACATGTAATTTAAAGCCTTACGGACTATTTTGTATAATAGAATGCGACCATTCATTCTAAAGAATGTCTACCTCTTTCTTAGTCGAAGGCTATCTGAAAGGTCTTATATACGACCGTGCAGTCGAAAGAAGGTATTCTTTTCTCTTAGTAAAAGGTGACCTGATTAGTAAAAGGTGACCTGATTAGTAAAAGGTGACATATTGTGGATGCCACCATCATCTCCTATTGTGGACTGCGACTTCCAAGGTTTTCCTCTACTATTGTGAAATGTGAAAGATCTTTTTTTGTAATAGAATGCGACAATTGGGGATGACGATCAGAAATGTTTCCTCTTCTCTATTGGAATATTCAATTACGCTAAAGTTGGCCTTTTTTTTTTTTTTTTTTTTAGTAGAATACGACCATTCAATCTAAAGAATGTCTTCTCTATTGAAAGATCTGCATCTACTATTGTTTAAGCAACCATCATCTCCTATTGTGGAATGCGATTTGCAAGGTTTTCCTCTCCTATTGTGAAATATGAATGACCTTTTTTTTAATATGATAGAATATATGGTCTACTTCTTCTTTAGTCGAATGCGATCTGAAAGGTCTTATTCTCCAATTTGTGGATGACGATCAGAAATATTTCCTCTTTTCATGTGGAAGACGATCTGAAAGGTCTTTATCTCCTATTGAGGATGACAACCCGAGAGGTTTCCACTTTTCTTTGTGGAATATGACCAATCTTCTTCTTTTCTAGTAGAATGTGACCGTTTATTCTATAGAAGCTCTTCTTTTTCTCTAGTGGAATACAACCATTCAGGCTAATTAACATCTTCCGTCACAGACTTGATAAGTCTTCTCCTATAATAGAATTCGCTTTGAAAGGTCTTCTTCTCCTACATTTGAATGCGACCTGCATGATCTTCACCTCTCTGTGTTGTGAGTAAAATCAGTTTAAGAACATTTTTATTGGCCAGGACCAACACCAAAGACATTTGGTTCATTGTTGCAGTCATGTGGTATTCAATTGCGGAATAACTTTGTCCCCATTTATTTATTATGCAATTTGACAAATTTTGAGAAATTTGCTGCTCAATCTTCCTTTCGATTTCTTTAAATGTCCTAAAAGAAATTTCCATAAAATTTCTTTTAAGATATTTGAAAAGAGAAGAACTTTTTGAAAATTTCTTTTATGAAATTTCTGGAGATCTTTCAAAAATGTCTGTAATTTTAAAGGAAAATGCATATTTAAAAACTTGGCTGCCCAGATCATGGAATTAACTCCAATAAACCACAAACAATTGAAGACATTAGGGAGTTAGTGACAACAATAGCGATAGGCTTTTGTTTTTTCCTAAGAACACAACACAGAATTCTATGAAAGAATTGCTGACATGTGGAGTTTACAGATGACTTAGGTCGTCTGCCCTCTATACAATCTGTGGTTTCACTAAATAAGTGGTGTATTTTAATGTTCAGTCTGGTAATGCCTACTTTTAGGCTTTGGTGACATTCACTCAGTTCTTGTTTTTCTTGATTTTTAACAACAATCGGTTGTTTGTAAAGCATTTTCGTGCCAGATTCGCCAAGCTTTGCCTTAAGCTCGTCTATGGTCTGAGGTCTATGGTCACAAAACCATTTACGGGAGAGTCGAATCTGAAGATCTGGCTGGACATTCGATTTCAGAAACAGCATTGTGCATTTGATTGCCACTGTCAGTTTTAAAGTTATTAACAAAGCTCAGTCGGAATTTTTTTTTTTAAACATTTTTTTTTTTAGGAAATTCCGAAAAATATTGAAAATGAAAATTCAAAAAACATTTATGAAATAAAAAATGTATTACTAATTATTTTAAATCTTCCATTAGTGCATTTGAATTCCAATATCAGATACAGTTATTAACAAAGCTAAGTTGGACATTTTTTTTCTAATTCAAAATTCATAGAAATTATGTGAAATAAATTTAAAAAACATGTATTACTAATTATTTTAAATCTACGCCGTTAGTGCATTTGAAACCGAATAACAGTTTCAGAGTTTTTAACAAAGTTTTTTCATAACTTTTTTGTTTTTGATAAAAAAAATTCATAAAAATGTTGAAAATGACAAAAGTTTGAATTTGATGTGGTTTATCAGAAATTCACATGTCTTACAATTAGAATGCGGTATAGATCATTAAAATCGATGGAGTTTTTTTTTGATTTGATCCTTTTGGAACCTCCCAAAATGTAAATGGGAGGCAGCAGAAGATGATTTTTGTTGTTGTTGCATTGTGATATTGAATTGCTGTAGCTGTTGTTCAATTCAGTACGCTGTATATCAGCGATCAATTTTACTCCGTACTGTAATCAATAGACCGAGGATTGCTTATTGGATTCGTTAAGAATGAATTAATATTAATCATACGCAGTGAAGAATAAATCTGCAATCTTAATATATATTTACCCTCGACACTGATTCACTGACTCTGTCACGCAGTACGTAGGAATTTAAATAGGCGTTCTATAATTTTCTATAAATAATAATAATAAAAAAAATAATATTTTTTTTTTGTACAGAAATTGTGTTTTCCCCAAATTTTTTTTTTCAACAAAAATTTTTTTTTACAAAAATTTTTTTCCAAATTTTTTTTTTTTCAGCAAAAAATTTTTTTTTTCCAAAAAAATTTTTTTTTTCAGCAAAATTTTTTTTTTCAAGAAAAATTTTTTTTTTCAACAAAATTTTTTTTTCAAGAAGTTTTTTTTTTTTCAACAAATTTTTTTTCCATATTTCAACGGGCGCCATCGGCGCATTACAACTTACTAGTTAACTATAACAACTCTCTGGCCAACTGTATTTCACCCAACTCTAAGCGAAAACCAAATCCGCTGCAATTTAGTTTCAGAAACTTGAGGCTGTATAAATAGTTTGTTTTAATAGATGATTGGTTATTTAAATTTACGAGGAAGTAAAGAGGTGTTATTTGGGTATTCAAAGAAAAGTGTATTTGTTTTTTTTTTTAGATAAACGGCACTTTTTAAGATGAAGTGTAATTTTAATTTGAATGTTGAAGTGTTGACGAAATTTTACGTCATGTGTGAACTCCTCTAATGTTTTGTATGTAGGTGGGGACATGTGACGTGTGCTTTATATTTATAAAACGTAAGACGTATGATTAATATTGGTCAATACTTACCACTTGGTGTTGTAAGTAGTGTGGGCTACCGTCACATCCAGCACATCCAGGTTGGTATTCTGATAAGAATTGCGACCGTTTTAGACTACGTCAATTCCGGGTAAGAGAGTAATCTACTTAAAATGTATCTGTACAAATCATTTGCCGTTCGGAGCCGGCTTAAAGTAGTAAATTAAATCGTGCAAAGCACACAGATTGGAGAGATATTTACCTGTCTGTTCCTGTTCCTGGAATGATAAATGAAAATACCCTATTTTAATTGGAGTTTGAAACAAATGCTTTGTTGTGTTGTAACCTTTGGCATTTGTTTTGTATTTATAGGAATGTAGGACGTATGATTAATATGAATGGAATGTAGGACGTATGATTAATATTAATGGAATGTAGGACGTATGATTAATATTAATGGAATGTAGGACGACTTAAGAATTATGTACATTGTACTCTCTCACAAGCGGACACCTAAGGGACTGAGAATTTTGTCCGCTTATGAGAGGTGTCCGCTAATGATAAAAGTACACCAGAGACCTAAAGGGGATTGGTACTGAAAAAAAGGGTCCGTTTATGAGAGGTGTCCGCAAGGCGAGAGAGTACGCCTTATACGTTTAAGAGTCTAGTTATTAATATTAATCATACGTCTGGAATTTCTTCTAATGAGCAATGGTGTATTCTTTTGCAGTTGTAGAGTAAAACAAAAATTCAGAGATTGTTGGGCACGTTGATACTTAGACACATATGTTTATGTTCTATGAATATTATCAAATATGATTAATTTTTTTTTTAAAAAAATTAAAAAAGTGTTCTTTCAATATTTTATATATATATATTACATTTTTCTAATGCGACATTTGTGGATTTTACAATTATTTTTTAATTTTAATTTCTAAAATTATAATTGATTTGTTTCAATTTCATTTGTTTGTGTTAATCAGTTTTAATTAAAAAACTTATTATTATAACAACTTTTTCAATAATATTTTGTGGTTTTGTGAGATGGTTTCTTAAATTTTTAAAATCTCACTAATCTCACTTTCTAACATTTCTATTTTCTATTTCCACTCCTCCTCTTTTCCCTTTCATTTACTATAATCGAAGAATAAACTCATTGTCTATACTCATCCAATTCGTCAAAAAAAAAAAACAAACACTAACACTAACAAAATTATCACACTAAGCAGAATAACAAATCGACTGATAATTTTAAAAATCACATACAAATAAATCTATGTGTTATTCTTATTAAGATAAGTCAACTATTAACGTAATTAGTTTGAAACAATTTTTCCTATCGTAAGAGCATACAAAAAAAAAAAAACAACAAACAAACAACAACAATTTGAAGACTCTATATAAATATATTTTGTGAGCAATTTTTTGCTATTTTATATAGATAACAAAATCCACATAAGAAACAACTAAAACAAAACAAAATCTAAGAGAAGAATAAACAAAAAACACATCCAACAATAAGTAAAAGAAAAAAATAGTTGAGAACAACGTTTTTTTTTTGTAGAGAAATGAATCAATTTTATAGTGAAAAATTAATTATTAAATCAAGAAAAGAAAAACAAATAATAAATGTTGTGAAAATAAAACTTGACCATGACTTTATTTCATATTTATCGAATACACCTGGAGCTGGTGAGGGCATCAAGAAAGGAATTGACAAAATATATGAGTAAATATGTTAAGTTAACCCATTTACATAAAGTTTGAACAATTGTATTTCTGCATTTGAATCCCAATGATGGTTTCACAGTTATTAAAGTCGGAAAAAGGTTTTTTCTATATTTTGATAAGTGAGTAAATATGAGTATAGTTCTAAGACTCGCTAGCATAGAAATATTTCTAAATTATCATATAAATCCTTGGAACTTATTCGTATATAGGATTAGTTATGTTGCACACATTTTATAATCAATCCAGTTCCATTTGGGCGTATGAATAATATACCAACCTTAAACTGACATTGCGTATACGCCCAGGGACATTCGGACTTATTTATCTTGACATGACATTAAGAAACGGACAGAGAGTTTCTCTTGTGCTAAGATCCAGTTCAGTTGATAAACTTCGTTGGTACGTGTGAGGGCCATTCCATGCGCAAAGGAATCTCGCAGAGAGAAGATCCGACGAACTACAAACCGAAAAACGGATGGTCCGGTCGGACCTGAGATCGGAGTTCCAGATGTGAGGAAGAGTATAATAGAAGAGCTGTCATTTTATTTGACAACTGTCTATTTATTTGATAGCTGTCATTTTATTTGACAGCTGTCATTATATTTAACAACTGTCAATTTATTTGATAGCTGTCATTTTATTTGACAGCTGTGATTTTATTTGACAACTGTCTATTTATTTGATAGCTGTCATTTTAGTGACAGACTGTCATTTTAGTGACAGACTGTCATTTTAGTGACAGACTGTCATTTTAGTGACAGACTGTCATTTTAGTGACAGACTGTCATTTTAGTGACAGACTGTCATTTTAGTGACAGACTGTCATTTTAGTGACAGACTGTCATTTTAGTGACAGACTGTCATTTTAGTGACAGACTGTCATTTTAGTGACAGACTGTCATTTTAGTGACAGACTGTCATTTTAGTGACAGCTGTCATTTTAGTGACAGACTGTCATTTTAGTGACAGACTGTCATTTTAGTGACAGACTGTCATTTTAGTGACAGACTGTCATTTTAGTGACAGACTGTCATTTTAGTGACAGACTGTCATTTTAGTGACAGACTGTCATTTTAGTGACAGACTGTCATTTTAGTGACAGACTGTCATTTTAGTGACAGACTGTCATTTTAGTGACAGACTGTCATTTTAGTGACAGACTGTCATTTTAGTGGCAGACTGCCATTTTAGTGACAGACCATTTTGACATACGTCCTTTTATTTGACAGCTGTCATTTTATGTGACAGCTGTCATTTTATTTGACAGCTGTCATTTTATTTGACAGCTGTCATTTTATTTGACAGCTGTCATTTTATTTGACTGCTGTCATCTTATTTTACAGCTGTCGTCTTATTTGACAGCGGTCATTTTATTTGACATACGTCCTTTTATTTGACAGCTGTCATTTTATGTGACAGCTGTCATTTTATTTGACAGCTGTAATTTTATTTGACAGCTGTCATTTTATTTGACAGCTGTCGTCTTAATTGACAGCTATTTAAAAATATTACCTATTCATTGAACTCTGTTGGATTTAATATTTTCCACCACTTTAAATCTCCACTTTTAATTAAAATTCCTCCTTTAACAATAGCCATTAATTGATTATGACATTTTCATAAAAATTCATGCAATGCATTTTACAAGTCGATCATAAAGGTGACACAATTTACTGTGTTATTGCCATGACATGTTAGCTGGCATTGTTTCACCGTTTTGCAATTATTGTGAGTCAGTTTTCATTCAAATCTCCAGCCATGAAGTTCCCCGCAACAGCATTCCTGCTACCATTTGCCTACGCTTGCATATTTCTGCTGGCCAAGTCAGCAGTTGGCCAGAAGTCGTACAAGATTCCGTTGCCGGTCAACATCGAATATGATCTAAGTGAAATTCGGAATTTCCGTGATGTTATGGGTTATGGAATAATTGAACCCTCAGCACTGCCCGTATCGAGTCGGGCGAATGGCTACTACTGTGTGCCGTTGTTTTTGAAAAAGGTCAATAATAACAATTATCCCGGTTGTCTGAGGCATTATTTGAATAAGGTGAAAATCGAGGATTAAATATTTAAAAGAAAATAGTTCTCAAAAAAAAAAAAAAACATTGTAATGAATAAAATGTGAAAAAAGAAAAACCAAAAACCAAAATCTTAAATTTGGTTTAATAAACAGAGGAAGACGAGGATGTGGAACGCTATTAAATAAACTGATATTAGACAGTTTGTTATGGACTGAACTCGCCATAAACACAAACAAATTCATGTTTATATTCCATGCGTATGATTACTATTAATTGTCTGACGTCAAAGCGTATGCGTAATATGGAAGTCATTCATTAGTATTACGCATACGCCTTGTAGTACCACCGATATAAAATGTTGGAGTGCTGTTTTTGGGCATTTATAGCAGATAATCTCGTTAATTTCCAAGAAACAAAATTGGTTTGCTCACTTATTATTTTTTTTTTTGTTAAAATAGCCCAAATCAAAATTAAGGTAAGACTTGCTTTATTCTATGTGGATTGCGCAACTTTACTTCAATGAATAAAAATTAGCTTACTGTATTCCATTGTCGTCGACCACAGCAAGAGGTCAGGACGGAAACCATGGAGGACAGTCTTGTATTTTAAGTGTATCAACCGATTTAAATATTATTTCATATCGACTTAGCTGAAGTGTTTCTGAGTTTTAGAACACGTTCGTCGAACAAATTCGAATGGCCTGCTTTACTTATTTCCCCTAAGAGTCCTCGAAGGAACAGACGGGGAACTTCTCTCGAATCAGTGAGTTGTGCGCGATATAGTTGTGTACGGAAATGTGTAATAGTCTTACCAGGTCTCGAACCTGGCTGTACTTGTAGGATAGTCGCACACACTATCTACCACACAAATCGGTATAGGTTTGTAAGCTGCTAGTTGGCTGCCTCTACACACTGTGTGTGTTTATCTCATCTCAACACAGCTTCTCCTCTATGAACTCACCATACATTTGATGATAAATTATCGACCTTTCTGATGATGATGACGATGACCAAGATATTGGAGAGATCAGTGATGTTGGTCCACAGCCGCCTGCTAAAAGGAAACTTTCCAAATCATTAATTTAATTTTTTTACTTAAATTTTTTCATAATTAACATTTCAAAATTATATTTTTTTAAATATTTTTATAATTCCCTTTTCAATGTCTCTTCAAATTATAACAATTTTCTTATGAAATCTTTAAATTATATATTTTTTTTTAAATGTTTTAATGCCACTGACATTGTTTTTATAACGCAGTGCTGCCTATCGAATTACATATCCCTAACACCCTGTTGTTGGACACACCTTATGTTTTATTTCACTACATTCCATTGGCAAATACACTCTCTGTCGGCAAATATAATCGACTAAAAACAACATATGGTTATTACATTGCTCTCTATCTCTCTGGCTTACAGAAACACAATAAACACAGGCGCATTGCATGCTAGTTACTCTCGCACTTCTCTCTGAGTTTTTCTCATCCCCCCACCCCTCCCATCAGACACTTCGCTGTTCTGTCGTTTGCAAAAAAAAAAAAAACGTACACCCTGAAGAAGACCCACTCCAAAGTCTAATAAAAGCCCATAAACTTCACATTAGAAGAGTCATTACATGCTGCTTAAATGCACAATCCCCACAACATATGCTCGGAAGGGGTCAGAAGATGGCAGAGCATCAGCCAAACAGAGAGACATACATATGCTCCTGTATGTAAATGGACATGCGGGAGGATGTGTAGTGCCAACAAAAACAAAACAAAACAAAAACAATGAATAATGAAAATCCCTTGGTAAACAGAGATTTGCCCTGTTGGCTGAGTGTGTGTGTCTGTCTGCCTGGTGGTTGTTGGGTGAAGGAAGTCAGCGTACAAGTTTTTGTAATGCAGTTTTTATGGAAATGAGTGTGTGTGTGTTTTTTTTAGCTTATTCAGCATTTGCGAAAATAACTCAATTTAATGTTTAGGCTTTGTCTTTGTTTTCGGGGTCAAATGGTTAGACAGACTCTTTAGTGTCTGTCTGGAATAATTGGTGGCGCTTGTTAGTCTCGCCTCTGAGTGAGTCACACAGAGAGATGTGCTAGTTGGCCGGACACGTGTTAATTTTCACACTTCTCGGCGGCTGTTTTGTTTCCATGTAGTCAAAATTAACGTTTGTTCTGTGTTGACAAACAATCTTGGACAATCTGCGCTAAATGAAAATCCATAGAAAATCATAACATCAGGTCGTGGCCTACGATTTACATTTGCAGTGAGTTCACCACAGTTTTATTTTGCATATTCCACCATTGTGGGGGATAATAGAGGCTCGTTGCTCCATAGACACTCGCCCAATTCCAGTGCTATTGGGGAAAGGGTTTCAGTGTAAGATATTGCGAGGGCATCTCTGTGAAGGCATTGGCAAATATTACCAGGACCCTGGTCATTTTGTAGATCTCGCACAGTTGTATGAGGTCTTCCTTGAACTGTCTTTGGTGTGATGGCAACACATTCAATGCCACCAGCAGGATTCTCACTTGTCGCTTATAATTCAATGTTTGGGCGGTGGTGGCCAATAAATCGCCATCCAACGTCGAGGACATTACAATCAGCGTAAACATTTCCGCATTGAAGTTTCGTATGAAATCGAAACGATAAGAGTTTGTAATAATCACGATCGGTGTGCCCAGCTGATGGATGGCGGTGCTGTAATTATGTAATCAAATAAAAGTAAAGGAAGCCAACCTTTAACAAAACAAGATGACTTTGTATTGTAGACACTAAACAATGAAAACAGAGAATAGTTTCAGTACTCGGTTGCCAGTTTTTCTAGCATGTCGCACTTGCTGACAATTGTTGAATGGCCTCAGCATTTGATATATGTTTTTTTTGTTTTTTAAATACTGTAATAGGGAAGTGGCAACACCAAGAGTATACAATTTACTGTTAACGCTTCATCAGAACCATAAATTGCGTACTCATACGCCCCCGTCTTTATGAGAATCCCTTTCAACTGTAAAGCGTATAGAGTTTGTACATCAAACGAAATATGTGTTGAAATCCGTAAGTTTTTTTTGTTACAATTACAATTTCCACAATTACATACCAATGGGCATTATCTCAACTATTGTTATGAACTAACCCACCCTATTTGACAGACAAGGATAAACGCCAACCTCTTGTGTCATTGTTTATTTGTTAACCGCCCCAAATCATCATTTTTCGATTGGTGATTTGCTTCCTTTAATTTTATTTGATTACATATTTACAACACCTTTCAGAAATTTGATTCACTTTCTGTCTAGATAACAAATCAGTTGCAATGCAGCAGTTAATCAAAGTTGTTATACTCCTGTACTTGGCGGTTCATCACCGTCTAACTTGGGCAGAGGCCACACTATTGGAATCCCACCAAGGCGCCTCCACACACCACATATTTCGGAAAATGTTAAGGGACATTTACGAGGAGCGTCCGTTTGATACGATATTGTTGGCACACCGTACAAGTCTGGAAAGTTCCACATTTGAGGCCATCCATCAGCTGGGCACACCGATCGTGATTATTACAAACTCTTATCGTTTTGATTTCATACGAAACTTCAATGCGGAAATGTTTACGCTGATTGTAATGTCCACGACGTTGGATGGCGATTTATTGGCCACCACTGCCCAAACATTGAATTATATGCGACAAGTGAGAATCCTGCTGGTGGCATTGAATGTGTTGCCATCACACCAAAGACAGTTCAAGGCAGACCTCATACACCTGTGCGAGATCTACAAAATGACCAGGGTCCTGGTAATATTTGCCAATGCCTTCACAGAGATGCCCTCGCAATATCTTACACTGAAACCGTTTCCCCAATATCACTGGAATTGGGCGAGTGTCCATGGAGCAACGAGCCTCTATTATCCCCCACACTGGTGGAATATGCAAAATAAAACTGTGCTGACAATGTTGTCTCCAATTTTTCCGCGCGCTTATTTCTTCAAAGATCCACAGGGCAACCTTAAGGTCAATGGATATATGGCACGGCTGGTAATGCTGTTCGCTGAACGTTATAATGCATCGTTGGAAATGTATCGGCCCCTGGATGTGAACAAACCAATGCCCTACAAGAGTATGCGTCTTATGGTAGAAGCCAATTTATTGGATATACCCTTATATATGGAAAATGTAACAGTTGCTGACTGGTTTTACAGATCCGCAGTCTTTGAATTGTCTGCAGTACACTTAATGGTGCCCTGTCCGCGACCGCAAACCACGGTCCAGATCTACAGCATACTGTTGAATATCCATTTTTTTGTCTACATTACCGGGTGTGCGCTGATATTCTCCTTCCTTCATTCGCTCATCGATTATTTGTCCGACAGACTCGTGGAGTATTGGAATTTTGTGTTCAGTGACAAAGCATTGCCGGGCGTATTGGGCCAATCGTTCACAGCCAGGCTAACCCCTGGTTGGACTCTAAAACTGGTCTATCTCCTGCTATTCTTTACCGGCCTTAATGTCAGCACTCAATTTTCGGCGAATATAAATACGCTCTTTACCCATCCTCCGTATCAGCGTCACATCAGAACATTCGAGGATCTCAACAATTCGCCATTGAACATCTTAACAACCGTTCCCAAGATCAAGGACAATCCGTATGCCAAGTCCATGATTTACACCAGTAACAGTTCATATCACCTGGAACGACGCAATAATTTCAATACTTCATACGGTTATCAGGTGTCTTCGGCTTCATGGGAGATTTTGGAACAAAAACAAAAGTATTTGACACAAAAAGTATTCTGCACGTACGATAATTTGACCATCTACTCCAACCTTCCATTGGCGCTGCGATTGCCGCAACATTCGGCATACCTGGAACCTTTGAAATATTTGATCAATCGCATTGCAGAGTTGGGTTTCATGGATGCCTGGTATTCGAGCATATTTTCCGATATGCTGGTAATGAAAGATATCTCCTTGAGTGATCCAAATCCGCCGAGAGCCACTCACGTTCTAACGGTAGCTGATCTATATTGGATTTGGCTGATTGTGTTGATTGGTTTGGCCGTCGGTTGTGCGGTGTTTATGTTGGAATTGGCGATTGACCATCGATCGAGGCTGTGGCGAGTGTTTAAAAAATTATTCGAAAATTGTCTTCAGTAAAATGTTGTACTCGTTTAAATAAATTCGTTACATTAACCGTGCATTGAGTTTAAGTTTGCTGCCACAAGACCGAATCAGTTCTCACTTTTTTCAATATTCAATATTTTGTATTGACCTATTGAATTTAGAATTTGTTTAGTTCAAGCTCGAGGTGGAAGATTTTTAATAAAAACATTTTTATTTAAATTATTTTTCGAATTGTGCCAGAACAATAGGAAATAAATAAAACACATGCAATAGAACGTAGGTGTTTCCTCAGTACGACAACTTCTGATCGAATAAAGAATTAAAGAATATCTCAAGAATTTTTTTTTTTCAACAAAAAAATAATTTTTTTTTTGTTCAGAAATTCTGTTTTCCCCAAATTTTTTTTTTTACAAATTTTTTTTTTTACAAAATTTTTTTTTATAACAAAATTTTTTTTTTTTTACAAAAAATTTGTTTTTCCACAAAATTTTTTTTTTCAACAAAATTTTTTTTCCACTAAAATTTTTTTTTTCTTACAACTTACTAGTTGTAAATAACAATTTAAATTTAATGTGTTTTAACACATGAATTCATTTATAATATTTGCTTACTTTTATGTAGTTTGCAATTATTGTTGCCAACTCGCCCCCAAAATGTCCACGTGGCGCTGGGGCAACTTTACACATGTAAATATATTTAAACTGAACTAAAAAAGAAACCCTCAAATTCAGAAAATTTATTTAGCAAAATTCCCCTTTTAAAACAGCGACCAATATTTTGACAAAAATAAAAACTTGCATACTTTTTGGCTTAGAAGGTATAATCTAAAGGACCAAAAGTCACCAAAAATTGGGTGACTTTTTTTATTTTTACTTTATTATTATTAAATTTTTAAAGATCATGTTAATTATACCATTATTTCAATAATTGCCAAGGTTCCCCATAACTCCGGGTTGCCCAATTTCCTCTTTGAAAACAGCAGCCAACATTTAGGCAAACAAAAACTGGCATACTTTTTGGCTTAGAAGGTATTATTTATAGAATACTTTTTGGCTTAGAAGGTATTATTTATAGAATACCTTCTAAGCCGAAAAGTATGCCAGTTTTTTTTGTTTGCCTAAATGTTGGCTGCTGTTTTCAAAGAGGAAATTTGGCAACCCGGAGTTATGGGGAACCTTGGCAATTATTTAAATAATGGTATAATTTGAAAATCTCGAAATTTATTTCAATTCTTATTAAATTAAAATATTTTTTCTCTTAAGGACAAAGTATTTTTTCGCCCAAAAGTAGACAATATACTGGAGTACATTTAAAGTTTGTGTGTATATATACATGTTATTTTGTAATGTTAATTATTCAGGGAGTCTGAAGATGTTCTTCAAAGAAGAACGAAATATTGGAAAAATAAATTAAATAAAATAAATTTTTAAAAAAATTTTATTAAAAATTCCTGGCTTAAACAATTTTAAATTCAAGTAAATTAAATATTTAAATTTTTTAAGGAAGTTTTTTCACCAAAAAGATTGTTTCAAAATTGGAATTTTGAAACCGAACGACTGGCAAACCTTTTCTTATATTTAATACTCAAGTGCACTTAAACATTTCAAATAATTGAGCCCAAAAGCACGCAACATATTCTTCCTTTTTTTTTTACATTTTACCCTAAAAGTATTCATTTTTTTTTATTGACTTTTGAGAAACCTTGAAAAACATGTACGTGCTAAAGTGGATTAAATAAAATCACGTCAAAGGATTATTTCCTTTCTCTTTTTATGGTTGTCATTGAGTGCAGATCAGACAAATTAAAGTCACATTCCCTTCAGAGGTGGGGATTTTTTTGCGCGGATGTTTTTTGCTGCAACGTTTAACCGGATAGGGCAAATGAATGCTGTACTGCATTATCTGTCTGTCATTTATTTGCACTTCATGTCATTACATTTGTTGTGTTGCTGGTTGTGTTTCCACAGCCAACATTCCTTTTCATTTCATGCAATCCGAATTGTGAAATCCCACTTGTTTACCTCCAAAATGTTGTTAGCGCAATGCAGACAAAACAGTTTCGAGCAACTACATAAGACGCGGCAGTATAAAAATCTCAGGCCATAACATCATTGCAGAAACAACAGGCGTTTTGTTATTGGGTTGGAAGGACATATTTTTTGGGAAATGCTGGGTGGCTAAAATCGAATACATGACACCTTAACTGGACTAAAGATCTTCCAACTAAGATGGTATTCAATTCGATGTTGTGAGTATTGGAGGGAACACCGAAGAACTGTCAGGAGAATGCTGGCATTAATTCCCTCTATACTCCTGTACTGTTTTTTTTTACTAAGGATCTAATACGGCGCCTTTATATGAAAAGGGATATGTAGATTTGAAAGGATTGATAGTTTTTAGAAAGAAAAAATTTCATTAAAACAAAAAAAGGGAAAGCAGTAGAACGTTTTTGGTTGGATGACTAAATGTATTCCCTGACCTAGCATAATGTAGGGTGACCATACAAAACACACGAACAACAACAACAAAAATCGTCGCATCACGTTTCACTTCGTTGGTGTTCAAGTGTCAGCAGGTTTTAAATATTGGCATAAATTATAATAATTTCTCTGCTCCCCTGGTCTAAGGCACCATCGTCTTCATACAGCGGAACAGGTAACAAAACAAACACTTTGCTCAGCATACTTTGGGGAGGTTTTGTTAAATCGAAAGTGTGCCATACTTTATGGAAGGTGTGGACAGGTGGTAGACGTAGACGTAGAGACTCGCCGGATTAGGAATATTTGTTGAACAAATTTGAATGCTAACGCAGTAATTTGGTTTGTTCGACTCACACAACAGATGCGAGAAAAATCTCAGCCCATTTTTTGGGGGCATCGTTCAGGTAAACAAAAGTGAGGCATACTTTCAGAAGATTTCATAGATTTATTGCTAATTGCGAATAAGTGTGGAATTAGTAAGCATTTTGTTGATATTGTACAGAAATAAATAAAAAACAATTGCTGAGAATAATGAGAAATGCTGCTGAAGATTGGATTAAGGACTAAACAGTTTTAGATTATTGAAAATGGGCTGGTGAAGATTAGATTGAGGACTAAACAGTTTTAGATTATTGAAAATGGGCTGGTGAAGATTAGATTAAGGAGTAAACAGTATAGGATTATTGAAAATGTCTTTATGGTTAGGGCTTGTTTATCTTTTACTTGAGCAAATGTTTGTAAATTATTTTTCTATTTTAAGATTCTGAATCAGATATCCCTGAAAGAAATGACAAATGGCCATCATTTTTGGGTAATGTTGATAACGACAAATAGCCCGCACTGTAAAATATGAAATTTTTTTCAGAATTATTTTTTTATTAAAAATTTTTAGTTAAAAAAAAATATTTTTTTTTTAAAAACTATTTTTTAAAAAAAAATTTAATAAAAATATAATTTTGAAAAAAAATTAATAAAATTTTTTTTCGTTTTTTTTTATCGCTATTGAAAACTACATTGTTTTAATTTTGGGCTAATTTTCGTTACTGACAAATAGCCACACATGATAATTGAAAAATGGTCCCAATTGAAATGGAAAAATTGCTCCAAATGTTCGTGCTGTTGACAATTTAAGGCCAGTTTTTTTTTGCGCTTTGGGGACTAAATTGCTTTAATTTTAATTTTTCAGGGAGACGAATATTATGTTTTTTTTTTATTATTTTTGTATAAAAAAATAGATTTAAAAAAAAATTTGGGAGAAAAGTAGTTTTTTGAAAGAAAAAAAATTTAAAAAAAAAATATTTTTTATTTTTTTGTAATTTATTTTTTTATTATTTTTGTAAAAAAAAGTAGTTTTTAAAAAAAAAATTGTGGAAAAATTTTCCAAACCCTCTGAATTTGAGGGTTTCTTCGTTTAGAAGTAGTCGTACTGAGGAAACACCTACGTTCTATGGCGTGTGTTTTATTTATTTCTTATTGTTGTGGCACTCTCTGATGATGTTCTTCAAATAAGAAGGAAAATTGGAAAAATAATTTAAATAAAAATGTTTTTATTAAAAATGATTCACCTCGAGCTTGAACTCATTAAACAAATTCTAAATTCAATAGGTCAATACAAAATATTGAACATTAAATTATTAAATAATAATTTTTTTTTTTTTTTTTGGAAAAAATTATTTTTTAAAAAAATTTTTGCTAAAAAAAATTATTGCTAAAAAAAATGTTCGTGCTATGTTCGGGGGCTAAATTGCTTGAATTGTCATTTTTCAGGGAGCCGATTATTATGTTTTTGTTTTTTTTTATTATTTTTGTATAAAAAAATAGTTTTTAAAAAAAATAATTAAAAAAAAAAAAAATTGGAAAAAAAGTAGTTGTTTGAAAAAAAAATATTTTTTTTTAGAAAAAATTATTGTTAAAAAAAGAATATTAAACAGAAATTATTATTTGTTTGAAAACCACAAAAAAATAGTTTTAAAAAAAAAAATTCACATAAATAGTTTCTGAAAAAAAAAACATTTTTTTTTAAAAAAATAATTTAAAAAAAATATTTTTTTAAAAATATATTTTTTTTTTGGAATTTTTTTTTTTTTTTAAATAAAAATTTAAATAATTTAAAAATTTTTTTTTTTTTAAAGACAATTTTTTTTTAGAAAAAATTATTGTTAAAAAAATTATTAAACAAAAATTATTATTTTTTTTTTGAGTTTTTTAAAAAAAATTAGATAAAAAAGATTTTTAAAAAAAAAAAAAAATATTATTTGTTTGAAAACCACATTGTTTTGAGTCAGAACAGTGTGCGCTTTTTTTAGTCCGAATACTGTGCGCTGTTTTTTGAGTATGAACACTGTGCGTTGTTTCTGTATTTGCTGCAGTTGTTACCATTGGAAAACGGGGGTATGGTGCGCCATTTCAATCAACCACAAATAGCTAGTCATTCTAAATGCTAACTTGGATTTAGATAAATAACACAGGACAAGAAAATCTTTTTATTTGTAATGAATAACCACATTACAATACATATTCTATGGGCACCTGAGTTGACTTTTATTACTACGATTAATATTTTCTTAAATATTTCTTTTTTAAATGTTTGTTTTTTTTTATTATCGAAAACTACTTGTCAGATTTGATTGAAATACATTTTGAAGAATAGAGTTCCAGATATCTTTAAACTTTACCTTTAATGTTTTTTTCATCGAAATTACAGTTTCGGAGCTATAAACTATTTAAGGTAAACAAAAATATTTTTTCGAATTTGGTTTTTTAATCTCATGAAATCGAAAATGATGAAATCGAATTTATACCTTTTTAATTATTTATCAAAAAATTAAAAAAAAATATTTTTTTTTGGTTTTTATTAATTGTCATGAATCGAACACTACTTGTCCTATTTGGTTGAATTAAATTTTGAAAAATCGGAATGACAGTTTCGGAGCTTTAAACGTATTTAACCCATTTATGACCAAGACATGAACTTTTTCAAAAAGTTTAATATTTTAAGCGCCCCGGTAGGCGAGTTGGTAGCGTGCTTGCCTATCAGCGTGGGGGTTGTGTGTTCTATTCCCAACAGTGGCTTTGGTCTGTCGCTGCAAAAATCTAAACATATGATCTGTGTCACCCGGTTTACACTTGGACCCAAAAATTCGAATATAAATTTACTTTGTATTGTAATTAATAATAAATAAATAAAATAAAAAAGGGGTCCTCAGTTCGAGTCTCTTGACAGTTTTAGCTTCACGAAATCCTTTTCTCTGTGGGTTAATGGGTTAAGCCAAAAAATAGTTTTTTGGTATTTTTTTAAAATCTCATGATAAATGAAAAACGTCTAAAGGTGTGCATTTACAATTTTTTATCATAAAATCGCATGTCTTACAATTAAAAGGAGATATAGATCATGAAAATAAATGAAGGAAATTCGATTTCTTTCACAATTTAGCGAGGAAAAAATCCTAACCGAAGAATACACAATTTTTTTTGGTTGTCCAGTGTAATATGTCCATAAAGTGGAAATCTTCCCAAAACATGAATAGAGTTCGTTAAACCGAAATAGTCTGTTGTCCTGACAGACTGACTCATTTTTAAAAAGTCATACTTGCAAGTTTTTTTTAAAAAAGAAAAGAAAGTCTAGACAAATTGATAGAGCTGGGCGTTGCATAATAACATGGTCGTGTGTTGATTTCTACTTCTGCTAAAGGTTGAATTAAATACAATAGGACGATTTTAATATTTAAGCGATTTGAATGACTAGTAAGATAACTTACAATCGACCTCCAGGTCTGTATATATGGGCTGCCGTTGTGACCATTACCAATCAGACAGAATGCAACATTTGCTAAAATTGGTCAGAAGTCTTGCCATGGTGGCCACGCTATTCAACTCATCAGTGCTGGATAATTGGGAAAACGTTAACAACGGTTTTCAAAACATCTTCTTAGAAATCTACAAGGAGCGGTCATTTGACACTGTGCTGGTGGTGCATGACAATTCTCTCCCGGATCCTGTACTACGGGTAATCCATCAATTCCATTTCCCACAAATGTTCATAGGAAAACATAACAATTTTGAGTACATACGCAAATACAATGCGGATATTTTAACTATCATCTTAGTGTCGGATAAAATGGATCAAGAGCTGATGAGCACAGCAGGCCAAACTTTGAATTATATGCGACAGAGCAGAATTCTGGTGATTGCTTGGAATTTGGAGACTGACTGCCATGAGTTACGGGAGGAGTTACTCAAGTCCTGCCAGAAGTATAAAATGACAAATGTGCTCTTGCATTTCTCGCACAAATCGTGGCAACTGGAGAAACTCCAACCCTATCCCGGATATCATTGGGCGGTTTGGGGTCGAGAGGAACAGCAGCTGCGAGGTTATTATCCTCATCTTTGGTGGAACATGCACAATGCCAGCATAACCACATTCACCTCCCTGCATATGTTTCGCTGTTTTCCCTACAAAGATGCCGGGGGCAAGGCCAAGCTGAATGGCTATGTGGCCAGACTGGTTATGCTTTTCGGGGAAGTTTTTAATGCCCATCTGCAGATATATGAACAGCCCAAAAGGATAGCCGACAATACAACTGCCTATGGTCGCCTCGAGGACCATCTCATGGATATACCCATGATGATAAGCTCTGGCAATGATGACAGATGGCTTTTTCGTTCGTCGGCTTATGAAATGATACAGGTTATGCTGATGGTGCCTTGTGCCCAGAGGCTAAGCACCAGACAGGTGTATACACTTCTCTTGAATGAGTATTTTTTTGGCTGTGTCATCATTTGCACTCTACTTCTATCCATCATGCATACGCTCGTCGATTATCTGTTCGATGGCCTGCTGAGGCCGGGCAACTTTGTTATCAGCGATCGCATATTTCCCGGCGTTTTGGGTCAAGCATTTCGGGCTAGACATTTACCGTGGCTTGGGCTAAAGCTGGTCTATTTGGTGGTTTTCTTTGCCGGCCTCAATATCAGCACACGCTTCTCAGCGTATCTGAACACGCTGTTCACCAGCCCACCCAATCAACGGCAAATCGATAACTTCGATGATTTGAATCGGTCGACCTTGAAGATACTGGTGATAACAGTTGCCGGTCAGGCACCACTGTTGATGCCAATCCTTAAATCGCTGATTGTCACCGACAATCTGACATTTTATGAGGAAAATCGCAATAATTTCAACACCTCAACCGGTTATGAGGTTGCCTCATCGTCTTGGGAAATTTTAAGGCGCAAGCAACAGTATTTTTCCCGCAACATTTTCTGCATTCAGAAGAATCTGACAACGGTCCACACTTCGCCCTGGGCCATACAATTGCAACCGCACTCGGAGTTCAAGGAAGCGCTGGACTATCTCATACATCGTGTCCATGAGCTGGGCCTAAAGGATGCCTGGTATTCCAGTGTATTTTCCGATATGTTGAGAACGAAAAGAATTTCAATAGGTGATCCAAATCCGGATAAAGGATTTAAGCCCTTGGCGACTAGTGATTTATTTTGGGTGTGGATGATTGTGGGCCTTGGTGTGGCTGTTAGTTGTGTGGTGTTTTCAATGGAGCTGGGACTTAAGGATCGGACGAGGTATTGCTGGTAAAGAAACGTAAATTATTTTTATTTTTGAAAATAAAAGAGGAAAAGGTCTTTTTGAATTAAATATGAACTCTGTAAATATTTATGTATTAACAATTATGTGTATAACTAAATTACAAACATAATGCAAGCTCTGACTGCTCTGGTCTTTAGCTAAAGAAGACCACAGAGTGATAATTACTGGACTAGTTGGAAGACGACGTGATGATGGTCTGAAATACGGAAATTAAATCACTGGAAATATAAGGGAAGTAATAAATAATTAAACCGATTTTTTGATTTTTGCCAAAAATATAAAAAAATCAAATCAAAAATTGAAATAAAAATCTAAAAAAAATCAAATATTTTTTTTTTTTTTGGAGAATTTTCTTTAGTGTTGAAAGAGTGAGCATGGCCAGAAATATGGGGACTAAATGACGGTGTAAATTAGTAGGGGGGAAAATAAATGATTAAAAAATCTTCTTTTTTGGAGAATACAGAAACCGTAACATAACAAACCATAACATTACGGTTTCTGTATTCTCTACTAATTTATACCGTCATTTAATCCCCATATTTCTGGCCATGCTCACTCTGCCTTTCAACACTAAAGAAAATTCTCCAAAAAAAAAAAAATTATTTGATTTTTTTTAGATTTTTACAGGGTTATCCAACAAGGGGTGTTATTTTGTTATTCCAAGAAAAATGGAATTTTTTGAGATAAATGATCGGATGTTTATTTCACAACAAAAGTGGTAAAGGTATGCCGTTAATAATGAAAAACAACATCAGACAAATGGCCACCACGACCACGCTTACAGGACCATATCCTTCTCATGAAATTTTCCAAAACCAAAGCGTCGTTCTTGAGCGTCGTGCACGGGTTTTATTCTTCACATCACTAACTTTTTCCAAACAGCTCGAATTTTTCCATCATCAATTTCTGTATTGCATTCCGACAAGGTCCTTCACAACGACCCAAAATTGATTGATTTTCACCATTTTTATAGTAAATTTTAATAATTTCGATGTGTGGTTTAAGCGTGTATCGTTCCATTTTAAGTAATGGCGTAGTTTCTACTTGTCAAATATCAAAGAACTAGTAAGTTGTAATGCGCCTATGGCGCCCGTTAATTTGCTTGAGAAAGTATTTGTTGCTTAATTTTAAAAATTTTGTAAAAAATATTTTGAGAAAACTATTTTGTAAAAAAAAATTTCGAAAAAAAATAAAATTGGAAAAAAAAAAAATTCTGGAAAAAAAGTTTTTGTTTGAAAAAAAAAAATTTCGTTGAAAAAAAAAAATCGTTAAAAAAAAAATTTTTGTGGAAAAAAAAATTTTGCGGAAAAAAAAAATTTTTGTTGAAAAAAAAATTTTGTAAAAAAAAAAATATGTAAAAAAAACACAATTTCTGTACAAAAAAAAAATATTATTTTTTTTATTATTATTATTTATAGAACTAGTAAGTTGCAATGCGACTATGGCGCCCTTTGAAATATGGAAAAAAAATTTAGTTGAAAAAAAATGTTTGTGAAAAAAAAAATTTCGGTTGAAAAAAAAAAAATTTCGAAAAAAAATTTTGGATGAAAAAAAATTTTTGTACAAAAAACAAATTTTGGTAAAAAAAAATTTGGGGAAAACACAATTTCTGTACAAAAAAAAAATATTTTTTTTTATTATTATTATTTATAGAAAATTATAGAATGCCTATTTAAAATCCTACGTACTGCGTGACAGAGTCAGTGAATCAGTGTCGAGGGTAAATATATATTAAGATAAAGTGGCAGCTACCGCCAAACCGGGTGATTCAAAATAACACCACATGTTGGAAAACCCTTTATGATAGAGGTTTGGTAAAAGTCGATCAAGCCATTTCGGAGCAGTGACCTTTTCCAAAACTTCAAAAAGTAATTTTATGCTCATTTAATAGTTTTCAAAAAAAAACTCTTAAATATTTTTAAAAACAAAGATATATTTCAACTTGTACTCCATTTTAGTGCCGACAATTTATTACAATTTCTTTCACTACAATTTTATACCGACTCCCTGGATCGATAAGCTATCGCCAACTCCAATATGAACACAAGACAACCGATGGCGAAACCAACCAACACAATCGTCCATATCCAATAGAGGTCATGAACATTAAGAATGTCGGCTGCTCTCGGAGGATTTGGATCACGTATGGAGATTTCCTTCATTACCAGCATATCGGCAAATATGCTCGAATACCAGGCATCCATGAAACCCAACTCGATAATGCGATAGAGAAAATAGTTCAACAATTCCTTGTATATCGAATGTGGCTGCAATTGTAGGGCCAATGGAAGTGAAGAAAACATGGTCAAATTATCGTAGATGCAGAAAACTTTTTCGGTAAAATATTGCTGTTTGTGTATGTAAATCTTCCATGTT
The DNA here is from genome assembly GCA_958296145.1 of Hydrotaea cyrtoneurina. Taxonomy (NCBI): domain Eukaryota; kingdom Metazoa; phylum Arthropoda; class Insecta; order Diptera; family Muscidae; genus Hydrotaea; species Hydrotaea cyrtoneurina. The sequence continues at coordinate 74,168,304 of OY282514.1, read as the reverse complement.
CCCGTAGACACCTGGTAACCGTAGGAGGTATTGAAATTATTGCGACACTCGCGATGATGAGAAATATTATTGGTGTAAACCCTGGATTTGGCATACGGAATATGTGTGGAATTGGAGGGGAGTGATAAGATGTTCAGTGGCGAATTGTTGAGATCCTCGAATGTTCTGATGTGCCGCTGATACGGAGGATGGGTAAAGAGCGTATTTATATTCGCGGAAAATTGAGTGCTCACATTGAGGCCGGTAAAGAATAGCAGGAGATAGACCAGTTTTAGAGTCCAACCAGGGGTTAGCCTGGCTGTGAACGATTGGCCCAATACGCCCGGCAATGCTTTGTCACTGAACACAAAATTCCAATACTCCACGAGTCTGTCGGACAAATAATCGATGAGCGAATGAAGGAAGGAGAATATCAGCGCACACCCAATAATGCCGACAAAGAAATTGACATTCAACAGAATGCTGTAGACCTGGACCTTGGTTTGCGGTCGCGGACAGGGCACCATTAACTGGATTCTAACCAATTCATAGTGAGCAGATCTGTAAAACCAGTCACCGCCCATTCCATCTACCAAACACATCGGTATATCCACCAGGTTCTCGTCCACCATTTGAAGTATTCTCTTGTAATTTACCGGCTTGTTCACATCCAGCGGCTGATACATTTTCAACGATGCATTATAACGTTCAGCGAACAGCATTACCAGCTGGGCCACATATCCATTGACCTTAAGGTTGCCCTGTGGATCTTTGAAGAAATAAGCGCGCGGAAGAGTGTGCGGTGCCATTGTCACCAGCGTTTTATTTTGCATATTCCACCATTGTGGGGGATAATAGAGGCTCGATTCTCCATAGACACTCGTCCAATTCCAGTGATATTGGGGAAACGGTTTCAGTGTAAGATATTGCGAGGGCATCTCTGTGAAGGCATTGGCAAATATTACCAGGACCCTGGTCATTTTGTAGATCTCGCACAGGTTTATTAGGTTTTCCCTGAAATGTCTTTGGTGTGATGGCAACACATTCAATGCCACCAGCAGGATTCTCACTTGTCGCATATAATTCAATGTTTGGGCGGTGGTGGCCAATAAATCGCGATCCAACGTCGTGGACATTACAATCAGCGTAAACATTTCCGCATTGAAGTTTCGTATGAAATCAAAACGATACGAGTTTGTAATAATCACGATCGGTGTGCCCAGCTGATGGATGGCCTCAAATGTGGAACTTTCCAGACTTGTACGGTGTGCCAACAATATCGTATCAAACGGACGCTCCTCGTAAATGTCCCTTAACATTTTCCGAAATATGTAGTGTGTGGAGGCGCCTTGGTGGGATTCCAAGATGGTGGCCTCTGCCCAAGTTAGACGGTGATGAACCGCCAAGTACAGGAGTATAACAACTTTGATCAACCGCTGCATTGTAACTGATTCGTTATCTAGGCCGGAACTAAAATCAATTTGAGTTCATATGAGCTCTATGAACGATGGTGTAATTATTTAATCAAAGAAAGCAAAGCCTCAACAAAAGAACAGATGATTTAGGGCTGTCGACAATAAACAATGAAAACACAGCGTTTGTTTTCAATTTCCATGGTGGGTGTTCGTTCCGAACAATAGTTGATTGGCCCCATAGTTATGGATTTTTTTAGAAACGACAGTAATTGTGGAAATTTAACATTTCCAAGCATAGAGAACTTTAAGGGATGTGCAAGGCCATATAAGTTGGCCCCCAACTGCAGGGGAATCCAACTGTAACTCTACTCCAACGAATATGATCCAATACCTTGGTAATAATACAAACTAAGGTATTGGATCATATTCGTTGGAGTAGAGTTACAGTTGGATTCCCCTGAAGATGGCGGCCAACTTATGCGGCCTTTCACTGTAACTGTAGTGAGTTTTGTTTGGAAGTGTACTGTGAACTTAGAACATTCCTGAAATCCTCTTCACGAAAAGGGTGTTTTTTTTTTGGACGTGTGGTTTTTTCAGAAAGAAATAAAACGCATATAATTTAATGTTATTGCCAAGAAATGACCTTTCTTACAAAGATAAGATAAAAATACACGTGTATCGGCGATTTTCATGTACACGTCAGAATTTTTTCCAATCGAGCTGATTTTTTGCAGGCAGACTCGTGGAAATGTCTGTATCATGTAAAATTTTTAAAAAAAATAGATTTTTATCAACTCTCAGATTTTCCTAAAAATTTTTTTTTTTAAAAATGGTTACGGTTTTCTTTAAGGTTTCAGTCAAAAAACATTTTTTTTTCGTAACGCTTAAGTAGTTTAAAAACTTGGAGTCTCCTTAAGTTATGCTACGAAAAGTGAAAAAATATTTTTTTTCCAAAAATAATAAAAATTGGGGAAAATCTGAGAATTGATAATAATTGTTTTTAAAAAATTTGACGTGATACGAGCCCCGACCACTATTAATTCGTACGGCAAGCATTTTTACCCGTATGCAATGTTTAACAGGTGATATTTTCAATACTAATGTAGTCAGCGCATGCAAACCTATTTTTTTCTGAAAGAGCATTTTGTTCTCTTGATTTAAAAAAAAAAAATTGTATTGTACCTCAACAACAACAACAACAATATTTATTTCTTTGAATGCTTCGCAAAACTATTAAAAAAATGTGACCAGTATTAATTCGTACGGTGGGTTAAATAGTTGCTATTTTATAAAAACTTTAATTTATCTTTAAATATTAATATTGGGTAACATCGCCTTTTGCCTCTACCACACATTTACATCGCTTTGGCATAGATTCATATAAATTCTGGCACTGTTCTGTTTTGCGAAGCATTCAAAGAAATAAATATTGTTGTTGTTGAGGTACAATAACAATTTTTTTTTTAAAATCAAGAGAACAAAATGCTCTTTCAGAAAAAAATAGGTTTGCATGCGCTGACTACATTAGTATTGAAAATATCACCTGTTAAACATTGCATACGGGTAAAAATGCTTGCCGTACGAATTAATAGTGGTCGGGGCTCGTACAGACATTTCCACGAGTCTGCCTGCCAAAAATCAGCTCGATAGGATCACTGAAAAAGTGTTAAAAATCGGTCGAAAAGCTTTCACACAGGCCACAACGAGCTTTATACTTCAAACTAAAAAAAAAAATTCTGACGTGTACATGAAAATCGCCGATACATGTGTATTTTTATTTTTTCCCCTCTTTCCGAATATGTGCATTTGGTTCATAGGACAGAAAAAAAATCTATTTTTTGTAACACGTTGTAATTTCTCTGGCAAAAGTTGGAAATTCTCTTGAAGTTTTGAGCCCCAGGTTAAATTTAACACCATTTGATGGCCTTAACTCTATTAATGTAAAACCAAATTTTATCATTATAATTCGAATATTGTGTTCAGCTACAAATGAGCTCAGTTTAATTTCCAATTTTGCGCCTGATTCAGATACGGGATATCCCATGACATTGTCTGAAAAGTTATTTTTTTTAGGAGTTGTCTTTAAAGTGAATTTACCGCCACGACTGGCTCAAATAAATTCCAGCCGGCAGGCCATTTGGGCAATAACACGCCGAATATTCTCTTCCAAGGCGTCAATCGTATCGGGCTTGTCTGCATAGATGAGAGACTTCACATAACCCCACAAAAAATAGTGCAAGATAATTGGCTCACCAAAAGTTTCCTTCAATCCATCGCGATGCATCGATTGTTTCCTTGGCATGTGGGGCATGTGTCGCCGTCTCAATGGAACCAAAGGTTGTCCACAGCAACATCCACCAATTCAGGCACGAAAAATATTATTGACCATGGCTCTATAGCGTCCCCCATTACGCTCATGAACATTAGGGCTGACTTCCTTTTTGAAGAAATATCGACAATTGATTGCCTCTGCCCATCAAAGCACACCAAACACTGCCTTTTTGAGGTTGTAACGAAAAAGAGACAAAAAGACCAACTCTGAGAAAAGTGTGGGCAAATTGAAACCACACGTCTAAAAAACAAGTGTATTGTGTGTTTTACTCAAACACATCATTACTTCTGCCCAAATACATAACAATAATAGCAAATGACTTCTATTTGCAGCCAACTAAACTTTGTTTAGAATCAAAATAAGCTGTACTTGCTACAAGCTCCAAGCACGCGTTTTACTTGTATACAAACATTTGACAACGACAGATTTGTCAGCGTGTACGATGGTGATACCGAAGCCCACCATGTCTCACCCAGTCGCATACATAATTAATCGGATTTATGTTAACAAGCCGTTCTATGTAATGTTACGATAATTGTCCATTTTGAGTGCTCTCAAATGAACCAACAATGGAAATGTATTAAACGATAAATGTTGAAAACCCTGTCGATGACTAAATGACTAGTTAGTGAATATTATTGTTGGGATCAATGTGCGTCGTTCGGGACGAACTAAATGGGAATATAAAAAGGTATAACTAAAGGATAAAGGAAAATTCAACAAATAAATACGGAATTTGTAGGATAAAAAGTGTTCAGTCGGGTGAACGGATATATGTCTAAGTATATCTAAAGGGTCCGCCATCTAACGTTTTTGTTTTTTTTAACTTGTGCTTATTTCGTGAATGGTAACACTTAGCTCATGTCTGATTTGACAGATAATTTGTTTTATCCTTCCGTTGAACAAATATGATTGTGTATACGCTTCTACTGGGAAATATTGCGATATTACTTTGAAAATCATGGTAATGTTGCAGAATGTGTGCGAAAATTGCGTACGGTTTTTGGAAGAATAGAAGCACCGTCAGCTCCGTATGTTTGTTATCTTGTGAAAACAGTGAAAAAACTTGGCATCCTTATCGATAAACCAAAGCGTGAAAAGTCAAAAACAGTGCGTACACCCGAGAATGTTGCTGCTGTGGCAGAAAGTGTGCGTGAAGCGCCATCAACATCAATTCAATATTTTGAAATAGCGGCCAAAACTCCTTTTGGTTTTTGTTCTCCGATTTTAAAGTTATTACACTCATATGAAAGTAGACAGTAGTAAACCTCGGGAGCCAAAAAATTAGAACTCTATTTTAACTATTTCACTGAGAACAGGGTGGTCCAAAATGGGCTTTTTTCAGAATTTAGTAATTATGATATTTTTAGTTAATTTTTAAAGTTGAAATGATCATAACTTTTTTGTTTTTCAAGATTTTTGGACGAAATAAATTTTGTGTTGTAACTTAACTTATTTCCTATCACTGGTTGAAAAAATTGAAGCTCTACTGTTTTCAGAACAATTTAAATATTTTTTTTAAAAAAGGTCTAATTTATCGGAAATTTCCTACTTCATAGAGCACAACTCCTGTGAGTCAAGCTGAGTCAAAACACAAATTTACTATTTTGTAGTCCTAATCCTCCCCTACATTCCTAAATATACATGTCCATGCATCGGGACTGCACTTTTTGAGCTACAGCAATTTTTCTGACCCAAGGTAAGATATTCGGTACGCGTCGTTCTCAACAATTGAACCAGCCGAGGCAGCCATTTGAATACAATTAATTTCCATTATTAACCGGAAGGATTGTACTTTCAAATAAAAAAAGAAATTTGAGAAAATATCCAGTAGTTTTTTTGATAGAATTTAAAAAAAAAAATTTTTTTTGGCGGACCCTGTATATACTCTAACCCATGAGCGATTAAGAATGAAGAATCTGTTGCTAGTATCTCCCTTTAATCAATCTTAGTAATATTGTAGGGAAGTGTGTGGAAGAACATCTGCTTGGCTGTTACCAGAATGTGGTGGTATATCTGAAAGTATTAACAGGCGGCTTTATTTTCCTATCTCGCCGAAGAACGTAACACTATCGATACGACTAAAATTTTTGAAAACCTGAAGAACTCTCAACCACGTAGGGAAAGCTTGAAGGCAGATATTATGGAGTTCCAATTTTAATCCGGTTCATTATGTTGGAGTAATTTGGATGTGAATCTATCTATTTGTTTATAGTTTTCAAAACGGAGAAATTACTACCGAACAAAATGTAATAATTAAAACGACTATAAAAAAAATCCTTGTATGCAGACAAAAAAATATATGCACATATATCCTAAAAGTATGCAAAAGTTTTTGTTCATTTTAATTGGTGCCTTTTAGGTATGCTTTAGTTTTGTGGTTCGTTAAAATGTGTTAACGTTGGGAATATTTTTATATTATTTTGCAAGCTTAATGGGCAATGTGGACGATGATGGCACCGCCACTTTCGAAATTCGAAAAAAGCAATGTTGTGCTGATTTGTTGAAATTTCGAAAATACGAAAAAAGTGCCAGCCACTTTGTTTTTTTGAAAAAAAAAAAACAAAAAAAAGACGTGCTAAAACTTCCTTTTTAAAAAAAATAGCCAATTTTGAAAAATTGCCATCGACGCCATTTTTTTTTCGAAAACTGAAATTTCTGCTGAATGGAGAGTTCGACCTAGATAGTAGTGTCATTAATGAAAAAATTTCAGAATAATTTCTATATGCGGCCATTTTCAACAAAGTCGCCAATTTCGAAAAAGTGCCAAAACAGCCATTTTTTTTCGAAAACTGAAATTGAATAGAGAATTCGACCTAGATAGTAGTGTCATTTTCGAAAAAATGTACTAAAATTTTCTATCTGCAGCCATTTTCAAAAAATCGCCAACTTCGAAAAAGTGCCAGCACCGCAATTTTGTTTTTTTTTTCGAAAACTAAAATTTGTTCTGAATACTTCTAGTGTCATTAATGAAAAAAGTTACAACAAATTTGAATCTGCAGCCATTTAAATAAAATCGACAATTTCGACAAAATTTACGAAAAAATGTATCTACAGCCATTTTCGAAATAATCGTCAATTTCGAAAAAGTGAATTTTATGTTCAATAAAGAATTCGATCAAGATAGCAGTGCCATTAATGAAAAAATTTACGAAAAATTTCTATCTGCAGCCATTTTCAAAAAATCGCCAATTTCGAAAAACTTTTTTTTTCCGAAAACTTAAATTTGTGCCTATAGAGAATTCGACCTAGAATAGTAGTGCCATTAAAGAAAGAATTTACGAAAAATTTCTATCTGCAGCCATTTCGCCAACTTCGAAAAAGTGCCAGCACCGCCATTTTGTTTTTTTTTTGTCGAAAACTGAATTTTGTGCTGAATAGTTCTAGTGTCATTAATGAACAAATTTACAAAAAATTTTAATCTGAAATCGTCAATTTCGAAAAAGTGAATTTTATGTTCAATAAAGAATTCGATCAAGATAGCAGTGCCATTAATGAAAAAATTTACGAAAAATTTCTATCTGCAGCCATTTTCAAAAAATCGCCAATTTCGATTTTTTTTTTTTCGAAAACTTAAATTTGTGCCGAATAGAGAATTCGACCTAGAATAGTAGTGCCATTAAAGAAAGAATTTACGAAAAATGTCTATAATCACCAATTTCGAAAAAGTGCCATCAACGCCATTCGAAAACTGAAATTTGTGCTGAATAGGGAATTCGACATAGATAGTAGTGCCATTAACGAAAAAATTTACAAAAAATTTGAATCTGCACCCATTTAAAAAAAATCGCCAATTTCGAACAAATTTACGAAAAAAATGTATCTACAGCCATTTTCGAAATAATCGTCAATTTCGAAAAAGTGAATTTTATGTTCAATAAAGAATTCGATCAAGATAGCAGTGCCATTAATGAAAAAATTTACGAAAAATTTCTATCTGCAGCCATTTTAAAAAAATCGCCAATTTCAAAAAAGTTTTTTTTTTCGAAAACTTAAATTTGTGCCGAACAGAGAATTCGACCTAGAATAGTAGTGCCATTAAAGAAAAAATTTACGAAAAATTTCTATCTGCAGCCATTTCGCCAACTTCGAAAAAGTGCCAGCACCGCCATTTTGTTTTTTTTTGTCGAAAACTGAATTTTGTGCTGAATTGAGAATTCGACCCAGATAGTAGTGCTATTTAAAAAAAAAAATTACGAAAAATTTCTATCTATCTTTCTAAAAAAATCGCCAATTTCGAACAAATTTACAAAAAAAATGTATCTACAGCCATTTTCGAAATAATCGTCAATTTCGAAAAAGTGAATTTTATGTTCAATAAAGAATTCGAACAAGTTAGCAGTGCCATTAATGAAAAAAATTACGAAAAATTTCTATCTGCAGCCATTTTAAAAAAAAATCGCCAATTTCGGAAAAGCGCCAGCACCGCCATTTTTTTTTGGAAAACTGAAATTTGTGCTGAATAGGGAATTCCGTTAAAGGACAAAATCCAAACAAAATTCCAGTTCTGAGAAAATCGCTTTTTTCAATTGTACACTTTATTCGATGTAAAAAATCGAAAACACAAAACTTTTCAAATGTGCAAAACTGTGCTGGATTGTGCTCACTGCACGCAATAAAATTATCTTTTAGACTTTTAATGTAGCTTTTTATATTAAACGAAAAATCCAAGTTTTTAATTTTGGCGCTTTTCGAAAATTGTTGTTTTAATTCGTTTCTCTTACATTTTTTCTGTGAACCCAATATTTCTTTAAATAAATTTGTGCTAAATAGACAACTCGACCCAGCTAGTGGTACCATTAACGAAAAAAAAATCTAAAAATTTCAGTTCTAGGAAAATCGCAAATTTTAATATAGCACTTTTTTTTTGGCACTCAATCACAATTTCAAATTTCACTCTTTTACAATTTCAATGTAGCTTTTATAAAAAATGAAAAAATGTTCCTACTTATTGCACTTTTTCTCCTCTATTCTATTTAAATCACAGCATGTATAGTTATTTCGGTACAAACCTCACATTCACCCTACCGACACAGACAGACACCCCCTTCCCCTTCAGACACATAGATTAGTAATTGAGTTCTAACTTTTCTATGGAGTCTGCCGACGAAGGCGGAAAAAATGAAAGTAAAAAATCCTTTGTAAATGTAAACCACATATTTTTAATGAATGACGGACTACTTCTGTACAAACAAACCAAAATAAGGGAAATAATTTAACAAAGAGCAGGAAATGAATAAAATGCGTATCCGTGAAGTGTGCTAAAAGTTTTAATTGGTGTCAAGTGGCATCCGTTAAAGTAGGCGGTTGTAATTGAAGTTCAAATAACAGAACCTCGGTGGGAAATAAACACTTAACAAGGGCTGCGGAGGAAAGCAGGCGGACGCAGGCAGTGGCGTACTCACGCCTGTACACCAGGGTGCCCTCAAAAGAAAATCTATATACCAAGTAACCAATCATATTTATACACCAAGTAATCGTTACAAATGTCTGGAGATACAGTCTTGGGTAACCCTACTATTTTTTTAAATTCATCTACATTTAGTTGTTTCAGAAAATGCAATATTTTCTTTATGTTCCGGAAAAAAACAAAAGTTCCTTTTTAAGGAAAAAATCTTTTTTTTTTTGTAATTTTTAAATTCAAGATATTGTTGTGATGTCTTTAGGGGACTTTTGTAATAATTCTATTTTCAAATAGAATTTCAAATAGTTGAGTTACACCTAATATTTTGTTAAAATTCTAGCCGCGAAAAAGTCGTAAGCGCCAAAAACACAATTTTTACAGGAGAGTGTTTTCTGTGAGGTCAAGCATAAAATCATGTTGTACTTACCAAATCATTGAATTTGCTTTATCTTTGTAAATATAAAGTTTTTTATTTTTATTCTTACATCACCATATCCTTTTCATGAAATTTCCCATAACCAGGTCTTGAATCAACGCTGGGCTCTTGGCCTTGGACCTTATCTTTCACGTGGCCCCAAAGGAAGATGTGGCAAGGTGTTACATCACAAGATCTCGGTGAGCAATTGTGATCACCTCTTCGAGAGATAACACGGGCCGGAAACTGTTCGTTGCTTGTGTGGCACGTAGCGCCGTCTTGTTGAAAGTAAACGTTGTCCAGATCAATGTCATCCAACTCCGACCATAAAAAATCATTAATCACCTCTCGATAGCGCAATCAATTTACCGTAACTGTTGATCCAACCTTATTTTCGAAAAAATAAGGTCCAATGACCCCGCCAGACCACAAAATCGCACCAAACAGTCACACGTTGAGGATCGAGAGGCTTCTCGACAATAACTCTTAGGTATTTCCCAGCCCCAGATGCGACAATTTTGCTTGTTGACGTAGCCACCGAGGTGGAAGTGGGCCTCATCAGTCAAGATGATTTTTTTCGATGTAATTCCGGATTATTTTCAGGCTGCAGCAATTCTATCTGCACCCTTTTTCAAAAATGTTTTTTTTTTTTCGAAAATTGAAAATTGTGCTAACTAGAAAATTGTACCTAGATTGTTCGGTCACCGAACTCAACAACCTTCCTAAAACACATTACTATTTTACGGTAGCTTTTATAATAAATAAAAAACGAACTTTGAAAATTGTTGTTCAAGTCTGACCATTTATTTTTTAAAGTATCCTAGTTTATACAGTAGGGTGGAGTGAAAACATGCTTTTTTTTTAATTTGAAAAAGTTAACCTCGGAAAGAGATGTAGTCTGGGGTCCTAATGAGGGGAAAAATAAAGAAAAAAATTTTAAAAAAATTTTAGGGCCACTCCCTCGAAATTTGGAAATTATCGCTATTTTGGCGTTGATTTTAGAAAAATCCTAAAAATTAACGACTTAACTTATTCGAAATTTAAAAGTTTGAGCTTGTTCAGTGCCCAAACAAAAGTATTTGAGGCAAATATGAGGATAATCGACTAATATTTGTAGCTTTGGTGGCGATTTCATTGTTCAGTCAATTTTCTGAAGAAGGGACGATTTGACTTATTTTACTTTTTGAAATTTTTGAACAATGAGAACATTTTTTTTAAATTTTTTCATGCCCTTATTTCATTGTTTACGCTATTGCAAACATTTATTGACATACAACTTTTTAGGATTTTTCTAAAATCAACGCCAAAATAGCGATAATTTCCAAATTTCGAGGGAGTGGCGCGACCCCTAAACATTTTTTAAATTTTTTTTCTTTATTTTTCCCCTCATTAGGACCACAGACTACATCTCTTTCCGAGGTTAACTTTTTTTTTTTAATTTCACTCCACCCTATTATACAGTCCACTACTTTATCGCTAACTACTTAATGACATGGAATTTCACAGGCACATATCGCTCATGGAATGCTTGTGTTTTTGCATAGGTCGCCGGCAACCAATAACTTGTGTGTGTGTGTTTATTCACAGTAAAATTGCATAAGAATGTTAAGATAATCTAGGTTTGTGTTTAGAACTCCCACATTGTGCTACCGATTGGCTGGAGAAACAGATTTCAGCAGATGATGTGAAATTTTAGATAATAATAAGAGTATAGAAAAAGAATTATTGAATAAAGTTATTTAGTATCTTAAAATTACCCAACGGCGTGTAATACTTGCTGGGATTTACGCAAGTATTTTTACGTTTTCGAAAATTGTGCACCACCCTTCCCAGCCTAACCTAATACCCACCATAGACATTGACAAACGTGGCTAAACGCTTACCTCTGGGTTGAATTGTTTATTGTTAAGAGCCCTAAATCATATGTTTTTCATGAAGAGTTTGCTTTCCTTTTCTATTTGATTACATAATTACAGCACCGTTCAGAGAACTCATAGGCACAGAAATTCTATTCAGTTCCGGTCTAGATAACAAATCAGTTGCAATGCAGCAGTTGATCAAAGTTGTTATACTCCTGTACTTGGCGGTTCATCAGCGTCTAACTTGGACAGAGGCCACCATCTTGGAATCCCACCAAGGCGCCTCATCACACCACATATTTCGGAAAATGTTAAGGGACATTTACGAGGAGCGTCCGTTTGATACGATATTGTTGGCGCATCGTACGAGTCTGGAAAGTTCCACATTTGAGGCCATCCATCAGCTGGGCACACCGATCGTGATTATTACAAACTCTTATCGTTTTGATTTCATACGAAACTTCAATGCGGAAATGTTTACGCTTATTATAATGTCCGGCGGTTTGGATCGCGATTTATTGGCCACCACCGCCCAAACATTGAATTATATGCGACAAGTGAGAATCCTGCTGGTGGCATTGAATGTGTTGCCATCACACCAAAGACAGTTCAAGCAAGACCTCATACACCTGTGCGAGATCTACAAAATGACCAGGGTCCTGGTAATATTTGCCAATGCCTTCACAGAGATGCCCTCGCAATATCTTACACTGAAACCGTTTCCGCAATATCACTGGGATTGGGCGAGTGTGTATGGAGAAACGAGCCTCTATTATCCCCCACAATGGTGGAATATGCAAAATAAAACCCTGGTGACAATGGCACCGCACAATCTTCCGCGCGCTTATTTCTTCACAGATCCACAGGGCAACCTTAAGGTCAATGGTTATGTGGCCCAGCTGGTAATGCTGTTTGCTGAACGTTATAATGCATCCTGGAAAATGTATCAGCCGCTGGATGTGAACAAGCCGGTACATTACAAGACGATACTTCAAATGGTGGACGAGAACCTGGTGGATATACCGATGTGTTTGGAAAATGGGACAGGCAGTGACTGGTTTTACAGATCTGCTGTCTTTGAATTGGCCACAGTACACTTAATGGTGCCCTGTCCCCGGCCGCAACCCAAGGTCCAGGTCTACAGCATTCTGTTGAATGTCAATTTCTTTGTCTGTATTATTGGGTGTGCGCTGATATTCTCCTTCCTTCATTCGCTCATCGATTATTTGTCCGAAAGACTCGTGGACTATTGGGATTTTGTGTTCAGTGACAAAGCATTGCCCGGCGTCTTGGGTCAATCATTCAGCGCCAGTATGTCCCCTGGTTGGTCACTAAAACTGGTCTATCTTCTGCTATTCTTCACCGGTCTCAATGTCAGCAGTCAGTTTTCAGCGAATATAAATACGCTCTTCACCAGTCCTCCGTATCAGCGTCACATCAGAACATTCGAGGATCTCAACAATTCGCCATTGAACATCTTAACAAACATTCCCAAGACCAACGACATTCCGTTTGCCAAGTCCATGATTTACACCAGTAATAGTTCATATCAACTGGAATGTCGCAATAATTTCAATACTTCCTACGGTTACCAGGTGTCTTCGGCTTCATGGAGGATTTACGTACATAAACAGCAATATTTTACAGAAAAAGTTTTCTGCATCTACGATAATTTGAACATCTACTCCACCCTTCCATTGTCCCTACGATTGCAGCCGCATTCGCTATACAAGGAGCCCTTGAACTATTTGCTCCATCGCATTATCGAGTTGGGTTTCATGGATGCCTGGTATTCGAGCATATTTGCCGATATGCTGGTAACGAAAGAAATCTCAATAAACGATCCAAATCCTCCGAGAGCAGCCGACATTCTTAATGTACATGACCTCTATTGGATTTGGATGATGGTGTTGGTTGGTTTGGGCATCGGCTGTGTTGTGTTCATATTGGAGTGGGCGATTGCCCATCGATCAAGGCTGTTGGCATAAAATTGTGGTTCTCAAAAATATTATAATTTTTTACTAGAAGATTAAATAAATCAGTGTTAAAAAGTATTTTGTCTAATTTTCTTGCCCAATAAAGAAGCAGTTTCAGCCTTTAGTACAAATCAATTGCAGTACAACAACTTCATATCCTTTGTATTTTTGGACTTGAAGGCATCGCCTAGCAAATCTCTTCAACACCGTTTTGTGAGAATGGCTCATCTATTCCGAAGGAATGGAAAGCCGCAACTGTGTGGAGATTGATATCTACGGTAATAGAAATGACGCCAGAAAATTCTGTACCAACATGTACAACATCAGTCAAAAGTCTCGTCTACTAGCATAACTTCGAGTAGAGATGAAAAAAAAGGAATCTGGCGACAGAAAACTCGAGTGTGCTGAGGATTTGACAACAATAAATTACTCCAGCATTATAGCGACCGGCGAATCCTGAAAAGAAAACATTCCTGTCATTTCATTGGCAGCTGCTATTTTATTGACAGTTAGTGACAGCTGTCATTTTATTCACAGCTGTTTATCTAGTGACAGCTGTCATTTTATTCACAGCTGTTTATCTAGTGACAGCTGTCATTTTATTCACAGCTGTTTATCTAGTGACAGCTGTCATTTTTTTTTCACAGCTGTTTATCTAGTGACAGTTGTCATTTTATTCACAGTTGTTTATCTAGTGACAGCTGTCATTTTATTCACAGCTGTTTATCTAGTGACAGCTGTCATTTTTTTCACAGCTGTTTATCTAGTGACAGCTGTCATTTTATTCACAGCTGTTTATCTAGTGACAGCTGTCATTTTTTTCACAGCTGTTTATCTAGTGACAGCTGTCATTTTATTCACAGCTGTTTATCTAGTGACAGCTGTCATTTTATTCACAGCTGTTTATCTAGTGACAGCTGTCATTTTTTTTCACAGCTGTTTATCTAGTGACAGCTGTCATTTTATTCACAGCTGTTTATCTAGTGACAGCTGTCATTTTATTCACAGCTGTTTATCTAGTGACAGCTGTCATTTTATTCACAGCTGTTTATCTAGTGACAGCTGTCATTTTATGAAGTTCATCCATGAAGTTCACACAACACGAAAAAGATAGCAGTGCATGGACATCATTTATAAGGTAGTCCACGATCCACACCAGGTTGAAGATACAATTTAGGGAGGTAAGTAAAGACGAGGAGCCATACGGCCCACGCCACAATCGATCTTTTGTGCAACAAGTTCGATATCAATTAAACCACTTTGGAGATGCGATTTGTTTGCCGTTAGAATGTTTTTAGTGTTCCGAAAGCATTAGCCGTCCGAAGTCATCTTTAAACATTAGGTCTCGGCCAGTGAATGTACACAATTATATAGTGTACCTCTCACAGATTCAAGAGAAGTTCCCCGTCTGTTCCTGTCTGTTCACCATTAGACCCATCTTTGGCGATTCCTTCACAATTCTGGAAAAAGCAGCAGTTACATCTCACCCTATCTTACCGGCGATGTCAATGTCGTCTGCATATGCGAGTAGGGTGTGGCCTTTGGTGCTCACTGTGCCTGTTTTGTTAATTTCGGCTTTTTCCAATATTTTCTCCATTAATATATTGAAGAAGTTGCACGATAAGCTGTCACATTGGTCGAAGACCTCTTGTTGTAGTGAATGTTTCAGAGAGGTCGCTTCCTATTTTTACTGAGGATCTAGTGTCACTCAGAGTCATTCTACAGAGGCGTAAAATTTTAAAAATATTTAAAAAATATTTAAGAAATTTTTAAAAAATATTTTAGAAATATTTTAAAAATATTTAAAAAATATTTAAGAAATATTTAAAAAATATTTTAGAAATATTTAAGAAATATTTTAAAAATATTTTAAAAATATTTAAAAAAAATTAAAAAATAGTTAAGAAATATTAAAAAAAAATTTAAGAAATTTTTAAAAAATATTTAAGAAATATTTAAGAAATTTTTAAAAAATATTTAAGAAATATTTAAAAAATATTTTAGAAATATTTAAAAAATATTTAAAAAATATTTTCGAAATATTTTAAAAATATTTTCGAAATATTTTAAAAATATTTTCGAAATATTTTAAAAATATTTTCGAAATATTTTAAAAATATTTTAGAAATATTTAAAAAATATTTTAAAAATATTTAAAAAATATTTTAGAAATATTTTTAAGTTTCGATGGGATCTCATACGCAGACATGGTTTCAACCAATTTTTCTCTTATCGGCGTGTCGATGGCGACTTTATAGTCGATGAATAGATGGTATGTATCGCTTTGCATTTCATGGGTCTTTTCCAGGATCTGGCGAAGTGTGAAGATTTGGTCGACGGTGAATATTTGCTATTTCTAATAAACCAATTGAATGCAAACAAGTGGACAAATAGTAAGTTCGGCCGGGCCGAATCTTATATACCCTCCATCATGGATCCTTAAAAAGTCAATAAATAAGAAAACTAACTGAGTTTTTGGGCAGCTCGTGACCCGATAGTCCCAGGAACCCGATCACAAATTTTATCCAAATCATGAAAATAAATACATATTTGGGTTCGCGAGAAAATTTCGTTGCATTTCGATACCCATATGTCCATGTTTGTCAAGGGACGGTTTTTGGGCCGCTGGTGACCCGATAGTCCCAGAAACCGGATCAAAAAATTTAGGCAAATCATGAAAATAAAGGCATATTTGGGTTCGTGAGTAACCCAGATACCCGTAACTTCGATACCCATATGCGCATGTTTATCATGGGCCCTTTTTTGGGCCCCAAGGGTCCACGGAACCCATGAGCACGCCCATTTTTGGGATTTTTTTCCCATCTATAAATTATATAAACTTAGAACTTAGATGTAGTGAAAAAAAATATTTTAAAAATTTGATTATGGCCGGAATATATTTAGTCCCGTAAAGGGGAACTTTTTCCCCTTTGGTCCGATATGGCCCATTCTCGAACTTAACCTGCTTATGGGCAAAAAACATCTTGCTACAAATTTTTTAGCGTTGGTCGTTCGCACTCTATCGTGATTTCAACATCCAACAGACGGACGGACGGACGGACAGACGGACATCGCTAGAATGTCTTAGAATGTTACACTGACCAATAATATATATACTTTATAGGGTCGCAGATCACTCTTTCGAGGTGTTGCAAACGGAATGACAAACTTAGTATATACTCCATCCTATGATGGAGTGTATAAAAATAAACGACTTTTTAATTTTTAAAAATTAATTTTTATTTGGAATAACCTTCAGAGCATGTGTCACATCCAGATATGATCCTCCGACAATCTTCAATGGGAAGATGTCTCCTTTGAAAGGCTCTCCGATGTTTATTTACACAAATTTATCTTTATTTCTGTACATGCGGTAAGGATCATAACAATGTTTAGTTTCTATATCATTTATGTCTTCTTCGACCACCTCACCCTCCACCTATAAACAATCCACAATTCCATGAAAAACACCAGCAAACCCAACGACAAGCCAATCACCACAATCATCCATATCAAGTATAGATCATTTGCCGTCAGATCGGTGAATATTTGCAGGGGGTTCGGATCGCGTATTGAGATTTCTTTTGTTTTCAGCATATCGCCAAATGTATCCGCATGCCAGGCTTCCATCAAGCCCAAATCCAGAGCACGATGGATGAGATAATTCAGTGGCTCCCTGTATTCTGAGTGCTCTTGCAGCAGTATGGCCAAGGGCAGGGACGAATACAATGTCAGATTATCGTGGGTGCAGAAAACCTTATGGGAAAAATACTGCTGCATACGACTGTAAACACTCCATGAACTCGACGAGACAAAGTAAGAAAATGAAGTATTGAAATTCTGCCGATATTCCTTATACAGTGTGGTATTGTTGATATACACTATGGGCTTTTGAATTACAGTAATCGGTAGCCCGTGATCGGGAACATCTTCCAAGACCCTCAAAGGTGACTTGTTGAAATCATCGAACGATTCGATACGACGTTCATGGGGTGGCCGGGTGAAAAGAGTATTCATGTTCGTGGAAAACGTTATGCTGATGTTGAGGCCGGTAAAGAAGAGCAAAAAATAAATCAGTTTGAGTGTCAGTCGTGGAGCCTTTCTTGTGCTGAATGCTTGACCCAACACCCCCGGACATATTTTATCGCTGAGCACTAAATTCAAACGCTGTACGAGTCCATAAAACAAATAATCGATCAGCGAATGAGCGATGGCAAAGATCAGCGTACAAATGCTAACACAAACGAAGAAATTCAAACCTAACAGGATACTGTAAATCTGACGTCTGGTCTTTGTGCGGGGACACGGTACCATTAGCTTCATTTGTATAAAATCCACGGCATCGGATCGGTGCAGCCATTTGCCATCATCACCCGTATCTATGACCATGGGAATGTCCAGCAGATTGTCTTCTACCAGTTTATTGATGACTTGGAATCGTACCGCTTCTTTCATATTCAGGGATTTGTACATTCTCAGCGAGGCATTGAACCTTTCGCCGAATAGCATAATCAATCGGGCCACATAGCCGTTCAACTTGAGTTTACCCCGGGAGTCCATGAAGAAGAAGGCACGCGGCATAGTTTGTCCCGTATAGGTGAGTATGGTTTTGTTTTGCATGTTCCACCAAACTTCCGGGTAATAGAGGCCCTTTCTTTTATTCGACCTAATCAAATGCCAATGATGCTGCGGATAAGGCTTGAGTTTCAGATATTGCAAGTCCATTTGCTGGCTGCTGTTGTGAAATATCAAGATTAGATTGGTCATTCTATAGGTGTCGCACAATTTTAGGAGGTTGTCTTTGAAATGCCTTCGGCTGGCTGACAACACATTCAGTGCCACCACTAAGACTCGCACCTGGCGCATATAATTCAATGTTTGCGCTGCAGCTGCCACTAAACCCTCATCGACAGAGCTCGAAACTATAATGACTGCAATAATTTCCGCATTGAATTTTCGTATAAACTCGAAATTATTATCCGGTGTCAGTATTAACAGTGGTGAGCCAAACTGATAGAGGCCATCTGTCGAGTCATGGATCCGGCTGAGTGGACGTACCAAGAGAATGGTGTCAAATGAACGCTCCTCATGTATATCAGTTAACAGCTGTTGAATGTCCCCTGTGGATGATGCCTCGTTGGTTAATTTCCCGTACCCGGCCAGTGATGAACCACAAACCACCAGGTCCAACACAATGTTCAGACTGATGACAACGTGCAGTAATTGTTTCATTGTAACTGATTTTTAGTGTCCCGTGAAAAGCTGCTCCAAGTGCGAAATATTCTGTTTGGATAATTTATTAGTTTTTTTTTCCCATTTCTAAGAGGAGTAATTAATCATTGACAATAATTTTTGATTGTACAAAAGATAATGACGTGCGTACAGGCCGGGCAACTCGACTGCAAGGCCTTGTGGATTTCCTTTTGATACCCTACACCTAGGGTTTTTAATTTCCCGCCTTTTTTCAACGCCGGGGAATCGGGAATTTTTTCGACGTCTTCACGGCCAAGGAAACGACGTCATCATCATCCATGAAGAGTGAAAAGAATTCAAACAGAAATTCACTGGGAAATCTTGGAACCATTTAATATAACAGAGGAGAAAACTGTTGTAGTTCATTGGGATGGGAAACTTTTACCCGACCTTCTGACAGACAGAGCATAGAGATAACGAATCGCTGTTTTAACAACTGCTAGAAGCTTCTCAACCAGATAAAAGCACGGGTGAAGAACAACTCCCGGCTGTACATGAGTGTCTCGTGGAACGGGTAGTCTCACATACTATCAAGGAAATGTGTTTCGACAACACACGGAGAAATAAGCGGCGTCTGTAACATATTGCCCCAAACATATTACGATTGTGTGCAAACATATTATAAACATATATCTGATTGGGTCATCATGTAAGCATCACCCAGATACGATTACAACTAGCTCCTATAATTGGTATTGGTGTTTATAGGAGCACTGAATGGAACGGATGTGGGATTTAAATCTGTAGGTGCCATCAGTCATGCCTGGTTGATGGCCAAGGCCGCCTATTGTCTGATTCAATTCAAACTGAGTGACAAAGAGCACACTGCCTGAAAAGCTGTCTGGATTGCAAAACTTTGTTCATTGTCTACAAATCACAGTTGGCTCCCAAGCAAGACTTTGACATCTTGTGATGTTTGTTTGACTATCAGGAGATTGACAAGCATATTTCTGAGAAAACTCTGAATTAATTCCCAAACCATTTGTGGCATATCAAGGCAGAATTGATAGCTGTCGTTTTCTTTGATACCTCAATTTCAGACGTAGAAAAGAAACGGAAATGGAATTTTTTTTCGATCTATTTAAAAAAATGGCAAACAGAGTCATAACTCTGAGTGAGATCGACACAGAAAATTCAGAAAATTCATTGGAAAAACTGTTTAATGCAGTTTTTCTCTGGGAACCCCCTAGCTCAGCTGGACAGAAAATGTACATTTACGGGAAGCAAGTTCCCCGTCTGTTCCTTCATGGAATGTTAAGGGAAATAAGTAAGTAAGTAATCGGAAAATTTGTTTTCGGGTTATGACAATTTGTGTATTAGAAAATAGCATTTATTCAAAAAAAAAAAAATTTTTAATGATTTTTTAAAAAAAAAAAATTCTGTAATAAATTTTTTTTAAAAAAAAAAAAATTTTAATAATTTTTTTCTAAAAAAAAATTTTTTTTGTAAAGATTTTTTTTTAAAAAAAAATTGTTTACTAAATTTTTTTTTATAAATTTTTTTTTTTTTTTTAAAAATCTTTTTTTTTGTAAAATTTTTTTTCTTGAAATATTTTGTTAAACGCTTTTTTTTTTAAAAACCTTTCCGTTGAAAAAAATATTCGGCCATTTCTGTACTCAGGGGACCACATTTTTTCAAAAAAAAAAAATTTAATAATTTTTATAAAAAAAAAAATTTGTAATACATTTTTTTTAAAAAAAAAATTTTTTTAATATTTTTTTTTAAACAAAAATTTTTTGTAATAATTTTTTTTAAACAAAAATTTTTTGTAATATTTTTTTTCTAAAAAAAATTTTTTGTAATGATTTTTTTTAAAAAAAAAATTTTTTAGTGAATTTTTTTTTATAAAAAATTTTTTTTTCTTAAAAATCTTTTTTTTTGGAAAATTTTTTTTCTTGAAATATTTTGTTAAACGTTTTTTTTTTAAAAAACCTTTCCGTTGAAAAAAATATTTGGCCATTTCTGTACTCAGGGGACCACATCTAGAGGATCGCTGGGAGAAACGAAACACCATTCGATAGTACGAGCTGACACACATATCGAACGAACTAACTGATTGCAGATATTTCCCTCTGCCACAATAATATTTTCAAGAATTATTCTTCTTTTTTTAAATACTCATATAAAATTTTATTTGTATTTGGTTAATAGACGTCTCAGGCATAAACATTCCGCCCTCCTCGTTCGATGTGCAATCCACAGTTCCATCAGAAATACCAGAGAACTTATGGTCCAGCCCACCGCCATAACCAGCCAAATCCAGTACAAATCGTTTGCAGTCAGATCTCTGTATCCTATAGTCGGGTTCGGATCGAGTATTGAGATTTCTTTTGTTTTCAACATGTCACCAAATGTATCCGCATGCCAGGCTTCCATCAAGCCCAAATCCAGAGCACGATGGATGAGATAATTCAGTGGCTCCCTGTATTCTGAGTGCTCTTGCAGCAGTATGGCCAAGGGCAGGGACGAATACAATGTCAGATTATCGTGGGTGCAGAAAACCTTATGGGAAAAATACTGCTGCATACGACTGTAAACACTCCATGAACTCGACGAGACAAAGTAAGAAAATGAAGTATTGAAATTCTGCCGATATTCCTTATACAGTGTGGTATTGTTGATATACACTATGGGCTTTTGAATTACAGTAATCGGTAGCCCGTGATCGGGAACATCTTCCAAGACCCTCAAAGGTGACTTGTTGAAATCATCGAACGATTCGATACGACGTTCATGGGGTGGCCGGGTGAAAAGAGTATTCATGTTCGTGGAAAACGTTATGCTGATGTTGAGGCCGGTAAAGAAGAGCAAAAAATAAATCAGTTTGAGTGTCAGTCGTGGAGCCTTTCTTGTGCTGAATGCTTGACCCAACACCCCCGGACATATTTTATCGCTGAGCACTAAATTCAAACGCTGTACGAGTCCATAAAACAAATAATCGATCAGCGAATGAGCGATGGCAAAGATCAGCGTACAAATGCTAACACAAACGAAGAAATTCAAACCTAACAGGATACTGTAAATCTGACGTCTGGTCTTTGTGCGGGGACACGGTACCATTAGCTTCATTTGTATAAAATCCACGGCATCGGATCGGTGCAGCCATTTGCCATCATCACCCGTATCTATGACCATGGGAATGTCCAGCAGATTGTCTTCTACCAGTTTATTGATGACTTGGAATCGTACCGCTTCTTTCATATTCAGGGATTTGTACATTCTCAGCGAGGCATTGAACCTTTCGCCGAATAGCATAATCAATCGGGCCACATAGCCGTTCAACTTGAGTTTACCCCGGGAGTCCATGAAGAAGAAGGCACGCGGCATAGTTTGTCCCGTATAGGTGAGTATGGTTTTGTTTTGCATGTTCCACCAAACTTCCGGGTAATAGAGGCCCTTTCTTTTATTCGACCTAATCAAATGCCAATGATGCTGCGGATAAGGCTTGAGTTTCAGATATTGCAAGTCCATTTGCTGGCTGCTGTTGTGAAATATCAAGATTAGATTGGTCATTCTATAGGTGTCGCACAATTTTAGGAGGTTGTCTTTGAAATGCCTTCGGCTGGCTGACAACACATTCAGTGCCACCACTAAGACTCGCACCTGGCGCATATAATTCAATGTTTGCGCTGCAGCTGCCACTAAACCCTCATCGACAGAGCTCGAAACTATAATGACTGCAATAATTTCCGCATTGAATTTTCGTATAAACTCGAAATTATTATCCGGTGTCAGTATTAACAGTGGTGAGCCAAACTGATAGAGGCCATCTGTCGAGTCATGGATCCGGCTGAGTGGACGTACCAAGAGAATGGTGTCAAATGAACGCTCCTCATGTATATCAGTTAACAGCTGTTGAATGTCCCCTGTGGATGATGCCTCGTTGGTTAATTTCCCGTACCCGGCCAGTGATGAACCACAAACCACCAGGTCCAACACAATGTTCAGACTGATGACAACGTGCAGTAATTGTTTCATTGTAACTGATTTTTAGTGTCCCGTGAAAAGCTGCTCCAAGTGCGAAATATTCTGTTTGGATAATTTATTAGTTTTTTTTTCCCATTTCTAAGAGGAGTAATTAATCATTGACAATAATTTTTGATTGTACAAAAGATAATGACGTGCGTACAGGCCGGGCAACTCGACTGCAAGGCCTTGTGGATTTCCTTTTGATACCCTACACCTAGGGTTTTTAATTTCCCGCCTTTTTTCAACGCCGGGGAATCGGGAATTTTTTCGACGTCTTCACGGCCAAGGAAACGACGTCATCATCATCCATGAAGAGTGAAAAGAATTCAAACAGAAATTCACTGGGAAATCTTGGAACCATTTAATATAACAGAGGAGAAAACTGTTGTAGTTCATTGGGATGGGAAACTTTTACCCGACCTTCTGACAGACAGAGCATAGAGATAACGAATCGCTGTTTTAACAACTGCTAGAAGCTTCTCAACCAGATAAAAGCACGGGTGAAGAACAACTCCCGGCTGTACATGAGTGTCTCGTGGAACGGGTAGTCTCACATACTATCAAGGAAATGTGTTTCGACAACACACGGAGAAATAAGCGGCGTCTGTAACATATTGCCCCAAACATATTACGATTGTGTGCAAACATATTATAAACATATATCTGATTGGGTCATCATGTAAGCATCACCCAGATACGATTACAACTAGCTCCTATAATTGGTATTGGTGTTTATAGGAGCACTGAATGGAACGGATGTGGGATTTAAATCTGTAGGTGCCATCAGTCATGCCTGGTTGATGGCCAAGGCCGCCTATTGTCTGATTCAATTCAAACTGAGTGACAAAGAGCACACTGCCTGAAAAGCTGTCTGGATTGCAAAACTTTGTTCATTGTCTACAAATCACAGTTGGCTCCCAAGCAAGACTTTGACATCTTGTGATGTTTGTTTGACTATCAGGAGATTGACAAGCATATTTCTGAGAAAACTCTGAATTAATTCCCAAACCATTTGTGGCATATCAAGGCAGAATTGATAGCTGTCGTTTTCTTTGATACCTCAATTTCAGACGTAGAAAAGAAACGGAAATGGAATTTTTTTTCGATCTATTTAAAAAAATGGCAAACAGAGTCATAACTCTGAGTGAGATCGACACAGAAAATTCAGAAAATTCATTGGAAAAACTGTTTAATGCAGTTTTTCTCTGGGAACCCCCTAGCTCAGCTGGACAGAAAATGTACATTTACGGGAAGCAAGTTCCCCGTCTGTTCCTTCATGGAATGTTAAGGGAAATAAGTAAGTAAGTAATCGGAAAATTTGTTTTCGGGTTATGACAATTTGTGTATTAGAAAATAGCATTTATTCAAAAAAAAAAAAATTTTTAATGATTTTTTAAAAAAAAAAAATTCTGTAATAAATTTTTTTTAAAAAAAAAAAAATTTTAATAATTTTTTTCTAAAAAAAAATTTTTTTTGTAAAGATTTTTTTTTAAAAAAAAATTGTTTACTAAATTTTTTTTTATAAATTTTTTTTTTTTTTTTAAAAATCTTTTTTTTTGTAAAATTTTTTTTCTTGAAATATTTTGTTAAACGCTTTTTTTTTTAAAAACCTTTCCGTTGAAAAAAATATTCGGCCATTTCTGTACTCAGGGGACCACATTTTTTCAAAAAAAAAAAATTTAATAATTTTTATAAAAAAAAAAATTTGTAATACATTTTTTTTAAAAAAAAAATTTTTTTAATATTTTTTTTTAAACAAAAATTTTTTGTAATAATTTTTTTTAAACAAAAATTTTTTGTAATATTTTTTTTCTAAAAAAAATTTTTTGTAATGATTTTTTTTAAAAAAAAAATTTTTTAGTGAATTTTTTTTTATAAAAAATTTTTTTTTCTTAAAAATCTTTTTTTTTGGAAAATTTTTTTTCTTGAAATATTTTGTTAAACGTTTTTTTTTTAAAAAACCTTTCCGTTGAAAAAAATATTTGGCCATTTCTGTACTCAGGGGACCACATCTAGAGGATCGCTGGGAGAAACGAAACACCATTCGATAGTACGAGCTGACACACATATCGAACGAACTAACTGATTGCAGATATTTCCCTCTGCCACAATAATATTTTCAAGAATTATTCTTCTTTTTTTAAATACTCATATAAAATTTTATTTGTATTTGGTTAATAGACGTCTCAGGCATAAACATTCCGCCCTCCTCGTTCGATGTGCAATCCACAGTTCCATCAGAAATACCAGAGAACTTATGGTCCAGCCCACCGCCATAACCAGCCAAATCCAGTACAAATCGTTTGCAGTCAGATCTCTGTATCCTATAGTCGGGTTCGGATCGAGTATTGAGATTTCTTTTGTTTTCAACATGTCACCAAATGTATCCGCATGCCAGGCTTCCATCAAGCCCAAATCCAGAGCACGATGGATGAGATAATTCAGTGGCTCCCTGTATTCCGAGTGCTCCTGCAGCAGTATGGCCCATGGCTGAGATGAATATATTGTTAGATTATCGTGAGTGCAGAAAACCTTGCGGGAAAAATACTGCTGCTTGCGCGAGAACACCCTCCATGAACTCGACGAGACGAAATAGGCAAATGATGTATTGAAATTCTGGCGATATTCCCTAAACAGTTTGCTGTTGTTGAGAAACAGTATTGGCTTTGATATTAGATTCACTGGGATCGCTGAATCGGGCGAGTCCTGCAGGACTCTGAGCGGTGACTTGTTGAAATCATCATAGGATTCGATGCGACGCTCATAGGGTGGCCGGGTGAAAAGTGTATTCATTTTCGTTGAAAACTGTATGCTGATGTTGAGACCGGTAAAGAACAACAAAATATAGATCACTTTCAGTGTCAATCGTGGAGCTTTTCGGGCACTGAACGATTGGCCCAGAACACCGGGCCATATTTTATCGCTGAGCACTAAATTCACACGTTGTACGATTCCATACAACAAATAATCGACAAACGTATGGAGGATGGAAAATATCAGCGTACAAATGCTAACACAGCCGATGAAATTCCAATTTAACAGAATGCCATAAATCTGACGTTTGGTCTTTATGCGGGAACACGGCACCATTAACTTGATTTGAACAAAATCCACCACATCGGTCCTTTGCTGCCATTTGCCATCATTACCCGTATCTACGACCATGGGTATGTCCAGTAGATTGTCAGCGACCAGTTTATGTATCTCATTGAGCCGCACCGATTCCTTCATATCCAAGGGTTTGTACATCCTCAGCGATGCATTAAATCTCTCGCCGAATAGCATAACCAATCGGGCCACATAGCCGTTCAACTTGAGTTTACCCTGTGAGTCCATGAAGAAGAAGGCACGGGGACTCGTTTGAGCCGTATACGTCCATACGGTTTTATTTTGAAAATTCTTCCAATGTTTGCCATAGTAGATGCCGTTAGTTGTCTGCCCTCCCATCCAAGTCCAATTATATTGCGGATAAGGATTAAGTTGCAGGTATTGCAAGTCCATCTCCGGTTTGCTATTTCGAAATACTAAGATAACCCTGGTCATTTTGTAGGCCTCGCACATTTCCAATATTTCCCCTCGAACATGGGCCTGTTCTGCTGACAGGATATTCACGGCCACCACCACGATTCGCACCTGGCGCATATAATTCAAGCTTTGCGCTGCAGTTGCCAGCAAACCCCCATCGAAATAGTCCAACATTATAATGACCGCAATAATTTCCGCATTGAATTTACGTATAAACTCAAAACTCTGGCCCGGTGTCATTACCACCATTGGACTGTCCAACTGAGAGATGGCATCGTGGGTGCTATCGGTGCGACTGAGTGGATGTACCAAGAGAATGGTGTTAAAGGAACGCTCCTCGTATATGCCGGCTAACATTAGTTGAATCTCTCGTATTGACGATGTACCATCGATCGAATCCGCATGCCCGGCCAGTGATGAACCAGCAACCACCAGGGCCAACGCAATGTTTAGACCGACGACGACTTCCAGTAATTGTTTCATTGTAACTAATTTCATATGTTAAAAGTATTTTGTTATTCGATTGCAAGCTAAAGACGTTCCAATGTACAACGAAATACTTTCATGGGTCCCCTTTCCAAAGAATATCCCCGGGGCCTTCTTGTTACTTATCGTTTCAAGAAAAAGGCGTATTAATTAATCATGGAAAAAATGTGGGGAATTTGTAAAACAAGTTAACAACATGCATGCGCTCTGTGTTGTTGTTGTGACTTGTGGCTTTTCGAGTGGTGTCCTCCAGCAACGGCAAGCACAGTGAAGTTGAAGTTGAAGTTTATTGAGACTTTTTTTTTAAATAATAATTAGGTATAGAAAACATTATACAGGATACTTAAAACTATTTCGTATTATTTTAGTAACAGTTACAAGGGTTACAACTCATGTTTTAAAAAGAAATCGAAAACTGTTAGAACATTTAAGTAAGAGACCACACACTTGCTCCCGGTGTTGACAGAACGAAGAGAGAGAATCTCTTAACAAAATAATCTTAAAAACTAAACCTTAAAATTAGACCTTACAACTATTTTACAAAGAAAAAAAATAAGAATTAAAAAAAAAAAAATCTATAGCAGATGTTAACCTCTATGAGACCCAGGTAGGGCCTTTGTGAAAAAATTTGGGATTGCTGAAAGAGAATTCACATCCAGGTCCGACTCACTAAATCCTAAAGGTGAGAGGTAGTAGGTGTTAGACCAGCTGAAGGGAATCTGATTGTCTACAATAACACTAATGAGGGGATTGGTACATGACGGTAGGCGGTTAATAAACGATGATAGTCTAATAAGTGCATAGAGAGGCAGAGGCACCACATCAGCCTTTTCATAAATATATTCATTAGAATATCTTTTGTTGAGGGATTGAAAATTCTTGCCGACGCATAATCGTAATATTTTCCTCTCAAGAATAGAAAACTCCTTTAAAACCGTTGGGGATACACAGAACCAAATCGGAAACGCATAGAGCAAAAGCGGTCGTATGCTGACTTTATAAATCAAAAGTTTAGTTTCCACCGGTAGAAACTTATTTGCAAACAACTGTGAAAATGCGCCTTTTATTCCATTGGCTCTCTCAAGCGCATATCGAGCATGTTTATTAAACTTCATCAATTTGGTAAAGTGAACCCCCAAATACTTGAAAGAATCTGTAAAAGGAATTTCTTGACCATTCAGATACAACTTACGATTTTTACTTTGCGGTACCACAAAGTTTTTACACTTTCCAGACGCATTCCTCAAGCAGATTGCTTGGCACTTTGAAGGGTTTATATTGATACCCCAAACACGGAAAAAGTCATTAACTCTCACCAGATATTGAGAAAGATGTAGTAAAGCAGTATTAGGAGGTTCTGCATGGGAATAAAGCAAAGCATCATCCGCATACAAAATACTGAGACATTCACGAAATCGATGCGGAAAATCGTGCATATATATATTGTAAAAGTGCGGCGCCAAAATGGAACCCTGAGGAACACCGCACCTCACGAAAGCACAGTGAATCGTAAGGAAAATAAACAAATATTTTTGAAACGATTACAATAAAATATAATAGTTTTTGTAGGGGAAAATATATGCTTTATGTAGCAATATGTCAAAAACGGCTTTTTTCGAAAAAGAATTTTTTTATTGTTGAATATGATTCTTTGGGGGCTAAGAAACAATTTTTATTCCACAAGTTTTTCAAACTTGGCTTATCTGCAAAAGTACCGTTATTTATAGGTTACTCACGATAATCGCTTATTTGACCCTTAAAACCTGAAAATTTCATTTGACAATGTTCGGCAATTTTGTCTAAAAATCTTAGATCATAATTTTTGTTGAATGTGTCAACTGTGAAAAATCTCAAATAACGGTACATTTTTATACTTTTTTAATAAACATGTAAATCGCGCCATCTTGCAAATATAAAACAAGCTTAGCTCAGAACGCGTCCACAGAGTGATATCAGTGATAAAAATCGGGAGTAAAGTACGAAAAATATAGACTAAAGTGTTTGAAAGTAGACGGACTTTTTTTTTTTTTAAATTAGTTGTATTTCAAAATATAACACAGTTTAACCATTTTCGTGGGCTTAAAAGAAATGATTGCAGGTTATAGAATGGTCAATAATAGTAAAATGTTTATATTTAAGTGAAATACATCAACGATTTTTTTATACTGAAAAATAGGCAAATAAAAATTGCACTCTTTATTTTACATTATTCAATTCTATAAAGAAATATAATCCGCAAATTTTTGAGTGCTTTTTTAAAGAAATTTTGTTGTTGTTATTTAAATGGTTAAAATTCAGTATAGGAGTGTAAATTTTTTAACTTTTCTTTTAGTTCAGCCTCTAAATCAATAGTTTTTGTTTGCCATATATATTGTAATGTTTGCTTCTCAAAATTGTTATTTGTTTTTTAAGAATTTTTATTCTGTGACTTTGTAACTCGATGTCTGATAATTGTGTTAGTAAGTCACACAATTCAATAGGTTCATCTATCTGATCTATATTTTGAAACAGAATTTTACTATCTGTTCGTCGTTTTTTTCTTTGTTGATTTCTTTCTATATTTTCCAATCTTATCATTCGTTCTCTGGCATTCCACCTTGCATTTTCATGAATAGTACTAGTGACTTTACCTTTCTCATTATACCATGTATAATAAACGAGTACTTTCTTAATTTTCATTGAAATTGTGAAATTTGCAAGAAACAGGGTCAATTGTTTTTTAAATGGCACAAATACGGCTAAAGATTTTTGTCCAAAATTGCACATACTTCGAAAAAACTTTAGTATCTAAAATTCCACCAAGGCGCTTCACGGCACAAAGCTTAGTTTAGACGTTATGAGTTGAAGAAGGTAAAAAAGCTAAAAATTTTGGATTTTTTTCATTTTTCTTCAAGTTTTTTCAATTTTTTTTCCAAACGAAACATTGTACTGCGAAGCGCCTTGGTAGAATTTAAGATTTTAAGGTTCTAAACGAGAAATAGAAAATTTTGGCCAAAAATCTTTAGCCGTTTTTGTGCCATTTTAAATGAAAAAGTCGTAAATCTTCCTTTACCACTTATTATTATAATAATTTTTTTTTCTCTCAGTGTACGAATGAAATATTCATCTTAAATGAAAGGCTACTAAACCAGTTTATTGTAAAAAATTAAAAAATTCCAGTTTTTCGGATATTAATAAAATTACAGGAAAAAATTCGTAATCAGTTGAAAAATCAATGACAACAAGAACACCCTATAATTCACATATCATGTAATTGAGGGCCACCCTAATGAGCATTTCAGATAGCCGAATGTATCCCCAAATCAGTACATATAATTTGGTACATATATCCTTAAATTGGAAAAGCACTTTTTTTTGACTTTTTTGATTTTTTACTGCCGCCCTGATGTATCCTTCAGTCCGAAGGATAAGACTAGGACTAAGACTAAGACTAAGACTAAGACTAAGACTAAGACTAAGACTAAGACTAAGACTAAGACTAAGACTAAGACTAAGACTAAGACTAAGACTAAGACTAAGACTAAGACTAAGACTAAGACTAAGACTAAGACTAAGACTAAGACTAAGACTAAGACTAAGACTAAGACTAAGACTAAGACTAAGACTAAGACTAAGACTAAGACTAAGACTAAGACTAAGACTAAGACTAAGACTAAGACTAAGACTAAGACTAAGACTAAGACTAAGACTAAGACTAAGACTAAGACTAAGACTAAGACTAAGACTAAGACTAAGACTAAGACTAAGACTAAGACTAAGACTAAGACTAAGACTAAGACTAAGACTAAGACTAAGACTAAGACTAAGACTAAGACTAAGACTAAGACTAAGACTAAGACTAAGACTAAGACTAAGACTAAGACTAAGACTAAGACTAAGACTAAGACTAAGACTAAGACTAAGACTAAGACTAAGACTAAGACTAAGACTAAGACTAAGACTAAGACTAAGACTAAGACTAAGACTAAGACTAAGACTAAGACTAAGACTAAGACTAAGACTAAGACTAAGACTAAGACTAAGACTAAGACTAAGACTAAGACTAAGACTAAGACTAAGACTAAGACTAAGACTAAGACTAAGACTAAGACTAAGACTAAGACTAAGACTAAGACTAAGACTAAGACTAAGACTAAGACTAAGACTAAGACTAAGACTAAGACTAAGACTAAGACTAAGACTAAGACTAAGACTAAGACTAAGACTAAGACTAAGACTAAGACTAAGACTAAGACTAAGACTAAGACTAAGACTAAGACTAAGACTAAGACTAAGACTAAGACTAAGACTAAGACTAAGACTAAGACTAAGACTAAGACTAAGACTAAGACTAAGACTAAGACTAAGACTAAGACTAAGACTAAGACTAAGACTAAGACTAAGACTAAGACTAAGACTAAGACTAAGACTAAGACTAAGACTAAGACTAAGACTAAGACTAAGACTAAGACTAAGACTAAGACTAAGACTAAGACTAAGACTAAGACTAAGACTAAGACTAAGACTAAGACTAAGACTAAGACTAAGACTAAGACTAAGACTAAGACTAAGACTAAGACTAAGACTAAGACTAAGACTAAGACTAAGACTAAGACTAAGACTAAGACTAAGACTAAGACTAAGACTAAGACTAAGACTAAGACTAAGACTAAGACTAAGACTAAGACTAAGACTAAGACTAAGACTAAGACTAAGACTAAGACTAAGACTAAGACTAAGACTAAGACTAAGACTAAGACTAAGACTAAGACTAAGACTAAGACTAAGACTAAGACTAAGACTAAGACTAAATACTCTTTTACACAATTAAGAACAATTTTTATTAGGAATTTCACAATATACACTCTTTAAATATCAGAAATTTTAACTTTGCGAATTTATTTTTCTGCCATTTTGCCATTTTACTAACCGGACATCGATTTCAGGTTTTTTTCCGAAACTTTATGCAAACTAAGCATATATTTCTAACATTCATGGAAGCAACTCAACGTTGTCTAGAACCGATTTTTTTCAATTGATTTAAACACGACAACTGTTTTGCATTGCAACACTTGCACCTGCGACGATGTCCCATCCACAATTCATTTAGAAACACTACACCACTAACGGTTAAGCCACTCAGTAGTGTCACCCAAATCCAGTATAGATCATCAACATTGAGAACTTGATCGCCTTTCACGGAATTTGGATCCTTCATGGAGATCTGTTTAATTTTCAGCATTTCATCAAATGTACTAGAATGCCAGGCGGCCATCAGACCCATTTCGTGGACGCGATGAATAAGATAGTCGAGGGGTTCCTTGTATTCGGAATGATTTTGCAAGCGTATAACCCAGTGTACGAATGAAACGAGTACAAAATTATCATTGGTACAGAAAATGTCATGCGAAAAGTACATCTGGTTACGGCAAAAAATTTGCCAAGAACCGGAATTGATCGTATAACCAAATGAAGTGTTGAAGCTCTGGCGAATTTCCAGGAACTCTGAAGTATTATTGGTAGTCTCCAATAGTGATTCGGAAATTGGCTTCAGTTGACCATCGAAGAGTACGGCATCCCCCAGAGGTATGAGAATCTTTAAATTCGATTGGTTTATATCGTCAAATGTGGTGATGGTCCGGTGATAGGGTGGGCTGGTGAACAGTGCTTTAATGCGGGCGCCGAATTGTGCACTCATGTTGAGGCCGGCAAAGAACAGCAACACATAGATCAGCTTCAGTGAGTGCCAGGGTGACTTTTTGGCAACGAATGATTGACCCAAAACTCCTGGCCATATTCTGGTATTGATTATCAAATCCACGGGCATTTGCAAGCCATCAAAACAGAACTCGAACAGTGAGTGGACAAAGGATAACAGCAGAGTGCAAACGATGATATAGCCATAGAAGTAACCATTCAACAGAACCGCGTATACCTCGCGTATGGTCAGCGGTTGGGGACAGGGCACGATTAGAAAAACGTGACTTATATCAAACACATATGATCTGTGAAGCCATTTGCCATTGGTAACGGGATCTCCGGCCATGGACATGTCCAATATATTTTCGTCCACCATTTGATTGATCACACTAAAGTGCGTAGCTTGTCCACTTGCGAGAGGGTAAAACATTTCCAGGAATGCATTGAATCGTTCGGCAAAGAGTAAAATCAATCGGGCCACATACCCGTTTAGCTTCGGATTACCCTGAGCATCGGTGGAGATAACGGTACGTGGCGGATTTTTATCCGTTAATGTTACTACGCTTTTGTTGTGCATATTCTGCCAATGTTGCGGATAGTGGACACCACTGCCGGGATCCCGTCTTCCCTTAACCCATTGGTAGCGAGGATAGGGTTTTAGCCTGTAATGCTGCCATGGCATATCTGGAGATGTCTGTAACATGGATAATACAACATTCGTCATTTTATACTTCCCGCACAATTTCAGCAAATCATCTGTGAAGCCCTTTTCATTCGTCGCCACATTCCACGCCACCATGAGGATCCTAGTTTGTCGCATATGATTCAAAGTGTGGGCCGTCGTAGCCAATACATCCACATAATCCCAAAGCGTCACAAAGACAATCACGAATATGTCGCCATTGAATTTGTGTATATAATCGATGTCAAAGCGGTTTGTTAGCATTACTCTGGGCAGGGGAAAATGAAAGATTGCCTCAAAAGTTGCATCAGCCAGTTTGACTTCATGTACCACCAGCAAGCTTACAAATGACCGCTCCGCATAGATGTCCATTAGAATATCCCGCAAGGTATTATTGGACGATAAACCGTGGTTATAACTTAAATTCGAATTCCAAATATGGACCGTTGATGAACCACCACCAAACGCCAATGCCGCAAAGCCCAGACTGATGACGACGTAAGGCAATTGTTTCATTGTAACTGATTGTTGACTGATTACTAGGAGAATGAATAAGACTTGTGATTATCGCTAATAGTAATAATTATGTTGAGGTATTTGCCGGAAACAGTGTGAAAACTATTAAAAGGACGCACAGTGGTAGGATTTGAAATGGTTTTTTGCGGGAAATATTTTACCATTTTATTTGACAGCTGTCATTTTATTTGACAGCTATCATTTTATTTGACAGCTATCATTTTATTTGAATGCTGTCATTTTAATTGACAGCTGCCATTTTATTTGACAGCTGTCATTTTATTTGACAGCTGTAATTTTATTTGACAGCTGTAATTTTATTTGACAGCTGTCATTTTATTTGACAGCTGTCATTTTATTTGACAGCTGTCATTTTATTTGACAGCTGTCATTTTATTTGACAGCTGTCATTTTATTTGACAGCTGTCATTTTATTTGACAGCTGTCATTTTATTTCAGAGCTGTTATTTTATTTCAGAGCTGTTATTTTATTTCAGAGCTGTTATTTTATTTGACAGCTGTCATTTTATTTGACAGCTGTCATTTTATTTGACAGCTGTCATTTTATTTGACAGCTGTCATTTTATTTGACAGCTGTCATTTTATTTGACAGCTGTCATTTTATTTGACAGCTGTCATTTTATTTGACAGCTGTCATTTTATTTGACAGCTGTCATTTTATTTGACAGCTGTCATTTTATTTCAGAGCTGTCATTTTATTTGACAGCTGTCATTTTATTTCAGAGCTGTCATTTTATTTGACAGCTCTTCATTTTATTTGACAGATGTCATAGTGACAGACGGGACCTAGCTTGTGTTTTTCACGGAACCAACTTACTTACGGCTATCCGTCGGCCATTGTCTCTACTATTTCTTATTATGACAGTAATAAGTACTCATTTAAGACCCTTAAATGGCACCCGCACAAATTAACCTCGAAATTGGAAAAGTGTCATATATTTTAAGCGGCAACAATTTATAAAGATTTTATCACGATTTTGGTGTCAGACATTTCTTGTAAATCATTTGTGATTAATTGATAACGGTTGTGTATATTTTTTCAGCTGTAGCAAACTATATGGTTTCAATATTTGATTTTAGTTAAGTGTGTTATTCTACATTTGCTGAAAGTGGGGTTGCCACTATTCATCCCCGCTGTAACAGTAGCTGTTCGGCCAGCCGCCTTCTATTATGTTCTCCTCAGAAAACTGTTTTTTTTTTAAAGAATTGTATATTTCAAATCAATCTGTGCCATAGAATTGGAATGTTCCATCTATCATATAATTTATAGCCGAATATTACAGAAGCCAACCATATAAGAAATACTTTCCGGAAACAGGAAAACAGTTTAGTCCATTGTAACATTCAAATAACGCTCTGTTGGCAGGGAGGGGAGATTTGGGCTTTAAAGCTACCGACTGCCCAATGTAAAGATTATATGATCTGAATGTCCGCTGCAACACTTGACGTCAGCTGATTAGACAATCCGACAAGGAATCTAACAATGGCCGTTAGGTTCTTATAGAGATGGATATCGCTGAGATAGCTTTGCATAATCTTTTGATACCGCAAAAGTTTATCCAAGAACTTCCTCTGTAAGAAAATTAGTTATCGTGTACTTCAATTCCGAATGAGTAGATACAACGGTCGCCGACCTGGGTCGTCTTGCTATTATCCAAATGGTTAAATTTTCTGTTTCTAGACGTTATACATATTCTCAGTCAGTATACCTTCCACATGAACTTCTAACTAGGCGTCTTCCATCCATATCCACAAACAGGGTTCCTGCACGAAGGCAAGATTGCAATGTTTAGAGTGATGGAGCAGGCTAACAGTCATAGATATTTTAGCATGGTGAAGTATTATGGGTTTTGTCGTCCTATGCCTATATGTCATCCACAATTTCTCCCTAGAATTGCCAACCACATCTAAGATTTTCGGAATCATATGGAATCCACGGAAGTCTATTCTTTCAATTGCATCTTTATCCAGTAGACCTTCAGATGGTGGTCTACAAGAGCGATCCTTGACAAACTTATGTTAGACTTTAGTGAGATCGTACGATATGACACCACGAAAAGGATTCGAGATTCATGACTAAGAGCACTTGACGACGAAGCCTGGATTCTGCAACCTTACAATTATTAGATCCACAGATGGAATGACAAAATAAGCTCAAGTTGGCAGAAACTCACAGTGCCAGAGTCCTACAGTGCATAAGTAATAAGCTTGCGAAATGGAAACGTCAAAAAAATACCAACTGGAGCTTTTACAAATGCTCTCAAATAATACACACGTTGTTAGCGACATCTACAACTGCCAAGAACACACCGCACGACTTGACATACCCACTCACAGTCAATCATTAGCTGGACTAGTTGCAGCGATAAAAACGCCGCGGCACAACAAAGCACCAGGACCGACAACATGTCACCTGCAATGTTAAAGGCTGATTCCCAAATAGCTGCCCAACTACCACTGTTCCTTGTGGGGAATTTCTTGAATTGAAATGCAATTTGCACTTTCTGCTTTTTCGCTTCAACCAGCTTTTCTCTTTGATCTCACTCTAACCTATTTTTTAGGGTTCACATAGGAAAAGACAAGTGCCGACAACAAACACTTAGCTTAAAACTTTTCCAGCTCGCTACTGGATGTACAAATCAAAGACTACATCGATCGTCAGGCGGGGACTTTCCATTAGGTTGACTAGGCCCAACTAGTCTGGGGACCCTTTTCCTCAATTGTTTTCTTGCACTTTTACAAAAAAAAAATTTTTCAATAAGTTTAATCTAAACTATTTTTCATGAATTTATGGTACCCTCTTATTTTATATCTACAATTTGAATAAATGCAATATTATTTTTTATTTTAGTTGATTTCTAAACAAAATTTTTATTTAAAAAAAAATAGGGCCCCAAAAATGTGTAGCTTAGGGCATCCTCAAGGCTAAGTCCGACCCTGTCGCTCGTTTCTAACGTTTTTTTTTCGAATTTACACATTATGCACATCACTTAAAGCAACGTTTACATCGGAACTTCCACAATATCTGTCGCAATTTCCAAAAACTCCACCTCTGTGGGCGGCACATCTCTAGCCCGAATACCAAACAACTTGACAGAAGACCAATGGCGGCAATTATCCAATAGCCAATGGATTGGGATCTCGTATCGAGATCATCTTCAATTTCAACATATCCGTAAACGTATTAGAGTGCCAGGCGTCGATCAGGCCCCTTTCACGCACAAGGGTGATAAGAAAATCCAAAGGCTCCTTGTACTCGGAATTTTTCTGCAGACGTATGGTCCAGGGCAAAAAGGAGTAGACCGTTAGATTTAAGAAAAGAAAAGATTGTGCTTAAAGTACTGCTGTTTCATTTGCAGCATCTTCCACGAGGGACTGCTCGGGTAATAACCAAAATAAGTATTGAGATCCTGGCGCATTCTCTTGTAGTCCGAGGTATTGTTGGTGAACACCACCGAGTTGGGTATGGTGGCCACACTGGAACTCAGATGGCTATCGGAGATATCAACCAAAAATTTGCACCGACGAACGTCTTACTACGAATCGGAAAGTATGACTTGTGCTGGAGCACCACGAACCGTCATAGCCGCAATGAACAGACCTACGACTACTTCGAACAATTGTTGCATTACAACTGAGTTGGGAAAAGTGAAAATTGTTTTCTATTATCCACAGCCAACACTGGTAATAATTTATACTGTCCGATATTAATGACTATTTAATTGGGGTATTTAAACCAACTCCTTCTTCTTTATCAAAAGAACGAGACAATTAAGACATTTAACGAACAACAACAATATTTTCCATAACATCTGCAGTTTATTTCATAAGTCAATGATATGACTGAGACTAACCGACTAGACGAAGGTTAAATAACCAGAAAATAAATTAACCTTGAATTTTATCTGTGATTTTGCCCTGATAACGCAGATTCTTGGCCATTTTAAAGAAGGGACGTACTAATGATTTTCTTTTCATTAACTCAGAAAGGAAATTTAAGATCATTGGTATGAACTGGAGAAGTCGAGCAGAAACAGGTTGTAGAGCCAAGCTAAGTAAGAAAGGAAATTGATGATCCTTGGTATCACGAACTGACGAAGTCGAACAGAAACAGGCCAAGACCAGCAACAGGTTGTAGAGCCAAGCTAAGTAAGAAAGGAAATTGAAGATCCTTAGTATGACGAACTCACGAAGCCGAACAGAAACAGGCCAAGACCAGCAACAGGTTGTAGAGCCAAGCTAAGTAAGAAAGGAAATTGATGATCCTTGGTATCATGAACTGACGAAGTCGAACAGAAACAGGCCAAGACCAGCAACAGGTTGTAAACCCAACCGAAGTAAGAAAGGAAATTCAGTTGAACGTCATTCTAGAATTTTTTGTGTTTGAATCATTCCCATTTCTTTTAAAGAGGAGAACCCTTTAGTCCAAGCCTTCATTGTAAAATCTCCCTTTAAAACGATATTAAAATCCTAAGCAACTCAAAGGAGTTTGAAAATATCGAACCCTAACCGCAAAAAATATGTGAGCGCCAAAAAGACAATTTTACCGGGAAGGGTTTCTTTTTGGATCAAGCTTACGATAAATTGAATATACATTTTTAATTTTTATTATTTTGGAATTAAGATACAATTGAATTTGATATATCTTTGTAACTATGTATACATTTTTTAATATTTTGGATGGTGGACGGTTTTCTATTGAATTTCATTAAAAAGCAAGATTCGTCAAAAATTGGTGCATACGTCTTTTTGTTGGTAAGTGTTAGATGCCCTTCAACAATATCACAGGCCGTCAGTCATTTGTACATTCTGAGTGGTCCGTTTAGAAGTCTCTTCTTTATGAATCGTTTTACAAAGTTATTTTTAAAGTCAATGCTGTGTAGACCAAACAGCTGGCGCCTGCTGGACTAAAGTTTGTGAGACTGACATGCGAATGGACAACACTCACGTTCTATGTCGGCGAGAATGTAGTTGCAGCAGTGCAGAGCAAGAGACTCTCAGCCCTGGAACATCGACTGGCCTTCGATCTCAAGACTGATATTCTGCCAAAAAAAAAAAAACCTCGCAATATTAGCTTACGGTCCAATTGACAGCAGTTACAGGACCATCCGTTTCCTTGAGCCTTCTCAATTTGAGCCTTAGAAACGTTTTGACAATGATTTTAAATGAAAACCATAATTTCTGCCAAAGCGCTTTTGTCAAGTGTCACAGAATAAAAGCTTCAAACGTGACAGCAACCGATATACCGGGTGATTCTTTTTGGAGATCCCTGTATTATTCTAATTATTAAACGGAAACATATGTTTTCAGCTAAAACTATTAGTGTTGCCACACCGACAGCCGAAAACGTATTTGAAGTTTAAACCCAGTTTTATTTGAAACTTAGTTTTACATAACTGTGGTTAAACTACGATTTCATTAATTGAATATAAATCATTTTACT
Organism: Hydrotaea cyrtoneurina; assembly: GCA_958296145.1. NCBI lineage: Eukaryota > Metazoa > Arthropoda > Insecta > Diptera > Muscidae > Hydrotaea > Hydrotaea cyrtoneurina. The sequence goes on along the minus strand of OY282514.1, from coordinate 74,129,350 downwards.
TTGAACGATGACATGAGGGACACAATTAATAAAACATTCGGCCAATGAGGTCTAAATAAATCCAACAACATGGGGAATTTGGGAAATTGGTCCAAGTATTGTGAGACATTGGCTTACAGCTTATAAAATGATTCTCCCTTTGTTTTCATTTAATAGCTTTGACAGGCGACACCGTTAATTTGGCATTAAAAGATCACTAATGCAAATTAACATTTTACCCTGACGGACGATAGTTTCTGTATTTAGTAAACAGCTGTTTGTCAACTAACTTTTTTTTGGCATTTACATCAAGATAAATTGGATAAAAGGAAGACATTACGATTAGCAGCCTTCGTGAAAAATCACAATTTATTTTATTTTTATTTAATTACAATACACAAGTAAATTCATATTCTAATTTTGGTTTCAATGGTAAACCTGGTGACACCGACCATATGGCCAGATTTTTGCAGCGACAGACCAAAGCCTATTGTGGGAATCGAACGCTACCAACTCGCACCGGGCCGCCTAAAAATCACTATTCATTTAAAAGAATGCTGAAATTACCCAAAATAATTAAAATAAATCATAGTTGATGTCTTTAAAGCCATTTTCACTCCACACAATGGCAAACAATTTGACAACAGCCCTTGATTGAGAGTACAGCGGTTGATTGGGACTGATTGCTATTGAAATACCTACGCTAATGGGCATTAACATGGAATAAGGCACAAGTTAATTTGAATTAACAATATCCGCTGTCCACTGTACTTTCTTAGCAATATTAGATATTCATGTCCCTCAATTACGAATGTCCAACACCTCTGAAACGTAACGTAATTTGTGGTCTTTAACCTTTTCGGATTCCGATAAATAACACCGTGTTACACACATTCTGTCCTATGAACCAAATTTACTTTTTCGGAAAGGGGATACAAAATAAAAATACACGTGTATCGGCGATTTTCATGTACACGTCAGAATTTTTTTTTTTTAAGTTTGAAGTATGAAGCTCGTAGTGGCCTGTGTGAAAGCCTTTGGACCGATTTTTAACCCTTTTTCAGTGATCCAATCGAGCTGATTTTTTGCAGGCAGACTCGTGATGTCTGTATCACGTCAAATTTTTTAAAAAATAGATTTTTATCAATTCTCAGATTTTCCCCAATTTTTATTATTTTTGAAAAAAAAAATATTTTTTTCACTTTTCTTAGCATAACTTGAAGATACTCCAAATTTTTAAACGACTTAAGCGTTACGAAGAAAAAAATTTTTTTGAACTGAAACCTTTAAAAAAACGATAACCATTAAAAAAAAAAAAATAGGAAAATCTGAGAATTGATAAAAATCTATTTTTTGAAAAAATTTGACGTGATACAGACATTTCCACGAGTCTGCCTGCAAAAAATTCTGACGTGTACATGAAAATCGCCGCTACACGTGTATTTTTATTTTTTCCCCCCTTTCCGAAAAAGTAATTTTGGTTCATAGGAGAGAAAAAAATCTATTTTTTGTAACATGGTGTAATAACCCCACAGATATGCATGCGTAGTTAAACACTTTTCTTATGCTAGTGCAGAGGGAGGGTGGTAAACAATAGGCGGTCCTGTAAGCGTGGTCGTGGTGGCCATTTGGCTGGTGTTGTTTTCCATTATCAACGGCATACCGTCCTCTTTATTATGAAATAAAAAAAAAATCCGATCATTTATCTAAAAAAAAAATTCAATTTTTCTTTGAATACCAAATTAACACCTCCTGTTGTAGAACCCTGTATATTGAGGGCAATATTCTATGATCCCGGGTGCGTCCACTGTCTTATGCTTTGCCCAGTAGAAATTATCAATTACAACTTTATGTTATTTATGATGATGGAATGTTAAATGATACCCAGACCTGTTATTAATTTCATTAAATGTTCTCTATGTCACAACCTACTGCTGACGCGATAACAAACTATGAATCAGTTATAATGCAACAACTGTTCGTAGGTGTCCTAAGTCTGCCGTTCATTGTGGCCCTGACAATCCATGGTGCCTCTGCGGTCGAACAGCGTTCGCTATCGCATCTTAATAGTGGTGAAATCTCTGCAAAATCATTCCACATGATGTTATCCGACATTTACGGGGAACGTTCATTCGACACGGTGCTGTTGGTGCAACATCTCTTACCCGCTGACCCCGTTTCGGAGGTCATACATCGCTTCCCCGTGCCGAAGGTGATACTGGGAAACGGTCATAGCTTTGAGTTTATACGAACATTTAATGCCGAAATATTGGCTGTCCTAATAATGTCACACAATTTCCATCAGGATTTACTGGCAGCGGCGGCCAGAACATTGGACTACATGAGGCAGGCCAGGATTTTGGTGGTGGCTGTAAATGTGCTGGAGCCTTACAGCGACTTCAAACGGAAACTTTTGTTGTTGTGCGGCAAGTATAGAATGACAAATGTCCTGCTGAAATTTGTCTATAATTCGGCTGAACGGTCGGGGCAGCTCAATCGCCTCAAGCCCTATCCCCAATATCATTGGGAAGTGTTGGATAGGGATGACAACAGAGTTGTGTTTTACCCGCAGCATTGGAGGAACATGAACAACGGCACCGTAATAACCTTCACCGATGTCACCATGACACTGTCCTATCCCTTTGACGATGGCCACGGTAATCTCAAGTTGAATGGCTATTTGGCTCGGCTTGTCCTGCTGTTTGGCGAACGGTTCAATGCCAATCTGAAAATGTACCAATCTATGGATGTCGCTGCCAAAACACACCTGAAAGACGTCAATCGCATGGTGGAGCATAATCTGATCGACATACCCATGGTCTTGAGTACGGGCAATGATGGCAAATGGCTTTATCGTTCGACTGCCTATGATCTGCCGCAGGGTGTGGTAATGATACCCTGTGCTCAGGCCCAGACTATTAAGGAGGTGTTCACTCACTTGCTGAATGTGTATTTCTTTGGTCTGCTGTTCGTGTGCACTTTGGTATTTTCCATCGCCCATTCGTTAATCGATTATTTCTTTGATGGTCTTTGGCAGCCTTCGAATTTTATATTTAATGATCGCATATTTCCCGGTGTTCTGGGTCAATCCTTTGTGGCCAAACAATCCACATGTCTGGGTCTGAAACTGGTCTATCTGCTGTTGTTCTTTACCGGCCTCAATATCAGCACACAATTTATGGCCAACATACAAACGCTCTTCACCAGCCCGCCCTACGAGCGGCAAATTCATACATTCGATGAGTTGCGGCAGTCGTCGTTGAAAATCCTGGTGCTATCGGGCGATGCCGATGAAATTGGTGACCTGATAGCACCCATTGCCGATTCGATGGTTCTAACCGATGACGTTAAGATTTATGAGGAGAATCGCAACAATTTCAATACATCAACCGGTTATTTTCTCATCTCAATGTCGTGGAGAATCATAAATCGGAAGCAGGAGTATTGGTCGCGTAAAATCTTCTGCGCCTACGAAAGCATGTCTCTCTTCCCCACCTCGCCATATGGCCTGCAGTTGCAACAGCATTCCCAGTACAAGGAGCCATTGGATTTTCTCATTAATTTCGTGCACGATTTCGGTTTGTCGTCTTTTTGGTATACCAGTACATTTTCCGATATGCTGCGAACGAAGAAAATCTCAATACGCGATCCCACACCGGACAAGGGTGCCCAGGTTTTAATGGTGGATGACTTATATTGGATTTGGATTTTCGTAACAATTGGCTTAGCAGTCAGCGTAGCCGTCTTTTCGATAGAATTCGGACTTGGACATTGTCTGCGCCACAAATAAATTGCTTCAAATTGAATGTGACACAAATCTAAATAAATCGATTAGAAAAATTTTCAAAAAGTGTTTTATTTGTTTCGCTAATGGGTTATTCACTGTACCACACAAGGACCAAATCCAATGGCGTCAAAGGCCAATTGATAACTTCGAAATGGCAGATAATACGATTACCGAACTGACATACTCGATTGTGACGTGGGCTGTGTGGCATGGCGGTCTATCCTGCTGAGATTAAAGATCTTCTATTGCCGAATCATAAATCTCCGGCCACTAACCGAAATGTCGTTCCTTGCGAGCATTTTCAATCAAAAAATAGCCCAAAATGAGGCATATTTTTCCTTTCAAGGTTAAATGGCCATTTTATAATGAATTTTGTCAATTGCCACCAGATTTTTTAAGTTGCTATGCAACAACATTGGCTTCTCCTCAAAAACATTCTTTTGAAATTTATGTTTTACGTTTCTTTTTTTTTATTAAAAATAAATATTTTGATAGGCGAGTTGGTGGCGTGCTTGCCTATCAGCGTGGGGTTGTGGGTTCGACTCCCACCAGAGGCTTTGGTCTGTCACTGCAAAAATCTACCCATATGGTCTGTGTCACCCGGTTTATCCTTGGTCCCAAAATTTAATATAAATTTACTTTGTATTGTAATTAATAATAAATAAATAAAATATGTATTTTCAGTCCATATAAAAATGTTTTCATATTTTTAACGAAATGTATGAAATATTTCATGTATCTTATGAAATTCGTCATACCTATGTATTAGGGTGGAGTGAAAACATGCTTTTTTTTTTAATTTGAAAAAGTTAACCTCGGAAAGAGATGTAGTCTGGGGTCCTAATGAGGGAAAAAATAAAGAAAAATTTTTTAAAAAATTTTTAGGGGTCGCGCCACTCCCTCGAAATTTGGAAATTATCGCTATTTTGGCGTTGATTTTAGAAAAATCCTAAAAATTAACGACTTAACTTATTCGAAATTTAAAAGTTTGAGCTTGTTCAGTGCCCAAACAAAAGTATTTGAGGCAAATATGAGGATAATCGACTAATATTTGTAGCTTTGGTGGCAATTTCATTGTTCAGTCAATTTTCTGAAGAAGGGACGATTTGACTTATTTTACTTTTTGAAATTTTTGAACAATGAGAAAATTTTTTTTAAATTTTTTCATGTCCTTATTTCATTTACGCTATTGCAAACATTTATTGACATAAAACTTTTTAGGATTTTTCTAAAATCAACGCCAAAATAGCGATAATTTCCAAATTTCGAGGGAGTGGCGCGACCTCTAAAATTTTTTAAAATTTTTTTTTCTTTATTTTTCCCCTCATTAGGACCCCAGACTACATCTCTTTCCGAGGTTAACTTTTTTTTTTGAATTTCACTCCACCCTACTATGTATACTTAAATATGGTCTGGCAACTCTGTTGGTGTCAATGTAAGTTACAAGAAAAGATAGTTAATAACAAACAATAAACCAAAATCCAGAATTCCACAACATCTAGTACTCGAAAACGAGTATAAGCATTATCGCCCCATTTTATCATTCTCAATATTGTCCGTTCGAAAAAGACACTTTTGTTGTTACCTTGCTTTGTTTGTTTACAAATTGCCCAGACAACGACTCATGCACCCAATATGTTTACTATATTTTCTGTTACTAGTGGCAACTCCACTGATGCATAGTTGTTATTCTATACTGTTTCTATGTGCTGCTAGATGGCGTCAAACTAGACTGCAAGAAATTGCTGAGATGAATTAGAACGTCCATATATTCGCCTATAAAATTGTAAATTTCGGATATTGAAGAGTAAAATTGTGCACAGATATGTATTTTAGACCATTTTTTTGATGTTGCGTTATTTTCGATTTCAGCTGGCGTTGTATAAAACTGAATTTTTGGTTTGTCTGTGAATTTTGTTTGTGAATTTGGTGTTTGGTTTGATTCGTACTCAACCGACCTTCTCGACTTTGTACAGCCCCAATGTGTCGATCTGAAGGGAATATTTTTTTTTAAATATTTCCCACTCAACAGATAAGTTTAGTTTACCATATAACTGGCGCTATTGGGGCCAAATCCCTATAATTTTAACTGGAAGTTACAGCTGATCGGTGGATGGGTGCTGGCTATATTAGGTGATAATAGGACAGAGGGGCGTGGCACCTTTCACTTAAATCATATTTGAAAGTTACCATATCACTGGGGCGGGAGCCAATTCTCTTAAATCTGGATATTTCATGGTGTAGTCGATGATAATTGGACAAAGGGGCATGGTACCGCCCACATCTCAGGAACCATTAAAGGTAGGAAGATGAGATTGACAACAGAAATGATTACGTCCTAAGAAAAACTGGGCGGTGCCATGCCCCTTAGTTAATGGCAGGATGCGCTCTTCCGAAGCCAGCAACCGATGAACCACACGAATAAAATCGTATTTCTAAAACCACAGCCTCATAAATCGCTGATTATGACGTGACCCCAACAATTATGGTGTCAATTCGCCTGATTACTTTTGAAAATGCAACAAATTCTTATCTTATGCCATAAACGGTCATTGATTGCACTAATGCCGATTCTGATAAGATTACCGGTTATCATTGGAACAATAACACTAGACCATTCATTGTCTGGGGTAAGTCCCTGCCAACGAATTGATTTATCGGTCAGTCTTTTAAACAACTTTTAAAGAAAACATCAATCGAAATACACGGACGACAACCTAAACAATCTAAAATAAAACAAATACCGGAATGGAGAACTTAGTCACCGAATTCAATGGGCAACTGGCACATTTATTGCAAATTGGTCATTATTTTGAAATCGATGTTAGAACTGTTCATAAAGGGAAAAGGTAATGCATATAAGTAAAAAAAAAAGTGAAAAACAAAAGTGCACAATACATGAGGGAAAAAGTGCATTATGGCTGGCTGAGCTGTATCTTATAAAGGGTGTTTTTTATTGAGGTATAGAACTTCGAATTGAAATAAAACACAAGAAAATCGTTTTAATGTCCATCAATTTGGCTTTATTGGAAGGATAATTTTATGCCATTAATGTTTAAATATGATTTCGGGCATGTGGCCGCCGCGGCTGGCTCGAATAAAGCCAATTCTACAGGTCCAATTTTCAACCACTTGTTGGAACCACAACTCATCCACATTCATGCCATCCAATTCGGGAACAAAATAGTCGGTTGTCATGGCTCTATACCGGTCTCCATTAACGGTAACTGACTCTCCAGCATTATTTCGGAAGAAGTATGGCCCAATGACTCCACCAGCCCATAGAGCACACCAAACAGTCAGTTTTTGTGGATGTAATGGCATAAAATGGACGGAGCTTGCGGTGAACTTCGCGAACTGAACCATTACTTTCGAAATAAATTTGCACGATTTGCAAGCGTTGTTCTTTTGTCAACCTGTTCATGATGAAATGGCAAACCAAACTAAATATTAATCACTTGACAGCTGACAAAATGGCCGCCAGTTAAAAAAGTGATGCCAACTTAAAGTTCTATACCCCAATAAAAAACACCCTTTATATCTCTTGGAATGTGATGTTAATCATAGCATTTTTTTAATTTAATCAAATTTAAGCAATACCTGAGCCTTTGAGGCATCAACGGTAACAATTGACTTCATATCGTCGGTATGCAGCAAAAAGTTCTCAAGTCATTGAATTGTTTTTCTATGTTATTGATGATTTAAAGTGTGTGTTTGTGTATGTTTTGGGCAATAACTTCACAACTACTTTAAATAGATATTTGTTTGTATTTGAGGACATAGTCTGTGATATTTGAGACACTTTTGTCCATTTCACAAAAAGGTGGACTTGAGATCTTTTTGCAGCACACCGACGACATTTAAAATATTTGTCTATAGACAGTGCAAATATACGCATTTGTCTTGATATACTAATGCACTTAAATACTCAGAACTGACTGATTTATGCACAAACGCCATAAACGAATGTTATCGTGAAATATTCCAAAAGAAAACAATATTTTAACCCATTTTCGGGCAAATATGTGGATTCTCGTCACCTAGGGAATGTTGCCCAACATGCAGTGACCACAAGGTGTTTCACTTGGCAAATGCAAATAAGAGGACAACGGCTATGCCCATAGAAATTTTGACTTCCATCGTTCAATATTCTTAAAAGCAAAAGGGCACCGATGCCGACGATAAAGTGACAGAGCTCTAGAAAACCAAACGATGGCAACTGCCAAAGATGGAACAGACGAGAACATTGGCCGATAAAGGCTGTAACGGCTCTTAATAATATTGTGCTGACGCTCTCTACAATTCGAGTCGATCTAGTCACGCAATTGGTGAAAGTAAGGTCGTTGCTCTGGATATTTCCAAGGCGTTGAGATAGACATTCCGGTCCGATAAATACACCTCTCCCGATGGTGGCAATGTTCTGCTGATATACGTATCCCTTTGAATATCAACAGCCGAAAAAGTAGCTCCTAGTCTACAAAATCAAACAATGCTGCCCATAACGCAGTGTTGCAGGGTATCTCAACGAGAGTTTCATGGGAGAGATACTGAAAGTTGAGTATAGCAGATAATCGATTATTCCGGCAGAAGAAATGACAAATTATATAGACTCACAGAACTGTGTAAACGGAGAAGTCTTATTGATGCTGCCCACATGAACTTTATAAATTATACTTCAATATTTTGAGGATGTTACAAACGGTATGACAAACTTAGTATACACTCCATCCTATGGTGGGGAGGTCAAACAAAGAAGTCGGGCGAATGCGTAGTGTTTTAGCATTAATTTCGTGGTTAAACTCTCAGTAGAATCTCCTGTAAAGTTAATGGGATGGAATTGATTTGACGAAACCATTGCGACGATTATTTTTGACATTACATAACAATTTTTTTTATTTATTTATTAATTGCAATACAAAGTAAATTTATATTCTAATGTTGGGTCGAAGGCTAAACCGGGTGACCCAGACCATTTGGCTAGATTTTTGCAGCGACAGACCAAAGCCTCTGGTGGGAATCGAACACACAACCCCTTACGCTGATAGGCAAGCACGCTACCAATTGACTTAATTAATTCTGTTACTTATTTCCCTTGATTACAAAAATGATCACAAATTTAGTTTTCTATAGACATGTATTTTTAATTTATTTTTTTTTTAATAAATTTTATATTTTAATAAATTCCTTTTAAATACACTTTACCAAATGACATTTTCAGAATTCTAAATTGATTTTTTCCGTTTTGGCCTACATTCTTCTTGCAGTTTCTTCATATGTTTGGCCACGGACAAATTGCATTTGTATCCTGATGCCGACATCGGTTTATATCTCATGGTGCAATTAAACAAGAACGTAGTGTCGGCAAATACTCGTTCTAGAAAACTTAGTGGCAGCGATCTGGTGTCAGAGGGTAAAAACCCGAATCAACTGAAGGAAAATATAAAAATAAATATACGAGTGTGTGATGACAGCTTTTTTATTGCCATAAACGGCAAACGGAGAATAAAAATATTCCATCGCCTCAATGTCAACACATTGGCAGCGATACAAATTGGTGGCGACATTGAGCAGGTGACGCGTTTGGATCATCGCACAACGTATCCCATCATCTGGCCACCTTCAACTGATACTCGTCAATTGGCATTTTCCCACGACTTACCGATACGTTTTAAGGTCGGTCATTTAATGATAATTAGGGGTCAATGTTATGGCTCGTCAGCGGGTGCATTCTTTATCCAAATGATGCACGTCTTTAGCGATGCAGAACTTTTTATTTTCAATGCTCGTTTCAATGAAAAGGTGGTGGTGCGTAATACTCGTATATTCCGGCAGTATGTATGACCTCATGACAAAAATTTACAATTTTTTTGTAACTCTTTTTCGTTCACTTTCAGATATGGCGACGAGGAGCGGCAGGGTGGCTTTCCATTTCTGTTAGACCAACCTTTCTGTGTGGGCATTGCTTGCGATGAGAATGAGTTTCGCATTGCTGTTAATGGCTCCAAACTGTGTTCCTTCGCATACAGGAGACCATCGGAATATCCTTTGTCCAGTTTTGGCGGCATTCGAGTTTTTGGCGAGTTTGGTGTGCAAGTTAACATCACCGAAATCGACCATAAACATTTGAATACGACCGAATATGATGATTTTGTGGGGTATACCAAATACCAAATCAAATAAAATGACAGATGTCAAATAAAATGACAGCTGTGAAATAAAATGACAGCTGTGAAATAAAGTGACAGATGTCAAATAAAATGACAGATGTCAAATAAAATGACAGATGTCAAATAAAATGACAGCTGTCAAATAAAATGACAGCTGTGAAATAAAATGACAGCTGTGAAATAAAATGACAGCTGTGAAATAAAATGACAGCTGTGAAATAAAATGACAGCTGTCAAATGAAATGACAGATGTCAAATGAAATTATTTGACAGCTGTCAAATGAAATAACAGCTGTTAAATAAAATGACAGCTGTCAAATAACATGACAGCTGTGAAATAACATGACAGCTGTCAAATAAAATGACAGCTGTCAAATAAAATGACAGCTGTCAAATAAAATGACAGCTGTCAAATAAAATGACAGATGTCAAATAAAATGGCAGATGTCAAATAAAATGGCAGATGTCAAATAAAATGACAGCTGTGAAATAAAATGACAGCTGTGAAATAAAATGACAGTTGTGAAATAAAATGACAGCTGTGAAATAAAATGACAGCTGTGAAATAAAATGACAGTTGTGAAATAAAATGACAGCTGTCAAATAAAATGACAGCTGTCAAATAAAATGACGGCTGTCAAATAAAATGACAGCTGTCAAATAAAATGACAGCTGAAAACCGGACTATGACCTAATAACATCAATGATGTCTTAATTACATTTCAATCTCAACTCTGCAATTTTAGATAATTTTTCTCCAATGCCGTCAATTGCACTTGAACAAGTTTCTTTGGAGTACGTCTAATCGCAAAAACGACGTAAGCGCCAAAAAGAAAATTTATAGGATAGGGTTTTTTTTTACCATACAATTGAATTTGCAATAGCTTTGTCCGCCAAAAAACTTTTTTTTTTTTTTTGAAAATTCTATAAAAAAATACTTTTGGATTTTTTGGATTTTCTCAAATGACTTTTTTTATTTGAAAATACAATCCTTCCGGTTAATAATGGAAAATAATTTCATTCAAATGGCTGCCTCGGCTGGCCATGCAGTAGCCTAACGACATCAGCTCTGTGGCTGATAATGCGATCTTCAAAAACAGGGCGCAAAACATCGAGTGTAGCATCGTAGCGCCATCCTGTTGAAACCAAATGTTGCCAATATCCTCCTCTTCAATTTTTGTGAACAAAAATTCGTTCAACATGGCTACCCCTTATCGAATTTCATTACAAATCGTGTTTCTCAAAAAATGACGCTTACGAGTTATTCGCGGTGAGGTCTCCATTATGTTGGATATGTTAGATAGGTACATGACCTAGTCATTCGTAAGTGTACATGTGGGTGATTTTGGTTCTTTCATCGATTAGGGGTTCTTTCGTCCTTTTTTTAGTAATAATCTTCGCTATAGTGATATACATACGCTTTGTATAAATGATTTACACAATCCTCAAAACATATGTAAGTGCTGCAATTATGTTCAAGAATACCTCCCACTCAGTCGTGTCACATTGACTCTCAAATAGATTTGTTATTGGTAATTGAGGGTTAGAATGGGAAAATTAATTTGTCATATTTTTATGGTGACAAGTGCCATTGGATATTCTCCACAGTCGTTGGTAATGGATATGCTGAAGGGAAATCCTTATCTTATGGTTAATATGACTTCGGCTGTATGGAAATAATAATCGAGTTCGGGAAGGCAATTTATCACATTGGACTGCAATCCACTTAGGCAAAGGGTTGAATCAACATGGATGTGTTCTAGACCTTCAGTGCTTCACTAAGAATCAGTTAAAATGTACTCGTTGCCTTGGTGTGTTGTATTTATCCGGCTTTTCGCATCGGTTCAAAGTCAGACTCTCAGAAATGCAGCGAATGTATCAAGCATTAGCCCGGGAAATATCTACGAGCAAATGCTAAAGGATATTGATGGAGAACGTGCCTTTGATACAATCATGCTGGTGCATGACAACTATCTGGATGCCAGAGTCGAGGCGATCTATCGGTTTCCCCATCCAAAATTGTTCTTAACAAAATACAATGCTTTCGATTATAAACAGAAATTTAATGCAGAGATTTTAGTAGTGATTCTGATGACCCACACATTCGACCATGAGCTTATGGAGTTGACCGCACGAACCCTGGATTTTATGCGCCAGGCAAGGACCCTGATATCGGCATTAGATATGCTTGACCAGGACGTGTTCAAAGGAACAGCATTGGCCATGTGCCAGAAGTATAAAATGACTAATGTCCTATTGAACTTTGTCCTCAGTGGTGAACAGGTCTCTCGCCGCTACTACCAACTGCTGCCGTATCCCGTGTTTCATTGGAACTTGAGTAGTATGGATGACCGCACTGGTGACTACTACCCACAACATTGGTGGAACATGCACAATGGCACTGTCATAACCTACACCGATCAGTCGGTGCCGCGTTCCTTGGTTTTCGAAGATGCCTCGGGTAATCTGAAACTGAATGGTTTCGTGGCTAGATTGGTTTTGCTATTCGGCGAACGTTTCAATGCCAGCCTTCAGATGTACAAACCCCTGAAGGTGGGTGAAGTTACCCATTTCACGGTGGTTAATCAATTGGTCGAGGACAATCTGGTCGACATTCCCATGGTCATGGACGTGTCCGGCATTGGCATCAAATGGATTTACCGTTCGTATGTGTACGATATAGCCCAGGGTATACTGACCGTTCCATGTGCCCAGCCACTGACCATTAAGGAGGTATTCAGCATTTTGTTGAATGTGTATTTCTTTGGATCGGTCCTTATTTGTACTCTGGTATTTTCCATCAATCATTCCCTCATCGATTACCTATTCGATGGAATATTGCAGCCGTTTAATTTCATAATCAGCGATCGTATTCTGCCGGGTGTTTTGGGGCAATCCTTCGCTGCCAGGGATTCACCATGGCGTTCCTTGAAGCTGGTCTACATTTTGTTGTTCTTTGCCGGTCTCAACATCAGCACCCAGTTCTCGGCGAGTATGAACACACTCTTCACCAGTCCACCCTATCATCGGCAAATCGAAACGTTGGACGACATTAAGCATTCGTCATTAAAAATGACCGTCCTCAGAGGTGATGTGGCGCTTATGGGCGGCATAATGACGCCAATTGCTAGATCGGTGATATTCGCCGACAATATTACACTATATGAGGAAAATCGCAATAATTTCAATAGCTCCACCGGTTACTATGTTGCCTCCACAACGTGGAAAATGTTGAACTTCAAGCAGCAGTACTTTTCGCACCGGGCATTCTGTACCTACGATAATATGACCATTTTTCGGGTACTTCCATGGACGCTACTATTGCAGAGACATTCGCAATACAAGGAGCCATTGGACTATCTCATCCATCGTGTCCATGCATTGGGTCTCATGGATGCTTGGCATTCCAGTACGTTTTCGGATTTGCTTAAGTTGAAAAAAATCTCATTGCACGATCCGAATCCAGAAAAGGGTACGGCAAAAGCCCTGACCGTCGATGATCTCCACTGGGTGTGGATGATTGTGGTATTTGGATTGGCCGCCAGCGGTGCGGTATTTTTGGCAGAGTTGTGGTATAAAAATAATTGTGAGTATTCGGGCTAGCCGAAATTAGTGTCTAAACGTTGAATAAAATGGCTACTCTTTGGGATATGATAAGTTGTTTTTCTTTTAGCCCGAAAAGATAGCAAGGCCACAGCTTGTAGGGCGGAATTTCTTTTTAGTTGGCAGCTGTCATTTTAGTTGACAGCTGTCATTTTATTTGACGGCTGTCATTTTATTTGACAGCTGTCATTTCAGTTGACAGCTGTCATTTTATTTTGACAGCTGTCATTTTATTTGACAGCTGTCATTTTATTTGACAGCTGTCATTTTATTTGACAGCTTTCATTTTATTTGACGGCTGTCATTTTATTTGACAGCTGTCATTTCAGTTGACAGCTGTCATTTTATTTGACAGCTGTCATTTTATTTGACAGCTGTCATTTTATTTGACAGCTGTCATTTTATTTGAGAGCTGTCATTTTAGTTGACAGTTGTCATTTTATTTTGACAGTTGTCATTTTATTTTGACAGCTGTCATTTTATTTGACAGCTGTCATTTTATTTGACAGCTGTCATTTTATTTGACAGCTGTCACAGCTGTCTCATTTTATTTGTCACAGCTGTCTCATTTTATTTGACAGCTGTCATTTTATTTGACAGTTGTCATTTTATTTTGACAGCTGTCATTTTATTTGACAGCTGTCATTTTATTTGACAGCTGTCATTTTATTTGACAGCTGTCATTTTATTTGACAGCTGCCATTTTACGTGACAGCTTTCATTTTACGTGACAGCTTTCATTTTATTTGACAGCTGTCATTTTATTTGACAGCTGTCATCTTATTTGACAGCTGTCATTTTATTTGACAGCTGTCATTTTATTTGACAGCTGTCATTTTATTTGACAGATGTCATTTCAGTTGACAGATGTCATTTCAGTTGACAGCTGTCATTTTAGTTGACAGCTTTCATTTTATTTGACAGCTGTCATTTTATTTTGACAGCTGTCATTTTATGTATCCCCCCTAATAACAATAAATTTTAATAGATATATAATATATGATCAAAGTGTTTGGTACGATACTTGGCCCCGCTCGATTGTAGTTCTTGTTTATTCATTTAAATTATGGGTTGTACTGTAAACTTCTCGACACAAGTAATTCCTTAAGTACATACGAATAACTGAGCACATACATATTTGTGGTATGCTCGTAACTGATTCAGAAAAATGTTGCCTGTCTTGAAGGGCTAAGGGTCGTATTACTTTCCAGACACAAACGAAATCAGTCGCAATGTACATATTATTCGCCATAAGCATTGTCGTCACGCTCACTACGATTTGTGGCGGCCATTCTGATGTAGCAGCCAAATCCTCACTGTATACAAACACTCAAATCGCTAAATATGAAGAAGGAAGAAATTATTTGGCCTTGTTAAAGGACATTCAGGAGGAGAGACAATTTGAGGCGATTCTTATGATACACGATAGCTATCCAGATGACCGCAGGCTGGATGTGTTCTACGAATACCCAGACAAACCCAAAGTCATATTAACCAGATACCAGGAATTTCGATATAAAGAGCAATACAACTCGAGAATCTTTGTGGTGGTCATAATGACAGCCAGGTTGAAACGGGATGTTATGGAGACCACGGCCAAAACATTAGATTTTCGGCGGCAAACTAGAATCCTAATGGTAGCTGTAGACATTCGGGATCAGGAGCAGTTTGCCAACGATGTTTTGCGACTGTGCGAAAGATACAAAATGACCAATATCCTGCTTTCCTACTATCGCTCTAACGAGAAGTTGCCTTCGCTCTATTACGCCCTAAAGCCGTTTCCGGTTTACCATTGGCACCGCTTGTCATTGGGGGGCACGAAGGGTTTCTTATATCCGCATCATTGGCATAATCTGCAGAATAGCTCATTGCTAACCTATGTAGCTCATATTCCACCACAAACTTTGGTGTTTGCTGATCAACAGGGCAACATTAAGATTAATGGAAATGTGGCCCGAATGATTATGTTGTTTGCCGAACATTATAATGCATCGCTGCAGATGTTTCGACCGCTAAAAGTGGGTCAGGAAAGTGATTATGCGTCCATTTACAAATTGTTGAATGACAGTCAGTTGGACATACCAATGGTCCTACATGGCCGACATGTGGGCGACAGTTTGCTGCACTTGTCACATTTCTATGCATTGGGAAATGCCTACTCCATGATACCCTGTGGCCAGGCCATGAATGTACGTGAAGTTTTCGGTATCCTGTTGAATGAATTCTTCTTTGCTGTTATCCTCGTTTGCCTGTTGCTGCTATCCCTGCTGCATTCGTTGGTCGACTATTTGTTTCATGATCTCTTAGATCCGTGGAAATTTCTATTCAGCGATAAGATATTGCCTGGACTGCTGGGGCAAACATGCGTGGCGCGAAAGTCTCCGCTGCTGGCATTTAAAATTGTCTATTTGTTGTTGTTCTTTGCCGGTCTTAACATCACCGCCCAATTCTCGGCCAATATGAAGACACTGTTAACCAGCCCGCCCCATCATCGCGAAATCTTAACCTTTGCCGATTTAATGCGTTCGCCGCTAAAACTACTCATTGACGATTTGGATTCCAAGCCTTTAAATCCCATATTGAACAAAATGGAAAAGTCCATTGTGCGTACAACGAATACCACGTTGGTGGCACAGAGCCGACGGAGTCTCGACACCTCATACGGCTATGTGACTCAGTCGTGGGATATTTTCTCGCGCCAACAACAGTTCTATACACACAAATTGTTTTGAGCACCCAAAGATATGAAATATTACGATTTTTTTATCTGGACCTTTAAACTGCAACCACATTCGCCATACTTGCAACCGTTAAACGATCTTATTCTGCGAGTACACGAATTGGGCCTGTCACAGGTCTGGTCTGACAGCACATTTTTTGATATGGTAAAACTGAAACTAATCTCAATACGTGATCCGAATCCAGCGACAGGTGCACGGCCTCTAAAGGCCGACGACCTCTATTGGGTGTGGATGATTATGGCGATTGGCTTGTCGGGCAGTTCCTTGGCATTCCTTATGGAATTGGCGATAGGACATCGGAGGAAGTGGTGGAAATAATACTGTGAGGCGTACAATTGTAAGGAGGATAATCAGGATGGAGTTGAAATAACAATTAATGATGGAGTTAAAAGAAAAAAATTTAATAAATGTCCTACCAATTGCACAGTTTTAAATTATTAAAAAAATCTATATGGTCCAGGTAGTTGAGGCTAAGGCAATAAAGACATTCCACAGGAAATTCCCTCTCATCTATCTACGGAGAAAAACCATAACAAAGGAGCTTTTAATAGAATGGAATAATGATCAATTGTAAAAGGAACTATGTGAAAAATTTAATTTTTCGCTAAGGTGGCGAACAATGGAACGCTAGGGCCAATATAAGGAGACAGCTAGCGCCCTCTGGGCTTAACAAGATGAAGCCATTAAGGTAGGCATGATATATCGTCCCCCCAATACAATAATTGTGTATAATACATTATACTCCATACAGTATACACTATTGTTTTATTGAGGGGATGATCTATGGATCATGACTTCTCTCTTGGTAGGCGGTTGAGGTCTACCCAGTGTTGCCATATATATTTTTTTCAGATATCTGTAAATTGCCAAACAAAAAACAGATTTTGGAATTTAAAAAAAAACTGATTTCCTAAGACCATTAACATATGGAAAAACGTATTGTTGGAGCCATTCGACAGGTATGATACAAGTGTATATGGGTCTCAACTCCCGTTGGTAATGTCTAGAGTTATGGTTTTTTTTATGGTTAATAGTGGCAGAAACAATCCAATACTTTAATTTAAATTATAGATATAAAGTTATATATTTTTTTGCGCTAGGATAAGAAATGATTTCTTCCCTATTCAGTTGTTTGGCAAGCATAGAATGATTCGCTTTTCAATTGAATGTCTTGAATGTCGTTTCAAGAGGTTGGCTAGAAATCTCTTAAACCAACAACAGAAGGAAAATCGTGGCCTTTATATATTATTTTATGTAGTTATGTGTTATTATGCGCTAGGCGAGGAAATGAGCCCAAAACAGTAAAATTTCACATATTTCGAAAAATCTGTTTTTTTTTGTTGAACATCGATTTTGTACCATATCGGCAATTCCACGGTGTCGAACGTGACCGTTGTACACATTCAAAGTGCAAAAAAGGTCAGAATAAAATATATTTTAGATTCATCTTATACATATTCGTACAGGTCCATAGTAGTACTATCACCGGTGGTTTAGTTTTTTTCAGGCGAAATAGTGATAACAAAATAAGGACAAAACAGGGAGCGGGTCGAACGCGACAAAAACAGAAGTAGTTTCCGTGAAAATCTTTAAAAACATGAGAATCAGCGAAATCAAACAGAATATGTTATCGATGAAAATTGTAAAATGTTAAAAAATGACAAAGCTTTCGTATCCTCTTTATTTCATAGAAATATCATGGATAGTTTTTTTACATTTAATTTTTAGGTTGGTTCGAACGTGACATGTCGAACGTGACATTTTTTCTATGACTATCATATAGACAAATTAGACCAAAAAGTACCGTTATTCTTCATTCCTTTTGATTCGTCTCTTCAATTTAAGATTTCTTATGCTCTTAGAAAGATTATTTACGAAAGATCTTTACGAAGGAAATTTAAAAAAAAATGTGCATTTAAAAATCTGAAAATGATCCAAAACTACAATTTTCCACTTTGCAATTGTTTTTCGTAAATTTTTGAGTAAATACACGTGAAATTCTTTAATTTCATTAAAATTTGAATATTTTTGTATAGTAATATATTACATTAATGTGACTTTAATAACTTTTAATTTTTTCATCACGGTAGACCTTTTGGTGGAATTACCCATATAGCACTTAAAAAAAAACTGTGAAAAACAGATAAAACTGCATATATGGAAAGTCTGGGTCTACATAACGCATCTACTGATTTATGGATGACATCATTCGATTCCAATACAACACATCTAATACCCAGCCGAAACTCTCACCGCGATTTTGGGTATAAATCACACTCCCCTAGGGGCCACACCTGCTGGTGAAGCCAGAACAAGTGGCTACGGTGGCTCTTGATTACCCATGGGACCAGATTCAAGTCTCCAGTCAGACCTCATAACCAACATTCTATCAAGCTAGGAAGTTAACCACACCTTGGTCCTAGAACCAACTCCCTCCATCTACCAGCCACATACTTTTCAAGTTATCAAGAAATTCTGACACAAAATCTAAACCGAAAGCAACAAAGTTTCTTCCAGTTTTTATTCAATATAACACGGTACTGGTAACGCTCACCCTGGTTCAAATCAATTCCTTCTACCTACATTCTCACACCCTTGTCTAAATCAACTCCCTCAACCTACATACCCCATACTCATAAATCGATCATAAAACGGGGCGCTAGTCTCTTATCGAAATCGATTCTAGCCTCAGTAAATTTTAATCACACACTTGGACAACAACAAATATTCATTTTTAAAATCGCCAAGAAATGTATGAAAAGGTGTTTCTTTTGTTTTCTAGCATCTGTCAAAACCATTCGATAACTGGGATTTGGCAACAGTGTTTCAACAGTGCTCACCCCTTTGTTATTTGGAAAACTAATTGAGGTGAAAACGTTTTGGGCAAATTATTACTCCACCTATTCAAAAAAAAAAAAAAAATACATAAGAACCCATGTGAACACATAAGCTTAGCCAACTATTCTAAATCCCCGGAAATACGTCACATGTTCAGATACCAATCCCCTGATAGAACATAAACTAAACAATATTAATTCCCACCCAACCACCTAATTATCGAGTATTTCAATTAAAGTCTTTAGTTTACGACTAAATAATTAAATTATTATTAGCTTGTGATAAAACAAACAGAACCGAAATTAACTAATCAGGGACAGTTTATTTTATATAAATGGTGAAACTTAGAAAGCTAAACTCCAGTCGCAATGGATATTCGGCTAATACTAGTCGCTGTTATTAGTATCTCGCTGGCGGAGAGCTGCTGTAGTGAGACGCCAACGGTGGTCCAGAGTTTTACTTTTAAGGACCCTGAAGAATTAAATCTTTTCCAAACAATGTTGAAAGGCATCGAGCGGGAAAAGCCATTTGATTCGCTGGTCATTCTACATCAAAATCATACAGCTGATAAACGATTGGAAGTGTTCTATCGCCATCACATACCAAAGGTGATTATAACCAAAGGTCATGAGTTTGTCTACAAGGACGAGTACAATTCGGAAATCTTGGTGGTGCTTCAGATGATCCATAGTTTGGACAGAGATCTGCTTGCGACAGCAGCCCAAACATTGAATTATACACGCCAGAGCAGAATCATAATGGTAGGCGTAAATGTAGCGGATCAGGAACAATTCAAACAACAGTTCTTACACTCAAGTCAAAACCACCGAATGACAAATGTTCTCTTGAAGTTTCTCTGGACCACGCAACCGATGACCGCTCAGTATCACTCGCTCAAACCATATCCGCATTATCATTGGCAACTGCACCATTCGGTGGAGGCGTCTCCGGGTAAGGTTTATTTCCCACAACATTGGCGCAATATGCATAAGGGCGCCATAATCAGCCACACCGATAAGGTGGCACCTCAGTCATTGGTTTTCGAAGATGCGGAGGGAAATACAAAACTCAACGGTTTCGTGGCCAAGCTGATTATGCTCTTTGCCGAACATTACAATGCCACACTGCAGATGTATGAACCCCTGCATACGGACCAAGTCGTACATTTCTCAGCTCTTAATCGTCTGACCTTTGAATACAAATTGGATATGCCCATGGTGTTGGATACGGGACATTCGCATGACAAATTCCGATATTTGTCCGTTACATACGATCTGGCCTATATGATGATCGTCGTGCCCTGTTCGCAACGCATGACCATTCGTGAAGTGTTTGGCATTCTATTGAATACGTTTTTCTTTAGCTGTGTCATCATTTGCACGTTGATGTTATCCTTTATCCATTCGCTCGTTGACTATTACTTTGATGGACTGCGCAATCGTTTGAACTTTGTGCTCAGCGATAAAATCCTGCCCGGTGTTTTGGGCCAGTCGTTCGAGGCGAGAGATTCTCGCTGGCGTGGTCTGAAAATGGTGTATCTGGTGTTGTTCTTTGCCGGCCTGAATATCAGCACACAATTTGGCGCCAATGTCAACACCCTCTTCACCAGTCCGCCCTATTTGCGGCAAATCCAAACACTGGACGAACTGCTGCGCTCACCGGTGAAAATCCTCCTCGATGCCTTAGAAGCCAAGACCATGGAAGATCTAATGCCCAAAATAGAAAAGTCCTGCGAACTTAGCAACAACAGCACGTATGTCTATGAAATGCGTAACAATTTCAACACCTCCTATGCCTATTCAACGTACTCGGCCGTCTGGGACATCTTTAAGCGACGTCAACAGTTCTTTACCCAGAAGCGACTTTGCACTTCGGAGGACCTGGTACTTTACTATGCCATACCACTGGCCATACATGTGCAAATGCACTCACCCCACAAGGAGCCCTTGGACCATCTGATCCATCGCGTCCACGAGCTGGGCCTGATGGAGGCCTGGAAGTCAAGCACATTTGCGGATATGTTGAAATTGAAACAAATCTCGATTCGTGATATCAATCCGGTAACTGTAACGAGAGTTTTGAATGCTTACGATCTATTTTGGATATGGATGATTGTGGTGATTGGTTTGGCGTTTAGTTCGTTGGTATTTGTAGTGGAATTGTGCAATGATGGCCGAAAAAACATGAAGTGTATGATGTAGTCGAGCAGAAATCTATTTATTGTAATTATCTGTTAAAATAATGTGGAATCTTAATATATATTTACCCTCGACAATGATTCACTGATACACTGATTCCCTGATTCACTGACTCTGTCACGCAGTACGTAGGAATTTAAATAGGCATTCTATAATAATTCTATAAATAATAATAATAAAAAAAATAATATTTTTTTTGTACAGAAATTGTGGTTTCCCCAAATTTTTTTTTTTACAAATTTTTTTTTTTCGAGAAATTTTTTTTTTCCAATTTTTTTTTTTCAAGAAATTTTTTTTTTGAAAAAAAATTTTTTTTCCACAAATTTTTTTTTTTCAAGAAAAAATTTTTTTTTCCACAAACATTTTTTTTTCTACAAAATTTTTTTTTTCAACAAAATTTTTTTTTTTCAGCAAACATTTTTTTTCAACAAAATTTTTTTTTTTTCCAAAAAATTTTTTTTTTTCCACAAATTTTATTTTTTTTCGAAATTTTTTTTTACAAAATAGTTTTCTCAAAATATTTTTTACAAAATTTTTAAAATTAAGTAACAAATACTTTCTCAAGCAAATTAACGGGCGCCATAGGCGCATTACAACTTACTAGTATAGAAATATTAGTGGGAAACGCATCCACGAATTTTATTAATGAGTGGCTGTCAATACAATCGCAGAATTTTTGCCCAGATGCTCGCCGTTAATACCTTTCCCAGTCTTGACTTTAGTCGTATGGAAGAGTGTTCTGTCAGACTTTAGGTCGATATTCCATCACAGAGGTTACATTTCACTTCTGTGCGTGCCGTTGGGCAAGAGATGTGTTAAATGCTGTGAATAAACTATTATTAATCACAGCGTTGGTCTAAGTTTCGGAAAGATGAACGGCATTTTTAATACTCTTTAGGGTTTGATTGTATCTAGACCACTTTGGCTTTCTGCAATTCTTTGGGACTGACCCAGAGTGGGGCAGCCTTTTGTGAGAGAGTAAATTCTTTATAATGATGGTTTGAGCACGGGTGTTCGTTCGATTCCTTACATCCTTTAATTTGTTCGAAATTGTCGTGTGAAGCAAATGTTACATCTAGGACCCTTTGTCTGTTTTTGTTGATAAATGTGGACTCATTGCCTCTCTGGCAAATATGAAGTTTAGTGGGCAGCACATGTTCTAGTAATGACGCCTTTATTATTATTTTTGCCTGAGCTGCCCCATATTTTATGATGCGCATTAACGTCCGCATAGACAATTAGACCAGTTGCGTTCAGTCCCGCCTCTTCTATTTGCATCCTGGGCAGTTGCAATAGCCGGTCATGGTGTTTAGCCGAGTTAAACCATTTCCTGTCTCCAGGCTGGACGTGGTTAAGTCTCCATCACCTCTGGGTAGGAGAAAGATGTTTTCGATTATTTCTGGCAAGAATACGTGTTCTACACAGAGAGAAAAATTAACCTAATATATGGTAGAGCTGGCAAACTATCGATGGTACTATCGATAGTATCGATAGTTTGGTTTTCACTAGACTATCGATGGTTTTTTTTCGATAGCGATACTATCGTTGAAAAAATGGATTGCCGTATTTATTCAGTTAGTGGCGGCAAATTCTATCTGGCAAACACATCTAAGCGGCAGCTGTTAATTAATCGACTAAGATTTCTTCTGGATAAACGGCGTTGTTAATTAATCAACTTTGATTTGTGATATATATATGTATATATGTATTAATTATGTACCTTTCTTTGTGCTTATTCCGTTTTTGTGTTGATGTTGAGATTAAATGGTTATTACATGTGTGATGTGTTTGGTTAATGTTGTGTTATTTGTATTTTTATTAAAATTCACAAATGTTTACAACATAAATTTACAAGAAGAATAACACATAAATACTCATAACACACAAATCAATATCATAGAACAATGTCAAAGAGGTTGCACGTATCGTTGAAAAATGAAATTTCACATTCCTAAATTATTCGATACTATCGATAGTTTTCCAACAAACTATCGAATGGCGTGACTATCGATAGTTTGCCAGCTCTAATATATGGTTAACTTAACCATAAATAAACATGATTTGGAGTCTACGTTACATATGGTTAATTTGAACATCTTCTTGTTGACTGGTATTTAACAATAATAATAGTTACTTTAACTACTCCCTGGTTGAATTTTTTAACCATGAAACTGGTTGATATAAAAATAATTATTGTTGTGAAAATTGTTAATATAAAAATTTCATTGTTAATTTATTGAAACAATACATGCTCAATTTAACAATTTTATATTTCTTTGCAGAAATATAAATTTTCCAAAAAAGCTGTTTGCTTTGATTGCAGGCAAGGTTTCGGAAGCTGTTACAGTTCTTCATCGTTACCAATTTGCACTGATTTCTGCAGCAATTTTTGGTATAATAAGTGTCCTAACTCTATGCGAGTGAACGAGAACTACTGTTTAGTAGCGCATATCCCCAAAAAATCAAGCAGTAAAGCAAACAACAAAGCAACGGCTCAACATGCAGTGAAGATAGCATTTGGTGGTGGTTTTTTTGAAAGAGCGAGATTAAGTGCTCACATTTTGAGAGAAAAGGAATAGTGGAAAAAGAGTGGGGGAAATAATCGCATTTGTTGAAACGTCGTGTAACATAATACTGAACTTCGTCTAACACAAAGCAGTTCAAGAACTTCGACACAACAGAGCCGAATGATCTTTGAATTGTTTTTTTATTTCGCACATTTTTCAGCCTCTCTCTCGAAAAAATCAACCTTATATAATGTTAACTCAACTATTTTTCATGTAAATTTGACCTTATATAACGTTATTTTGACTTTGCAATCAAATATTTACCATGAAAAAATTAACCACACGCATGGTTAAAAAAATCGTTGTACTTTTGGCTCGGTGTAGGCGTAACTTTGCACGGGGCGTTATCATGGTGCAAAAACCAGTTTTTGTTCCTTCACAAATCCGGGCGTTTTTGGCGGATTGCTTCTTTATTGACCGTACCACCCTGTGGCAAGAACTGATAATGCACCAGGCCCCTGGAATTAAAGAAAACTGTGAGCAAAACCTATACGATCGACCGAACTTGGCGCGATTTTTTAGGTCTTGCGGCAGCTTCCATTTGGATGATTTAGTTTTAGTTTCCACTTCGTAGCCATAAACCCATGATTCGTCACCAGTTATGACCCTCTGGAGCAAATTTGGATTGTCACGGACCGAGTACAACATCTCCTCAACAATTTTAACGCGAAGCTTTTTTCGGCCAAATTGCCCAATTTTTGGCACGAATTTAGCGGCAACTCGACTCATGCCCAAATCATTGGTTAAAATCGAATCGCACGGGCCAATCGATATGTTTATCAATGTTTTCGTCTGTTGTAGACGTGCTCGGGCGCCAGGCACGCTCTACGTCCTTCGCATCTTCTCGGCCCTCTAAGAACATTTTGTACCACAAATAAACGTTGCTTTTTTTTTGCGACTAACACTCAGGGAATGGCCCCCTATAAATGCAATGCACTGTGTTAGATGGCGGATATCTTGTGAACAGATACCATTAAAATATCTATGGATTGATGCAGATTTTTTGATCCATTTTCTGAAATAGATAAAAATAGAAGACAAGTTAAAACACATCCTAGCACAATATCTGTCAAAAATTAACTAAGCATTCAAAGTGGCCGACCCGCAAATGGGTAATAGCCTATTCACATTTGACTACAATGCCGGCGTTTGCTCTCTTGAGATGATTTGCGCCACAATCACACTAAAATTACACATATTTCCATACAAAAAAAAGGAAATATTATGCTCATTTTACTGTAATTCATTTTAAATCACAGTAAAAACGAGAGAGAGAGCACAGTGTTGCACTGCAATTGTAGTTAAAAAAAGGAGTAGAATGAAAAAATTTGCATTGCTGGTTCATAGCAAATGTCAGAAAAATAATGGAAAAAATTTGTTTGTTTACCTTTCGTTGTTTGCTTTGTGCTTTGATTAAAAATTAAAAGTTTAGAATAATTAAATAATCTTTTGCATTTTATTATAAAAGTTTTTCTTTATTTCAAAATTTACGTTTCTCTTGTTTACAATGAAATCAAATTTGCAGCAGAAATGAGGGAAATGAGAGAAATGTCAGACTAAATGCCGAAATTTGCAAAATTGTAATGTGAACACTATGATTTAAAAATCACCTCAAGAGAGCAAACGCCGGCATTGTGCGGAAACGCAGTCAAATGTGAATAGGCTATAACGCTAGAAAAATATCAAAAATCAAATACAAGTAGGCCGCGGAAATTAAAAATTCCCGATATTTTTTGAACCTACCTCGTATAAGTCTAAAATTACTATTTTTCTCTAGCTTACTCAGCTTATTTTTGTTAAACCCGAGTATTCTTCTTGTTTTCTTGTAATCGAGATTTCCCCAGGTTTCCTTTGTGGTTCTTCCCACCTGTTCCTCTTGCCATGTGATGGCATGGATCGTCTTCATCCATTCCCTCAACTCCGTTTTTGTCTCCAGAAAAGGTTTAGACAGTTGCAGAATATTTTGGCCGGATTCCCTTCCCTTTTCCCAGAAAAGGTTTCGACAATTGCAGAATATTTTGGCCGGATTCCCTTCCCATTTTGGCCAGTTCGTCGTCCCTAACATTGTCTGGATACCCTTGGTGGCTCGGTATCCAGTTTATAAATATGTCGTTGTCTCTCGTTACGTAATTTATCGTTTCATTACAGTTCATGAGTGTCCTTGACTGAAGGATCTAATTGCGTTTGGACTGTCTGTGAAAATACAGATAGTTTTGAACGTGACCCTATTCCGCAGCCATTTTAGGCATTCTGTGATGGCCTTGATCTCTGCTTGTAGAATCGTTTGCATTGGTTAATTTTCCATACATTTTCCAAAGCGTAGTATCGCTTCTTCGCTGTCAGCGTTAGACGCGGTCGATATTTTATGTCGCTGCTGTCAACGACTTCCTGTTTTCGCCAGAACAAACTTCACCCACCTTCAAGATGGCCTCTCTATACTTGTGGATCGAGCTCTTGCCTTGATACCACAGCTTATAGCAATTGCAGGACATTTGCCGATAATATCTTCAAAATGACAACGAAATCCCTCAGTTCGCTACTTTCTATCCAATTGTGTACAGAACTGAACAATCTTTACTAGATCAACAGTTTTGGGCTTTTGGCCAATGGAATTTGCTTCCGGACCACTGTGTCATATCAACAGGAATCAGAATTTTTATACCCTCACCCTACGGGTAGGAGGGTATATATCATTTGATACGACCCAAAAGTGTAACACCTAGAAATATTCACATTAGACCCCAGGTGTCTTTGAACCAAATTCGATTCATGACTTTCTGAATCGTTTGAGCCATGTCCGTCTGTCTGTCCTGCTGGTACGCACGATAACTTTCGAAAGAGTTAAACGATCACTCTGAAATTTGGCATTGCTTAATATTTTCCCAAAACTGCTTATGGGATTGCATATGGGCTATATGGGCACACCCCTTCCGGTACCTCCCATACAAATCTGCTATTTCGCCCACTTTAGTAAACGTGTAATAATATCAATATGCCCACTCCGATCTTGGCAAAAATCCGTATTTAGTAAAAGTATAACTGAACAAAGTTTCTGACAAAAACTTGGAAGTCTGGCAACTCCCCTTCTGGTACCTCCCATACAAATGTACCATCCCGCCCCTGACAAACCGTCTAATACTATCAGTATGACCAACGCTATCTTGCCCAAATTCTGTATTTAGTAAATCTATAGCTATACAAAGTTTTGGACAAAAACTTGGAAGTCTGGCAACTCCCCTTCTGGTACCTCCCATACAAATGTACCATCCCGCCCCTGATAAACCGTCTAATACTATCAGTATGACCAAAGCTATCTTGCCCAAATTTTGTATTTACTAAAGTTATAGCTAGACAAAATTGTTGACAAGAACTTGGAAGTCTGGCAACTCCCCTTCTGGTACCTCCCATACAAATGTACCATCCCGCCTACCTTAGAAATCGTGTAGTAACACCAATATGACCAACGCCATCTTGCCCAAATTCTATATTTAGTAAATCTACAGCTAGACAAAGTTTTGGACAAAACCTTGGAAGTCTGGCAACTCCCCTTCTGGTACCTCCCATACAAATGTACCGTCCCGCCTACCTTAGAAATCGTGTAGTAACACCAATATGACCAACGCGATCTTGCCCAAATTCTGTATTTAGTAAATCTATACCTAGACTAAGTTTTGGACAAAAACTTGGAAGTCTGGCAACTCCCCTTCTGGTACCTCCCATACAAATGTACCATCCCGCCCCTGACAAACCGTCTAATACTATCAGTATGACCAACGCTATCTTGCCCAAATTCTGTATTTAGTAAATCTATAGCTATACAAAGTTTTGGACAAAAACTTGGAAGTCTGGCAACTCCCCTTCTGGTACCTCCCATACAAGTGTACCATCCCGCCCCTGATAAACCGTCTAATACTATCAGTATGACCAAAGCTATCTTGCCCAAATTTTGTATTTACTAAAGTTATAGCTAGACAAAATTGTTGACAAGAACTTGGAAGTCTGGCAACTCCCCTTCTGGTACCTCCCATACAAATGTACCATCCCGCCTACCTTAGAAATCGTGTAGTAACACCAATATGACCAACGCCATCTTGCCCAAATTCTATATTTAGTAAATCTACAGCTAGACAAAGTTTTGGACAAAACCTTGGAAGTCTGGCAACTCCCCTTCTGGTACCTCCCATACAAATGTACCGTCCCGCCTACCTTAGAAATCGTGTAGTAACACCAATATGACCAACGCGATCTTGCCCAAATTCTGTATTTAGTAAATCTATACCTAGACTAAGTTTTGGACAAAAACTTGGAAGTCTGGCAACTCCACTTCTGGTACCTGCCATACAAATGTACCATCCCACCCATTAAAAACCGTCTAATACTATCAGTATGACCAAAGCTATCTTGCCCAAATTTTGTATTTACTAAAGTTATAGCTAGACAAAATTTTTGACAAGAACGTGGAAGTCTGGCAACTCCCCTTCTGGTACCTCCCATACAAATGTACCATCCCGCCTACCTTAGAAATCGTGTAGTAACACCAATATGACCAACGCCATCTTGCCCAAATTCTGTATTTAGTAAATCTATAGCTAGACAAAGTATTGGACAAAAACTTGGAAGTCTGGCAACTCCCCTTCTGGTACCTCCCATACAAATGTACCATCCCGCCCCTGATAAACCGTCTAATACTATCAGTATGAAAAACGCTATCTTGCCCAAATTTTGTACTTAGTAAACCTATAGCTATACAAAGTTTTGGACAAAAACTTGGAAGTCTGGCAACTCCCCTTCTGGTATCTCCCATACAAATGTACCATCCCGCCCCTGATAAACCGTCTAATACTATCAGTATGACCAACGCTATCTTGCCCAAATTTTGTATTTAGTAAAGTTATAGCTAGACAAAGTTTTGGACAAAAACTTGGAAGTCTGGCAACTCCCCTTCTGGTACCTCCCATACAAATGTACCATCCCGCCCCTGATAAACCGTCTAATACTATCAGTATGACCAACGCTATCTTGCCCAAATTTTGTATTTAGTAAAGTTATAGCTAGACAAAGTTTTGAACAAAAACTTGGAAGTCTGGCAACTCCCCTTCTGGTACCTCCCATACAAATGTAGCATCCAATATTTTTCTATAGCATTCGGTATTTAGGTTGCTATTATGACTTTTCATCAGATGTTACATCAAATGATGGTAGCTACGGTCACTTTTGACTTTCAGATACTTATGAGTATGAGACTTGTATCTTTTTACTGAGGGTGAGGGTATATATAAGTCGGTTTACCCGACTGCAACTTTTCCACTGGTTTCTTTTGAATAAGCTGAAAAAGCTATCGAAAAGGAAAGTAGGAAAAAGGTGTTGCTGTCGTATTTTATTCAACCAATTTGACAAACAATGAATTGGCAAACAGTGTTTCTTTGCTCACCCTCCCCCCCAACGTATAATTGAGGTGAAAGCGTTTCAGCCAACTTATCTCTCCGCCTCTACAAATTTATTTTCACAAGGCGCTTATTTCACCTAAGGCGCTTATTTCATATCTAAGCTAACCCAGCTATTGTCTTTTCCTAAATTCCACATGTTTCTGCAGCAAACCCTTAACACAACTTAAAGTAAACGGTATTTATGCCTTTCAACCCCTTAATTATGGAGTATTTTAATTAAAGCCTTTAGTTTATGACCCAACAATCGAATCATTCTTGGCTTGTGATAAAACCAACAGAACAGAAATTTGATTATCATGGACTTCCCCAATGGCAGTCTTTTTTTTCTTTTATAAATTGTGCAACTTGAGAAACTTAACTGCAGTCGCAATGGACATCTGGCTAATACTAGTCGCTGTTGTTAGTATCTCGGTGGCGGAGTGCCGCGAAAGTGACACCACAAGGGTGGTCAGGAGTTTTTCCTTTAAGGACACTGGGGAATTAAATCTTTTCCAAACAATTTTGAAAGGCATCGAGCGGGAAAAGCCATTCGATTCGCTGGTCATACTACATCAAAATCATACCGTTGATAAACGATTGGAAGTCTTCTATCGCTATCCCATACCAAAGGTGATTATAACCAAAGGACATGAGTTTGTCTACAAGGACGAGTACAATTCGGAAATCTTGGTGGTGCTTCTGATGACCGATAGTTTGGACAGAGATCTGCTTGCGACAGCAGCCCAAACATTGAATTATACACGCCAGAGCAGAATCATAATGGTAGGCGTAAATGTATCGGATGAGGAACATTTCAAACAACAGTTATTACACTCAAGTCAAAACCACCGAATGACAAATGTTCTGTTGAAGTTTCTCCGGACCAGTCAGCCGATGACCGCTCAGTATCACTCGCTCAAACCATATCCGCATTATCATTGGCAACTCCACCATTCGGTGGAGGCGTCTCCGGGCAGGGTTTATTTCCCACAACATTGGCGCAATATGCATAAGGCCGCCATAATCAGCCACACCGATCAGATGGCACCTCAGTCATTTGTTTTCGAAGATGCGAAGGGAAATACAAAACTCAACGGTTTCGTGGTCCGACTAATAGGGATATTTGCCGAACATTTCAATGCCACCCTGCAGATGTATGAACCCGTGAAAGTGGACCAAATCGTACATTTCTCGTCCATCAATAGTCTGACCCATGAGCACAAGTTGGATATACCCATGGTGCTGGATACGGGCTATTCACATAACAAATTCCGTTACATGTCCGATACATACGATCTGGCCTATATGATGATCGTCGTGCCCTGTTCGCGACGCATGACCATTCGTGAAGTGTTTGCCATTCTATTGAATACGTTTTTCTTTAGCTGTGTCATCATTTGCACTTTGATGTTATCCTTTATCCATTCGCTCGTTGACTATTACTTTGATGGACTGCGCAATCGTTTGAACTTTGTGCTCAGCGATAAAATCCTGCCCGGTGTTTTGGGCCAGTCGTTTGAGGCGAGAGACTCTCGCTGGCGTGGTCTGAAAATGGTGTATCTGGTGTTGTTCTTTGCCGGCCTGAATATCAGCACACAATTTGGCGCCAATGTCAACACCCTCTTCACCAGTCCGCCCTATTTGCGAAAAATCCAAACACTGGACGATCTGCTGCACTCACCGGTGAAAATCCTGCTCGATGCCTTAGAAGCCGAGACCATGGGAGATCTAATGCCCAAAATAGAAAAGTCCTGCGAACTGAGCAACAACAGCACGTATGTCTATGAAATGCGTAACAATTTCAACACCTCCTATGCCTATTTCATGTACTCGGCCGTCTGGGATCTGTATGTGCGTCGTCAGCGGTTCTTTTCACAGAAGCGACTTTGCACTTCGAAGGACCTGGTACTTTACTATGCCATACCACTGGCCGTTCACTTGCAAATGCACTCGCCCTACAAGGAGCCCATGGACCATCTCATTCATCGCGTCCACGAGCTGGGCCTGATGGAGGCCTGGAAGTCGAGCACATTTGCGGATATGTTGAAATTGAAACAAATCTCAATCCATGATCGTAATGCAGTAAATGTGACGAGAGTTCTGAATGCTTACGATTTCTTTTGGATATGGATGATTGTGGTGATTGGTTTGGCGTTCAGTTCGTTGGTATTTGTAATGGAATTGTGCAATGATCGTCGAGAAAGGTGGTTGTGTTGCAAAAGAGCCTAAAAGAGCAAATTCATTGTACTTATCCGTTATACGGCGGCTGGGAAATGTTGGTTAACAATGACTCTGAGTTTTTACGTTTAAGTTTTCCTTAAAAAAAAATAAATAAATATATGGGAAATGCTGGGGCGTTCTTTTTATTTCCCGGCACGCCGAAAAAAACGGAAACCAATTTTTTATTAAAAACAAAATTTATTTTTTTGAATTCCATAGGGGCTTATCCGTTTTTTGGAAGAATATGGGTTTAATTTTTTTTTTTTTTTTTTTTTTTTTTTTTTTTTTTTAAGATTTTTTGGAACAGATTTAGAGGTGGTTTTTTCCGAAAAATTGGGGTTTTCTGGGATTTTCCTTATTTAAAGCAAAAGTTAGTCAATACAAAGCATTTTCAAAGTCATTGGTTTAATTTTGTGTACATAAATCATAAGTTTTGTATTTTTTTTGCTCGTTAAGCTGTCACATATACAGTTTCTTGGGAAATTTTATACAAACAAAAAAAGGAACATGACATTACTTTTAAAAAATTTATGAAAGTGTAACAAACTAATGATGCAGTTTTAAAGCCAAGTAAATTCTAAGTAATTTCAAAAAAAAACATATCGATTTTATTGCCTTCAAACATTTGCAGCCACAGTTTCAATGCAGTTACGGCAACCATTCAAAAACATTTCCTAAGGCTTAAAAATTCCATGAAAGTGTAAAAAACTAATGATGCCGCTTGAAAGGCGATAAAATTCTAACGCGAGTTCGGACCGAGTTCAACATCTCCTGAACAATTTTAACGCGAAGCTTTTTTCGGCCAAATTGAGCAATTTTTGGCACGAATTTAGGGCGACCCGACACATGCCCAACTCATTGGTTAAAATCGAATCGATATGTTTAGATCCTCAGCAACTTCTCTAATGGTAATTCGTCGATTGATCAATATTATTTTATTCACTTTATCAATGTTTTCGTCTGTTGTAGACGTGCTCGGGCGTCCGGCACGCTCTACGTCCTTCGCATCTTCTCGGCCCTCTAAGAACATTTTGTACCACCGATAAACGTTGCATTTTTTACGACTAATTTACTAAGTAATTTAAAAAAAAAAACAATGTTAATTTTACTCTTGTCGTTTTAAAGTTATTGGTGTCAACCCATTGTAACAAATGATCACTGGACACTATTTAATGGATAGACATTAGGGTGGAGTTAAATTCAAAAAAAAAAAAGTTAACCTCGGAAAGAGATGTAGTCTGGGGTCCTAATGAGGGGAAAACATAAAGAAAAAAATTTTAAAAAAAAGTTTAGGGTCGCGCCACTCCCTCGAAATTTGGAAATTATCGCTATTTTGGCGTTGATTTTAGAAAAATCCTAAAAAGTTTTATGTCAATAAATGTTTGCAATAGCGTAAACAATGAAATAAGGGCATGAAAAAATTTAAAAAAAATTTTCTCATTGTTCAAAAATTTCAAAAAGTAAAATAAGTCAAATCGTCCCTTCTTCAGAAAATTGACTGAACAATGAAATCGCCACCAAAGCCACAAATATTAGTCGATTATCCTCATATTTGCCTCAAATACTTTTGTTTGGGCACTGAACAAGCTCAAACTTTTAAATTTCGAATAAGTAAAGTCGTTAATTTTTAGGATTTTTCTAAAATCAACGCCAAAATAGCGATAATTTCCAAATTTCGAGGGAGTGGCGCGACCCCTAAAATTTTTTTAAATTTTTTTCTTTATTTTTCCCCTCATTAGGACCCCAGACTACATCTCTTTCCGAGGTTAACTTTTTCAAATTAAAAAAAAATCATGTTTTCACTCCACCCTAATAGACATGCAGCCATACTGCAGAAAATCCCTGCTTGTGGCTATTGTAGATGCGGCGGATACGATGAGGACGATTTCAGAGGTTTACTGCACAGCTCAGGTTTCTTTGATAAGAATTAATCTAATAACATAAGAGAAGCATGTGAGATTCTCTATCCCGATGCTCGGGCTCACGACAAATAGGTCTTTAATGGACTTTGTCGCTCCATTCAACCTACCGAGTCAACTTTTATGATAGGAAATCAATTATATTTGGCGAACAGTGCCATCATAATTGTTTAATTTGTATTGTGTTGGGTAATTGTGAAATAAAGTAGACCTCTATGGTTGAAATGCACAGTATACTCTGCGCATTTAAGGGTTAACATGGAAAAATGCAAAAGTTAATTTGACACTTTTCATCTACATTAGGAATCTGATGGGATTGAGTCAGTTCCTTTAGTTTGACTCGCTGGCAAGCCTTTCAGCATTCACAATTTCAGCATTTACCACATGCATTTATTTTGTTCATTTTTCAACTTTTGTTCCCTTCGCCGGGCCATGCAAAACAAAATTATAATTTTCTATACAACAAATTAGACTGTAAATTATTTCCGTTTCCTCTTTTTTGCACCCAACCAACACTTGATCATACAACAACGGAGTCAATCAACAGACCCAATTCACTCTCTCACACACTCACCAAGTGCTTTCACTTGCATTTCATATAAAGTCGTTTACGTTTTTTTTTTTTTCGAATAACAAGGAAGGACAATCAGAACGATTATGCTGCACTTGCAACAATATGTAAACATTTAGGAAACGACAGTCGTTGTTATAATAGCAGCGAGCAACGAGTTCCACTTTTTTGTCTGTAAGTGAAAGTCCTCCATTTTCCGGTAATGCGGCTTTTGAATGTGGCCTCCCTTCCATTTTTCCTTGCACCCGAAAGTGGAGACATTCCCAACAAGAACAACAGCAACAACAACGATGACGACGTCAAAAATGTGTGTTAGAGTGGGTGGGGGAGCTTTTCATGAGATTTCAAACGGAAATCCCTAAAAGTAGAAACTGTACACGGTTAACAATGCACAATGCCAGAGGAGCGTTGTGAGCGTTGAAGGCAAATGGCTTAGTTAAGAATACTTGGATGGCATAGACATTGGCGTGGCCAAACACTTTCTGTGGGAGGGTCTCTCACAGAAAATGAGGAACCCAAAAAAGTATGTTTTCACTCCACCCTAATGTCCAACTCTACTCTCTACCTTCAGTGCCGGCGCAACGTGTGTTATCTATCGCTGGACTATGGATATTTTAACGTTATCTTCTCTTTGAATATTGTAGTCCAGTCTTGATGTTAGGACTTTTACCCGGGATACGCGGCTTTCCAGGGACTCCCATCCATTCATTGTGAAGTGACCGGTTGATCGGAAATTCCTTCTACAGCCCAAGTGTTCGTATGGGGGAATAAGCTTCCAGCAAGTGTATTTCCTGCCAATTGTGACATTCTCAAATTCAAGATGAATACCCACAAACACGACTCTCTCTTTCCACCTTCCGATACCCTTATGTCCTACCGCTAACAGTGGGCATTGCATTTATGGGGGGCCTCAGCTGAGTGTTGATCAACAAATGGATGAATATTTTTAAACTAGTAAGTTGTAATGCGCCTATGGCGCCCGTTGAAATAAGGAAAAAACAAATTTTGTTGAAAAAAAAATTTTTTCTTGAAAAAAAAAATTTTTCTGGGAAAAAAAAAATTTTGTGGAAAAAAAAAATTTTTGTTGAAAAAACAAAAATTTCGAAAAAAAAATTTTGTAAAAAAAAAAATTTTTGTAAAAAAAAAAAAATTGTAAAAAAAAAATTTTTGTTGAAAAAAAAATTTTGTAAAAAAAAAATTTGGGGAAAACACAATTTATGTACAAAAAAAAATATTATTTTTTTTATTATTATTATTTATAGAAAATTATAGAATGCCTATTTAAATTTCTACGTACTGCGTGACAGAGTCAGTGAATCAGTGTCGAGGGTAAATATATATTAAGATATATATTAAGATTTTCCAGAGGGCCTGACATATTCTGCCCTCCTAGGAAAGAAAGTCTCAACAACCATTTTGGTAGTTTTAAGATTTTCAGCTTTTACGGTTCATACCTTTCGTGGCTTAAAATTTATGTTTTTAAAAAATTAAAAAATGTGATTTAAGAAAGCTTACCACAATCTAGTACACGTTTTCGAATCTGGCCTTATCTAAATTTTGACATTTTGGTGCTTGTGAATTTCTATTTAGGACAGCAGTCGTACTGTCGTATTAAGTCCCACAAAAAAGCTTACCCTACGCCCCTGATTGTGTAGCAAAATAAGAAAATGTATTGTTCGTGAATTCTGGCAAACGAAGTTCCATGTGTTTGCCTTTAACTGAAGTCCCCAGAATACGCAATATTGCCAAGAAGTGTTGACATCACTTTACTTTAAATTCGTTTATTCATTTTTGGAGGACAGTTCTGGTTTTTATTCCTGAAAAGGTGATTCGCTCTATGATAGAATTTGGTAAGCATTCAGATTGACAACAACCTCGGAGTTAGACTTTTATCCACAGGATGGAATGACATTGAAGAACATTCAGGAACTGCACAAAAAAATATGGGGCCACCTCAACGATCCATGCACTCAGGCAAATAGTGTCAAACAGGTTGTAAATGGCTGCAGATAACAAATTTTCGTTAGGGTCGAATTCTTTACTCAGTATAAATTTCACTTTTTCGAAATCGACGATTTTTTTGAAAATGTCTGCAGATAGACATTTTTCGTAAATTTTTTATTTAAGGGCACAACTATCTAGGTCGATTTCTCTAATTAGCACAAATTTCAGTTTTCGAAAGAAAAAATAAAATGGCGGTGCTGGCACTTTTTCGAACTTGTCGATTATTTCGAAAATGGCTGCAGATAGAATTTTTTCGTAAACAATTTCGTATCTAAGTCGAATTATTTGTTCAGCACAAATTTCAGTTTTCGAACAAAAAACAAAATGGCTGACAATTTTTCGAATTTGGCAGTTTTTTTCTCAAACAGCAGAAATTTTAGTTTTCGAAAAAAAATGTGGGTGCGGCACTATTTTGAAATTGACGATTATTTCGAAAATGGCTGCTGATAGAATTTTTTCGTAAAATTTGTCCTTAATGGCACAACTATCTTAGTCCAATTATCTGTTCAGCACAAATTTTAGTTTTCGAACAAAAAACAAAATGGCTGAAAATTTTTCGAATTTGGCGATTTTTTTTTTTAAATTGATTCTGATAGAAATTCTTGGTAAATTTTTTCGTTAAGGGCACAACTATCAAGGTAGAATTCTTAATTGAGCACAAATTTCCATTTTCGCAAAAAAAAAACAATTATTCGAAATTAGATTTTTTTTTGAAAATGGCTGTTGATAGAAATTTTTCGTAAATTTTTTCGTTAAAGCCACAACTATCTAGGTCGAATTCTCTATTCGGCACAAATTTCAGTTTATGAAAAAAACAAAATGGCGGTGCTGCCACTTTTTTGAAATAGGCGTTTTTTTTTATAGAAATTTTTTGTAAATTTTTTATTTAAGGGCACAACTTTCTAGGTCGAATTCTCTAATCCGCAAAAATTTTAGTTTACGAACAAAAAACAAAATGGCGGTGCTGGCAATTATTCGAAATTAGATTTTTTTTTTGAAAATGGCTGCAGATATAAATTTTTCGTACATTTTTTCGTTAATGGCACTACTATCTACGTTGAATTCTCTATTCGGCACAATTTTTTTTTTAAAATTGAGAAATTTTGTGTCACTTTTTTTAAAAAATTTACGAAATTTTGTAAACAAAATGGCGTTGCTGGCACTTTTTCGAAATTAACGTTTTTTTTTTGGAAAATGGCTGCAGATACCAATTTATGAAAAAAAAATTGTCAAAGGCACAACTATCTAGGTCGAATTCTCTATTCGGCACAATTTTTTTTTTAAAATTGAGAAATTTTTTATCACTTTTTTTTAAAAAATTTACGAAATTTTGTAACATTTTTTTTTAAAAAAAAAACTGGACGGCTCTTCTTTTCGTGTTTTCGAAATATTTCGGTCAATTTTCGAAATTCCAAAAAATGGGTTTCAACAGAACTTTCCTCTTTTCGAAAGTGGCGGTGTCATCATCCTGCATAGGAGTAGCAAACTTAAATCTTCTCAACAGATACCCCTGATAATATGCTACACATTGTGTTTTGTCCCGAAACCACACACACACACACACCTACACAAATGAATGCTACATGATTCAGTTCGCCTTCTCTCTAGGACTTTTTGTCGTTTGCCGTTTGCTTTTAAACACATAATTCCACTTTAATTTCATATTTCATCATAAATTCTCATTGAACAAAACAAACATGTAGCAGACATAGCAAATCTTTGTATGCGCATTGCAAATCCGTTGAATTATAATAAACCCTTGGTGACACACAGCCATCCGAAGCATCCAACCCCGCCAGAGAGTGGTGCGCCACAACGCCCACCGCAACCTCCACCACTGCCACCACAGTCAGCAACATGTGCCAGCGACAACAGCCGCATGTTGTTTGCAACACACACAGCAGATATGTGTACACATGTAACCGAGTGTCAGAGTGTAACGCAGCATTTGTGTTTGTTTTTGGGAGCGTGTATTCGAATGAAATCCACTTTCAAAACTTGATCCCTTTTGTTTACAGTTTGGTGGTATCTTTAGCGAGTGTGTGTGAATGTGGCATGTTCTATGCTCTGCCACAGGATAAATAAATAGATGTGTAGGGAATTTTGA
The DNA here is from genome assembly GCA_958296145.1 of Hydrotaea cyrtoneurina. NCBI lineage: Eukaryota > Metazoa > Arthropoda > Insecta > Diptera > Muscidae > Hydrotaea > Hydrotaea cyrtoneurina. The sequence continues at coordinate 74,091,223 of OY282514.1, read as the reverse complement.
ATTTGTATTGTGTTGCCATCTGGCGACGGAGGACATAGGCTAAGGAAATTGTGAGAAGTTTTTAATAATATTCGATGAGTTGGAATGGCTGCTATTTCTGCGATTTCTGATTTATAATTCAAACTAGTAAGTTGTAATGCGCCTATGGCGCCCGTTGAAATATGGAAAAAAAATTTGGTTGAAAAAAAAAAATTTTTGTGGAAAAAAAAAATTTTTGTTGAAAAAAAAAAAATTCTTCAAAAACAATTTTTGGAGGAAAAAAAAATTTTTTCTTGAAAAAAAAAATTTTGTTGAAAAAAAAAAAATTTGTGGAAAAAAAAATTTTTGTTGAAAAAAAAAATTTTGTGGAAAAAAAAAATTTTGTTGAAAAAAAAATTTTGTTGAAAAAAAAAACTTGGAAAAAAAAAATATTTGTAAAAAAAAAATTTTGTTGAAAAAAAAATTTTGAAAAAAAAAAAAATTTTGTAAAAAAAAAATTTGTAACAAAAAAATTTGGGGAAAACACAATTTCTGTACAAAAAAAAATATTATTTTTTTTATTATTATTATTTATAGAAAATTATAGAATGCCTATTTAAATTCCTACGTACTGCGTGACAGAGTCAGTGAATCAGAGAATCAGTGTATCAGTGTATCAGTGAATCAGTGTCGAGGGTAAATATATATTGAGATAAATGTGGGCGGACAGACCACTCCGCCTTAATATGACTAGCAATATCTCAGACAAACTTTGCCATTTATGATGGGAACAGTGATGGTTCATATGAGGCGCTCAAAGTAAAGGGGTTTCGAACAAGAGGGGTTATTGTGAATCACCCGGTATGTGGGTAGCTGTCACTTTTGAAGCTTTTACTCTTTGACAAGTACGCCATTAATAAAAATGGAACGATACACGCTACAGCAACACATTGAAATTATTAAGATTCACAACAAAAATGGTGAAAATCTTGCAGTCTGGTAGAATAGATAGAAAGAAAATTCAAAGATAGAATTCGTGAGGCTATCGAGGCCACTTTGCGATTTGTTTATGAAAATGTTAACGAAAAGGATATGGTCCTGTAAGCGTGGTCGTGATGGCCATTTGGCTGATGTTGTTTTTCATTATTAACGCCATACCTTCCTCTTTACAATGAAATAAACATTCGATCATTTATCTCAAAAAATGCCATTTTTTCTTTGAATACCAAAACGAACACCTCTTGTTGGAGAATCCTGCGTTACCCGAACAACTCTCTAAAAACCTGAAACGTTACGCTCTCCTCTGATGCTTGTAAAAGCTTCTGTCTACGTAAATATTTTGCTTACACAGACGCTTTGCCAAATTTTTGCAGTATTTAAAGAGTCCACCTCCTCGAAAGTATGCTTTGATTTTATTGAAATTTATTGATTCCTTGGGTCTGTCTGTGTGCGTGTGTGTTGTTGTTTGTTTGTATAGGTAGTTGTTTTTCTTTTCGAACTCAATGCTTGTTAAACAAAATTCCATTTCATTGGCTTTTACACACTTTGAATATGAAATTACAAAAACCAACATGAATTATGCAAATTTTAATTAAGCCGGAAATGTTTGAAAAAACTGTGTGGGTTGGGCGGGGACAACAACACAAGTCGACAAACGGAGAAATGCCCCAAACACCGTATAGCACAGATTCTGTCGCTGGTGCTCATTTGATTAATGTTGCTGGTCATGTTCATAACGGATTTTTCTACTTTTTTGTTGGGGGGTGTGTGGAGAAGGTTATCTTCTATGGGTGGCTTGACAAAGTTTAATTAAATGGATTTCGTTGAAATGAAATCTATACCAGCGAATCGAAACTGTTTCCGTTGCATACTCAATGGGGATTTTAGCAAACTCTGCATATTTTAGGGGGCTGGTGCAGGGACAGAGACGTTAAGAAAAGGTTAATGGAAACAGTTTGTGACATACCTTTTTGGGGGTAAGTATGGCTTTCAGTGTTGTATGGTTTTTAGTTTTGTTACCATACGCTTTTTGTTTGTCATACAATACGCCGAACATTTTCGGGTGTGCAATTAAGTTAATTGCTATTAAACGTTGACCACGGGTCAAAGGGTCCTAGGGGTGGACAGATTGATATCGAAAACTTATGAAGTGATTATTTTTGCTTATTCACTTTTTACGTCTCCAGATTTGTTTCAAACATTTGTACTTGGATATTTGCTTGATGGGGAGTGCTATGGAATACATTACGGTGGCAGAGACTATATTAGGGTGGTACTGAACATGTCAGTAGAGCTATGAGTAGTGTGTGGAGAGAATACCGCAGCACAGCTATCGTATGAATGTAGTTTTATCACTCGCGGGTTGAGGAAGTTATTAAAGCCTCAGAGATTTGTTGGACAAGAAACCTCAACAAAATTCTGGACCATACAGAACACCTGAAATGACTACTTTCAACTGGTAAGTGGAGCTCACAGCCGATCGTTCAATGGGCTTTCATTTATGCCCTGGAAAATGATTACACTTTTTCTCAACACCCTTTTTTTTTTTGAACTAACACTCAGGGGATCCCCCTCTAGTGTAGGCCGGCTGTATGTGCTGTAAATATTTACGAGATCAGATGGGGTGAAGTATTTTTTTTTTTTTTTTTAAGTACGTTTACCAATTCCTCATTGATTAACCTACATGAGGAGGGGAAAATGGTAGAGGATTTTCATTGGTGGGTAAGGAGTAGGGGTAGTATGATGAGATACGGACATTTTGTTAAGCAAGTCAGAGATACACTTGCCAGCAGTTCAAGGTTATCCAATAACCTGCATCCAAGGTGAGTGAGTCGGCATACAATCGGCCGACACATGCGATGCAAATCTAACCGATAATACCGTTGGACAAACGGAAACTCTTGTCATCACAATTTCACATGGAAATTACCAATTTTATTAACAAACATTTCGGAACCAAACACTTCATCGTTTTCCGTTTTTATGTGGTGACACAGCAGGATGAGCTGGCAAGGAGCCGTCAACTTTATCCTTTGGCTTTCCCATCAGCTTGATGGGTATCATTTACCAAGGCAAACATACCCACACACACACACATACAACACAGTGTCGTAATAAATGAGTTGCTAAGCCATTACTTCGTTAGCTGAAGATACAAATCGCAATTGATGGCCAGAAATTGGCTTGAGACAAATACGCATCCACATAGCGATGGGAACATGAATCTGGGCAAGCAGTTTCAACCAACCAAAAATAAAAAACACAAAAACCAACACAAACATAAAAAGTAGCAAGGTCCTGTCTGTCTGCAAATAGTGGCAGAAGCGGCACTATCGCCATCATCGACAGCAGCCGCCACCATAATAAATGTGATGCGAGTATTTTTTCATTGTCAAAATCTATCACGTTTGTCACATTGGCAGTGACATACAATCAAGAAATTTATGGCGATGAATGGCGATGATAACACAGGGAGACGAACGAACGCAACCAAAAAGGACAAACAAAAAAAAAACACTCTGAGAGAATAAAATATTGCTTCAAGTCAAACAATGTGACTTTGAACAATGAATAAGGAAGTAATAAAGAAAGAGAAAACCCTAAAGCATACTTTTAGGTGCAACTAACTGGGGCATTTTAAAGTCTAGTTTGAGTAAGGATTTATGAAAAAATGTGAGGGAAATATTTGAATTAGGCGAATGTCATATTCTGATTACATTACTTACTTATTTGCCGTCATATTCCAGAAGGAAACTTCTTATTTCCCTTTCAACGGTTGCGATGTAGAAAATATGGATTAGAGTTACAGCAACATTCAACAACAATGAATTGAATAACTAGAATGGGTATTCAAAATAACCTTTTGGATAATCAATAAAAGGTGGTCCAATACGATTTTTTTTTTAATTCAAAACTAAACTAAAATCCCTTATTTATACATTTGCCAGTGATGGCTAATGGGTCAAAATGGTTCAAAATATTTTCGGCAAAAAAAAACAATTTCACGATATTTTAACAAAAATATTTGTATACTAGTAAGTTGTAATGCGCCAATGGCGCCCGTTGAAATATGGAAAAAAAATTTTGTTGAAAAAAAAAATTTGTGGAAAAAAAATTTTTTTAGAAAAAAAAAAAATTTTGTTGAAAAAAAAAAATTTGGAAAAAAAAAATTTTGGAAAAAAAAATTTTGGTAAAAAAAAATTTGGGGAAACCACAATTTCTGTACAAAAAAAAAATATTATTTTTTTTATTATTATTATTTATAGAAAATTATAGAATGCCTATTTAAATTCCTACGTACTGCGTGACAGAGTCAGTGAATCAGTGTCGAGGGTAAATATATATTAAGATGTTATTTTGCTCATCAGAATTTTCAGATTTCGGAGACTATTAAAAACTAGTAAGTTGTAATGCGCCTACGGCGCCCCTTGAAATATGGAAAAAAAATTTTGTTGAAAAAAAAAATTTGTAAAAAAAAAATTTTGTAAAAAAACAATTTTGTAAAAAAAAAAATTTTGATGAAAAAAAAATTTTGTAAAAAAAAAAAATTTGTAAAAAAAAAATTTTGGAAAAAAAAAAATTTGGTAAAAAAAAAATTTGGGGAAAACACAATTTCTGTAAAAAAAAAATATTATTTTTTTTATTATTTATTATAGAATTATAGAATGCCTATTTAAATTCCTACGTACTGCGTGACAGAGTCAGTGAATCAGTGTCGAGGGTAAATATATATTAAGATTATATAATTTGACCTTGTCTTTCTTTGGGCCTATTTCGGAAACAAGGTACCATTACTGTAGTCCGCTCAGAGAGAAAATTTGATAGGGCGTACAAAGCATTTAAATCGGTTAAAATATCTGTGTGAAATTTGACAATTTCGATTTAGCTCGAGAAATTATGCAATAGCTTGTCCATTCCAGCCCGTCTGGCCTGGGCTGCCTTGGCTGAATGAGAACAGGAAAAGGGTAGTGAATTATCATTGGAGAAGGGGTAGCTGTAGTATGATGAGGTATGGCCCTAGCACAATTTGGTTCTATCGATGAATTTTTGTTGAGCAAGTCAGAGGTACACTTGCCAGCAGTTCAAGGTTATCCTAGAACCTGCTCCCAAGGTGAGAGAGTCGGCTTTCCTATGGACCTGGACAGTGAGAATGGGAAGTCTCTTTTTAGAAAAACTCAAGTAACGACCAGGCCCTTTTAGAGTTTATATCGGGCGTTACCATGTTTGCCTTTTGGTCGATACAACTAAGTAATTCAACAAAGGCATGTGTATGCAAGAGACCACCGATTCAGAGCCCCTCTTGTCATATGTCGTTATGACCAGGAACGTATTTAAGTGTAAATTATCCAAATGAAAAATGACCCCCACAAAAATGAAGAATTCCCTAAAAAATTCTCATAAACACAATTACAATATTGAGGATACAAAAAATTTAGCAATTTTTCATAATGTTTGGGTAACATTTAATTTTTTATTTTTTTTTTTTGTTTTGAACAATAACAAATTCCCAAATTTTTGGGGTATTTTTCATAATATTTGAGGGGATTTTACAGAATTTTTTGTGGAAATGTTTATATTGAGCTTTTGGAGGATTCATTTATTTTAGAGACTTCTTAATTTGTGGCATTTTTCATGGAGCCGATCTTTCGGAATTTTCCTATTTGGCCAACCAGCAGATGAGAAGCCTCCGACAGAGTACCTGTTCCAGGGGATGCTCTGGTATATTCATGAACGATTCTATACAGACTTTTGATCATAAGCGACGAAAGGCCGTTTGGTCTATAATCGTTTGCTTTGGTGTGAGACGCCTTTATCCCTTTAGGGATAGAACAAATTTTTTCCACATCAATTTATTTGTAAATCTGAAAATTCAAAGACTACAAATAATTTAGTGAAAATATTTCAAAAATGTATTTCATCAAAAAAAAAAATACTAAACGATTAATTTATTTTCAATACATTTTATTAACTTTATGGTAAAGTCGAAGTTGGAGTGTAGGACATTTTTCGACTCCAGACTTCGACTACGGGCGAATTTGTCAGATTCCGACTATGACGCCATGGCCCTGTTCAGTACTCAACGCTGCCGTACTGTTTACCAATATTACCAGTGAAATCTGGTTGTTGCTTTTCCCATGAAATGTTTTCCGTTTTTTTTTTAACTAAAAGAAAAAATCTATTACCTTTTTTTATGATAGTGCACGGAAAAAAATTTAATAATGCACGGAGAAAAATGTGTTTGCATGCAATAATATATATGTTTGAGGACGATTTTTGACATACGAGAGTTACGGTGCAAACAAAATGTAACTGCAAATATAACTTTTCTAAGGGGAAGTCTTTTTGTTACGAAATCGTTTTCACATTGAGAAAAAAATTATCTCTGTGGGATATTTTACAGGCAAACATATAAAGGGTCCGCCATCTAACATGTTTTTTTTCAACTAGTGCATATTTCGTTATCGGGCCATGTTGAAAGAATTTTTGTTTACAAAAATTGAAGAGGAGGATATTGACAACATTTGGTTTCAACAGGACGGCGCTACGTGCCACACAGCCAAAGCTACACTTGATGTTTTGCGCCCTGTTTTTTGAAGATCGCATTATCAGCCGCAGAGCTGATGTCGTTAGGCTACTGCATGGCCAGCCGAGGCAGCCATATGAACAAATTAATTTCCATTATTAAACGGAAGGATTGTACTTTCAAATAAAAAAAAAAAAATTTGAGCAAATATCCAATAGTTTTTTTTTTATAGAATTTTCACAAAAAAAAAAAATATTTGGTGAACCCTGTATATATATATTTGGAGCTGCTCCCAAACAAATATATGTTTGGGCTAGCAGCAATGCTCCCGAACATATATATGTTGCCTGCAAAAAATATTCTAAACAGGCCACTCTTTTCCTATATGTGACAAATGAGAAAGAATACAATTAGAAAGGCTTTCTTTAAAAAAATTTTTTTTGCTCTTAAATTATTTTTTTGCACCCCAAATCTCCAATGTGACCAGATACAAAAAAAAACGGCATTCTATTGGCATAATGCCATTAAAAAATGTACAATCATATAATAATAGTCCTAAAACCACTTGATTTAACCACAATTCATAAGGGCAACGACATACATACTTATGCCCTGTGACACTCACTCACATATACCAGCAGATCTCAGCGAAGGGTAGGAGCTTGAAAGGCCTTTCACACAACAAAACCAGATTGAAATTGTGGTAAACCGGCTTTAAAGCCTAGGTCCCGGTAAGTGAGTACACAAATTATATCGTACTAGTTGAAAAGCCCGTCAAACAACTGTCGAAAAAAAACATGTCTTTCTGCATTATATCTGTGTTTGTTGTTCTTTTTGTGAACATGACAACAACAACGAAACAGCCAAACACACATGTGTAAACAACACACAGCCACACACACTGCGACTGTGAAAAGAGAATGCTGACGTGTTAAAAAATGAGCGAGCAAGTAAAGAAATGCTTCACCGCAGGCAGTGAGGTGCACAAATTATTATATTTAGGATACCGCACACTGATTTGATAAAAACTTCGCCGTACTGCCATTCATTAAATGTTAAGGGAAATGAGTACATATTTCTGGAAGGCCTGTTGCCGCTTTAGAGAAGTGCTCACGTTATACGCTCCTGGTGTATCCAATGCCAATAAAAATCAAATGAAAACAACTAAACTTTCTCTTGCCCACATTAACAGCACCCTACCACTACACATGCACACCGACATCTGTACAACATGAAGGACACATGCTGTTCATGTCCGGGTAGTGGTAGCGCAGTTATGTTGTCAGGACATAACAATATATTTTGTTGTTGTTGTATGTTGTTGTTACAAAGTACGTATCCTTGTTAGGTGTCATAATACTCCAACACAGCAACAATAAACAATTTCAAAATCACAACAAACACAAGAATACGTATGCACACACATGCACGTGTGTGCTTGTATTGACATTGCCTCATGCCGTGCGTTGAGAAGGAAATTGATTTTTTATATCCTTGTATCTGTCGAGAAGGGCAGGACGGCAAAAAAAAAAACAAGAACACGAATAAAAGATGAAAAATTCAATATACCTCGACACACACATAAATACATGTGTACACTGTCGTCCTTAGGAAGAAAGTCACATGTGCCAAAACTGTCAAAATTGAGATGAGACTAGATTAGGCAACGTGAAGGAGATCCGGATTTTTGTGTGAAGTATATAAGAGCCATTTTGAAATTTTTAAAAAAATTAAAAAATTTAAAAAAATTTATGTTGAGTAGGTTCGAATTGCTGTTTTATCAATGCATTTAGTAATTTATCTTAAATTGTCCGTAAGGCTTTAAATTGCAAGTACAGATGAATAAAAATGAAATTAAATGAAAAGTATTTAATTTTAATTTAAATCTAATTGTTAAGCTTAAAAATAATTTTTAAAATTTTTAAAAAACCTAATTGTTAAGCTTAAAAATAATTTTTAAAATTTTTAAAAAATGTTTTTTATTATAATTTTTAGTTATTATTGGATATTTAATTCTCAAAAAATATTTAATTCTAATTGTTGTGCTTATAAGACCCACATTTAACTGCAATATATGGGAAAATAATTTTTAAATTTTTAAAAAAATGTTTTTTATTATGATTTATTAGTTATTATTGGAAATTTAGTTTCAAAAAATATTTAATTTTAATTGTTATGCAATATATAGAGAAATAATTTTTAAAATTTTTAAAAAATGTTTTTTATTATGATTTGGTTTGTTAGTTATTATTGGATAAAAAAATATATAGAAAATATTTAATTTAAATTTAATTGTCAAGCTAATAAAACCCACTTTTAACTGCAATATATCGAAAAATAATTTTTAAAATTTTTAAAAATATTAAATTTTAATTAGAGAAACATACGAAATGTAAAAGCAAAATATCTCAAAACAACCAAATTTAAAAAATGTTTTTTATTATGATTAGTAGTTATTATTGGATATTTAATTTCCAAAAAATATTTAATTCTAATTGTTAAGCTATAAGACCCACTTTTAACTGCTATATATCGAAAAATAATTTTTTAAATTTTTAAAAAATGTTTTTTATTATAATTTTTAGTTATTATTAGATATTTAATTTCAAAAAATATTTAATTTTAATTGTTGTGCTTATAAGACCCACATTTAACTGCAATATATCAAAAAATAATTTTTAAAATTTTTAAAAAATGTTTTTTATTATAATTTTTAGTTATTATTGGATATTTAATTCCAAAAAATATTTAATTTTAATTGTTAAGCTTATAAGACCCACTTTTAACTGCAATATATGGAAAAATTATTTTTAAAATTTTTAAAAAACTATTTTATTATGATTTTTTTTGGATTGGATATTTTTTATTGGATATTTAATTTCAAAAAATATTTAATTTTAATTGTTGTGCTTATAAGACCCACTTTTAACTGCAATACATGGAAAAATAATTTTTAAAATTTTTAAAAAATGTTTTTTATTATGATTTATTAGTTATTATTAAATATTTAATTCCAAAAAATATTTAATTTTAATTTAAATCTAATTGTTATGCTTATAAGACCCATTTTCAACTGCAACTGGAAAAATAATTTTTAAAATGTTTTTTATTATTATTTATTAGTAATTATTGGATATTTAATTTCAAGAAATATTTAATTTTAATTTAAATTTAATTGTTAAGCTTATAAGACCCACTTTTAACTGCAACATATCGAAAAATATTAAAATAAATTAAATGTATCACTAAATTATTTCCAAAAATTACCAACAATTTTGCTACAGCCAAGTTTTTTTTTTGCAATATATCAAAAAATATTTTTTAAAATTTTTAAAAAATGTTTTTTATTGTGATTTATTAGTTATTATTGGATATTTAATTTCAAAAAATATTAAATTTTAATTGATATGCTTATAAGACCCATTTTCACCTGCAATATATGGAAAAATAATTTTTAAAATTGTTTTTTATTATGATTTATTAGTTATTATTAAATATTTAATTTGAAAAAATATTTAATTTTAATTTAAATCTAATTGTAAAGCTTATAAGACCCATTTTCAAATGCAATATATCAAAAAATATTTTTTAAAATTTTTAAAAAATGTTTTTTATTACGATTTATTAGTTATTATTGGATATTTAATTTAAAAAAATATTTAATTTTAATTGTAATGCTTATAAGACCCATTTTCACCCGCAATATATGGAAAAATAATTTTTAAAATTTTTAAAAAATGTTTTTTATTATGATTTATTAGTTATTATTGGATATTTAATTTCAAAAAATATTTTAATTTAATTGTTAAGCTTATAAGACCCACTTTTAACTGCAAAATATCGAAAATAAATTTTAAATTTTTTAAAAAATATTAATTTTTAATTAGCGAGACATACGAAATGTAAAAGCTAAATATCTCAAAACTACAAAAATGGAGATGTGACTTTCTTTCTTAGGAGGGCTGCATAGGGTAGTGTTCTCTATGTGTGAGTGTGTGTGTGTCTGTGAGAGAGAATTCGAAAAGAAAAACGCCAATAAATATTATAAACTGTATTGAAAGTATCCATAAAGGAAATGTAATCATGTTGAGCTCATGCTGTGATGCCAGTCAATATTGAACTTCAATACAAACGACCTGGCTATAAACAAGTTGGTTTATTTTAAATGGCAATAAATTGTGGCAATAATAACACTTCCTTTCGTGCAGTCTCTTATGAAAAGATTATTTTATTTTTTTTTTGAGGCAGAAGTCTGAACGAATCGTGCCATTCAGTGGAAACCATTCAATGGCAGATTATACATATGTTCATATTACAAGCCTCTCAATAAATGCCACACAATGGAAAGCCAAGCACGACTTTTTTTTGGTCAAAATAAAAACAATTAAAATTATTTCAGTCTCGTAAATGGGAATTTTATTGACTTTAGCTATATATTCGTTTGCCTAAAAGCCAGAAATATTTTGGGATATTATATCAATTTTAAAAGCCATTTTAAGGGGAAAATCTATTTATTACTCAACTTATTCCCGCTTTGGGACCATACAAATTCGCCATTTTTAGATGTAAAAACCGTCAAACTCTTTAAAGTAGCCATCAACCACAGATTCCATTATGCATTACACTGTGCAATAGAGCTGGCAAACTATCGATAGTCACGCCATTCGATATTTTCGATAGTTTGTTCGAAAACTATCGATAGTATCGAATAATTTAGGAATGTGAAATTTCATTTTTCAACGATACGTGCAACTTCTTTGACATTGTTCTATGATATTGATTTGTGTGTTATGAGTATTTATGTGTTATTCTTGTTGTAAATTTATGTTGTAAACATTTGTGAATTTTAATAAAAATACAAATAACACAACATTAACCAAACACATCACACATGTAATAACCATTTAATCTCAACATCAACACAAAAACGGAATAAGCACAAAAGAAAGGTACATAAGATGAAAGACGACATGACGAAGTATTCTGAATTATTATCTCCATAAATTTATTTTTTAGTTATGATGTTATACGTGCAAAAGAGCGATATGTACTTACACGTATTTTTAATGAAGGACTCAAATATATTAAACGATCTAAAGTTAAGTTCAGAGTTGTTTTATTAAAAAACGTTTTGTATACTTTTCCACACAACAGACACTTAGCATTTCTATTATCTGTTGTTTTTTGGAAATAGTTCCAAACCTCTGAAAACCCGTGGCGTGCTTTTTTCGACTGATTAGTTTCCCCACCAACCTCGCTGTTTTCGCTGGCTTCCTGGCCGTAATTTTTATTGCTGGTTTCTACTATGGAGATGCAGTTAGAAATATCTGTATACATTTTTAATCAAAACGATTGCGCTATTAATACATATATATATCACAAATCAAAGTTGATTAATTAACAACTGCCGCTTAGATGTGTTTGCCAGATAGAAGTTGCCGCCACTAACTGAATAAATACGGCAATCCATTTTTTCAACGATAGTATCGCTATCGAAAAAAAACCATCGATAGTCTAGTGAAAACCAAACTATCGATACTATCGATAGTACCATCGATAGTTTGCCAGCTCTACTGTGCAACAAAAAAGAGACAAAAGTATTTGTAATGATGTACTGTGGTCCCCTGAGTACAAAAATGGCCAACATTTTTTTAAATTTAATTTTTCGAGATATAAATTGTCATAACATAAAATAATTCTGTTTACTTCGAAATACATTTTAAAAAATTAATCACTAAATTATTTCGAGTCAATGCATTGAGTCGAAAAATGTCGAAAAAAAATGTCTATGTCTAATTTTTTTATATTAAATTTTTTGAGACTTGAAAACTAACTTTCCCATTTCTTTGAAATAAATTAAAAATAAAATGATCACTTAAGTATTTCAGGTCTTTGTCCTGAGATAAAATTGACAAACGAAAATTGCAATGGGTAAGTTTTTTTTGACTTCGCCTTTTAGTACTTTTCAACCCAAAGCACAGTTTAGGATTAATTCTTTATAGAAATATAAGTTAACAAATTCTATTAAAATTTCTTATCTCCCCGCGAAGCCAGAGGCATGTATGCCTATGTAAGTTAAGCAGAAAATATTTTATTTTTCGTAAATTTTTTGTTAAAAAAAATGCTTAAAAAATCGAAATTGTCAATAACTGTAAATTTTTAGTAGTTTATCATAAAACTAAGGTAAGATCAGTAAAACTACGGTTTTTTTTTATAAAAAATTGTTTATATTACTTTTGCGAGATATGAATTGTCATAACTTAAAAACTAATTATCTGACTTCTTGGAAATCAATAAAATGTATCACTAAACTATTTCTAGTCCTCGTTCAAAAAAAAACATTTTGTATAGCCAAGTTTTTTTTCATATTTTTTTTAATTAAATTTTTCAAGATATAAATTGTCATAACTTGAAAACTAATTGTGCGATTTCTTTGAAATAAATTAAAAAAAAAAATGTGTCACAAAAGTATTTAAAATCCAACTTACAGTTTCAAAGTTAAGTCGGAAATATTGTATTTTTCGTATTTTTTTTTTTGTGATTGAGAAAATGCGTATGATATCGAAAATGTCAAAAAGTGTAAATGTTTAGTAATGTATCATAAAAACAAGGATTATTTTTTTAATCTATTTTTCTATATGTCATTACTTGAAAACTAATTGCCTGATTTCTTTAAAATAAATAAAATGTATCACTAAATTATTTTAAGAGTACTTCGAGTCCAAAAATGACCAACAATTTTGCTATAGCCAAGTTTTTTTTTTCTAATTTGTTTTTAAATTAATTTTTTCGAGAAATCAATTGTCATAACTTGAAAACTAATTGTCCGATTTTTTTGGAAATAAATTTTAAAAAATGTATCACGAAATTATGTAAAAAATTTGATTAAAAAATTGCTCAACAATTTTTAAGTTTTTTGTCCTTCAGTGCATTACAATACGAAGTACAGTTTCAAAGGTAAGCGGGAAATATTTTATTATTCGTGTTTTTCTTTGTTTGAAAAAAATGCATTAAAAAAATTATGTTAGTAGTTTTTTTGAGGTATAAATTGTCAAAACTTAAAAACTAATTACCCGATTTTTTGAATTAAATTCTAAAAAAGTATCACTAAATTATGTAAAAAATTAAATAACAAATTGCCAACAAACAAATTTCTATTGCTAAGTTTTTTTTAATTTAATTTTATTGTCATAACTTGCTAAGTGGAATTGAGTCCAAATATGTCCAAAAAAATTGTTTTTGTCATAACTTGAAAATTAGTTTTCCGATTTCTTTGAAATAAATTAAAAAAAATATCATTTTAATTCTTTTGTAATTTCAGTAAAATTTATCTACAGGTTTTCCTAATTTTTTTTTTCTTTAATGTAATTTTTCAATATACAAATTGTCATTTTTGGGAAATAAATTTTAAAATTATGTAAAAAAGTAAAAAGATTGCAGAAAAAAATTCTATGGGTAAGTTTTTCTTCACCTTTAGTGCATTTCAATCCAAAGTACATTTTAGGAGTTTTTTTTTTCCAAAATTTTTATTTCGTTGACAGAAATTTGTGAAAAATCGAAAATGACAAAATGTTTAAATTTCCAATAGTTTATCACAAAATTGATGGAGACTTTCGATTTGTGTCACAATTTCGAGAAGGGCCCGTTCATGAATCTCCCATATATTTCGGCTTAACTTTGAAGATTTAAAGTCAAATTTTTTTTTAAATGTATTTCAAACAAAATCAGACACTTCTTTTTCAAGTTATGACAATTTTTTTATCTGGAAAAAATTTAATTTAAAACAAAAATTATCTGTAGAAAAAATCACGGTAGTTTTTCGACTTACGGGGGACCACAGTACTTCAGACTTATTATGTTTTTTTTGGGCAATAGTGTTATTAGCAGCTATTTTGCTGCCGTGTCGTTTAACAAAATTTCGGCAATTTTTGGCTCCTCAGGTTCTTCCTCTCACACATTACTGCAGGCCTATCAAGATATACTTACTTATTTCCCTTAACATTCCATGAAGGAACAGACGGGGAACTTTTCTCAAATCAGTGAGCTGTGTACGATATAATTTGTATACTCACTGACCTGGTCCTACTGTTTAGAGCCGATTCCGAACGGCTAATGCTTTTCTAGAAAAGTTTTACATGGCTTAGAGATTGCTGTCTTAAAATATTGTTGTTGTGGTCCTTTAAAATTGTTTGAGGTGGTCGTCAACTTTAGTTCGTTGTTATGATTTATTTTCGAGGTTGCTTTTAAGACCAACGCTTCAGCCTTTTCTTTTTCTGGTCTTGGAACCGGCTGAGAGTACAAAGTATGCCGAGGCGGAATCGCACGACTCCAGCACGTGTCTTTTTAACCAGCTGTGACATTTTCAAATTCAAAACAAATGGCAACAAACACTGCTCCCTCTTTTCGCTCTCCAATACCCTAATTTCCTATCGCTAAAATGGGGCACAGAAAGATATAATGGAACGCAATCGTTGAGGTTGTATGTTCCTTAAAGGAACAAAAGCAATGTATATATATAGCCAGAGCGTTGATGACAAATATTCCAAACATTTTGACAATTTTCAAATATTCCAAGCATCACCCTTATGCCCCCACACGTGCATATAATAATTCGAAACGAATATTGTCTGATATCGTGTCATTCCCAGTGCTATTAATTGATCAATTAACGTACAGGCTTGAAAAATCTGATGGTTTTTGTTAGCGTGTAACCACAAAATTGCCTGTTGAATTTATTGAAAATTAAAAGCTTTCATTTGTTAAGAAGCCCTAACCCGGCCCGCCAGAGACGCGAGCATACAACAGAAAAACCGAATCAAATAAATTATTAATTAAAATTCAATTTAAATTTGACACCCAATTAACTTAATTACACGTACAGTGCGAGTACATGTACTGCGTATGAAAGCACTAACAGTGTAGGTGAGAAAGAGAATGAAATAGAGGCAGAGAAAATTATAACTTCAGTAGAGCATTAAAAACGGAAAGCGGAAATGAATGCACAGACAGGCAAACAAGTGAACACTCCTTATGTGTAGGAACTTCCAAGTGGTGGGAGGCGGGGTGCAGACATGGACGTTAATAATGGCAAAGTCGTATTGTTGGGAAACACAGAGTCAGCATTCAACGGGGGACCCCGAGAGAGAGAGAGTGAGAGAGAGAGGAAGGAAGACACTCGCACGCACACACTATAATATGGCAGATATTCGCTGCGACTCAGACAGAAAGGATAACGTTAATGGTTCTATATGCAGAGGCAAATTATGAAAACTACTTATGCTCTAACGAGCCGGCGCATATAAAGGCGGCAAAACTTGAACAGCAAACGGATATGTATCATGTGTGAGTGGGCTGTATGCCTGGCATTCATTTCCTTTAAACAAACTTAATTCAAGTAAATTATGGGAAAATATTTCAAATGACTTTTTAGAATATCCGTTTCGTCTCGTTTTAATATTTTCGCTTCCTCTAACCTGCACACACCGATAAACAAAATCTATTTGCATGTGAAAAGCATTAGGTTTGTTTATGTTGTGATTGTTTTCCCGCTCACCACCTCCTCTAGCTCCCGAATGAATACACATTCTGTTCTTTTTGTTGTTAGCCTTCATTAGCATTATCTTCATCAGTTGTTTTGCGATTATAACCAAATCTCTTCGCAATGTTGTAGACTTTTTCCTAGTATGATCAGGGTGCCAGTTTTTTCGCTGTTTCTTTCTACTATCATTTTTTGTTGTTGTTATCGCTTTGCTCTTTATTGTTTCGTTTCTTCCAATATTTCCACTTGAGCTCAGCACAATCTATCGTCCTGTACATGTATACACATTCTCGTACATGTATTTGTGCCGGTGTCTGTGTCGGTGTCGTTGTCTTTGGCACAAAGGACAAGTGGCATGAGTACTCTTTGCCAGCTATCCAAAAGCTGTAATCAGTAGCTTAAACTTTTACACCAAGATTAATCATCGACAAAATGAAAAGGATAGAGGAAGGCAAATCTGCATAGAGTGGAGAAGTGTATGAAAAACAACAAACAAATTCAATTGTTGTTATGAACTCTACCATAGGATGGAGTGTATAGTCTTTTGGTCGGTGGATGAGTTTTGTTAAAAATTTAAAAAAATTGGATTATTCAAGGTCGGCGTACATTTGATTTCGGCAGCTTTATAACAAGATAAGGTAAAGGGTGTTTTTTTGTTATTTAGTTTTTGTCGGTTAATTTTTCAAAAACAAATATTTTTAGTTGACCTTGCCATGTCATGAAACAACTTACAAACAGCCAATGTGACCAAATTTAGCAACAGTAACACTGTCATTTTATTTGACAGCTGCCAATTTATTTGACAGCTTTCATTTCATTTGACAGCTGTCATTTTATTTGACAGCTGTCATTGTATTTGACAGCTGTCATTGTATTTGACAGCTGTCATTGTATTTGACAGCTGTCATTGTATTTGACAGCTGTCATTGTATTTGACAGCTGTCATTTTATTTGACAGCTGTCATTGTATTTGACAGCTGTCATTTTATTTGACAGCTGTCATTTAATTTGACAGCTGTCATTTAATTTGACAGCTGTCATTTTATTTGACAGCTGTCATTTTATTTGACAGCTGTCATTTTATTTGGCAGCTGTCATTTTAGTTGACAGCTGTCATTTTATTTGACAGCTGTCACTTTATTTGACAGCTGTCATTTTATTTGATAGCTATCATTTTATTTGACAGCTGTCATTTATTTATTTGACAGCTGTCATTTTATTTGACAGCTGTCATTTTATTTGACAGCTGTCATTTTATTTGACAGCTGTCATTTTATTTGACAGCTGTTATTTTATTTGACAGCTCCTTATTTTATTTGACAGCTGTCACTAAAATGGCAGCCGTCATGGCACATCTGAGTTTCCCAGCGAAAATAGCGTATGATAACAACTCCACCCTACTCTCATCAATTCCCCATATCTTACTTGTACCGACCCAACCATAGGATTTGTAATATTTGTGTATCCCCCCGTTGTGTAGAGTACCACAAAAATTATATCATTTCGAGAAAGACGTAGCCTTTTTATTTCCTCACCACTTATCGACTGGCTAATAATTCAAACTCTTTTCATAATGCATTCATTGCAGACTTTGTTTTCTTTTTCATCTGCTTAGCAAGTACTACTTGGCTACTTTGGTTTAGATCCAACCCTATGGAGTCTGCACTTGGCTTTGTTCAAAGCTAAGAACCTTCAACATTTTGCTTAACACAATCTAACAATTTACATCAGACTTTTCGTTCATTCCGCTGTGTGTGAAACCTACTTGTTATAAATAAGCAAATTTACAACTATAGGATAAGCCTGGATATAAGGAAGACCTATCCCCGGGTTGTTACAGACACGAGTAGATACATGCTTCGCCTAACAAGTACTCGTACTCATACCGTTCATCATACTCAGGTACGGATGCTGACGGACGCTAATTTCAGTTGGTAGCATCTCCAGTTGCAAGATAACCGGAATTACATCCACGCAAATTGGATTCATGATGAGCCGTTCGTTTGTCCGTAAGACTCTAACTAATGCCATAAAATGTTTATGCACAAATGATTCACATCAAAAACACACACGCACACATTCGACCAAGAAAAGTCCAATATTCCTTATAATGAGAGTTCTTTGGGAAACTGGTCTGCTTGCGACTGATTGCCATTCATTTGCAGAGCCTAGGCCGAATTGTAATTAGTTTTCGTGAAATTGTTGGAAATGTGAGCGGATGGTTGGTATAGAAAGAACGCTTCCCAGAATCATTGAAATGTGAAAATGTTATGAAAATTTTTGAAATTCCAAATTCACAATGATTGTGGATTGAAAGGTTGGTGAAATTTAATCGTCCAAGCAATTGGGAGTGAAAATACACGCCAGTAATGTGGAGGAGAACTGCATGTACACAAAACGGACAGGCGTACGAACTGATTGTTGGCGGAGTAGTATAACTCATTTTAATTTTAAGATATGTGGCTTTATGATATTCTACTGAAAAAATCATACTTTTTGTCATTTTAGATTTTTTATGAGGTTTTTTTTTAAGAAACATTTTAGAGACGAAATTTTTCCGGTTAACTTTGTGAATAACTGTGAAGTTGACATTCGGATTGCATTCTGAAGGCAAAGACTTAAAAGCGCTAAATTGGTGTACAATTTTTTAAATTTGATTTCAATGTATTCGGAGATTTCGTTTTCCTGTTATAAGGTTTTCATTTAAAAAACCTGTAAAAATACCTTTACATTGAAAAAGAATTCCGACCATTTTTGTTCTTAGGGCACCACAGTACATCCGAATTTTTTTGTGGTTATACAAAGATTTTTTTTTGTTGCATAGTGTAATTTATTTCATCTATTTTAGCCTAACTGTGAAAGTGGATTGAAATACACTAAATTGATAAATCTTTTTAAATTTATTTCAAAAATATTTTTTTTTTAATTTATTTGAAAAATAAATTTGTTTCAAAGAAATCGGACAATTCGCTTTTCAGTTATGACAATTTATTCTCTAAAAACCGAATTTAAAAAATATTAAAAAAAAATCTGTTATTTTTTGTACTCAGTACATCAGAATTCATTACAAATAATTTTTTTTTGCATAATTTTTTTAAATTTATTTGAAAAATAATTTTTTTAAAATTTATTTGAAAAATAATTTTATTTTTAGAAATATTTTTTTAATTTTGTTTCAAAAATCATTTTTTTTACATGTATTTGAAAATATTTTTTTTTTCAATTTATTTCAAAGAAATCGTACAATTCGCTTTTCAGTTATGATGAATTTCATGTAAAAATCGAGATGCATTGAAATATAAAATATAAAAAAAATAAAATATATAAAACATTTTTTTTGTTATAAAATATAAGGGCAATTACTAGAAGTGACACTACTTAAAAAATTATATATAAAAACTAAAAAAGAACCCATTTTACTTTTTGGATATGTTATAGGTGAAGGATAAACCTTTCTAAAAAAATAATACACTGTAAAAAAACCCTTGATCTTTTGGTTTTTTCGTTAGTTAAAATTCTTTTTTTTTATAAATTTTTTACAGTGTATTTTTTTATTTTTTTTTAAACGTTTCATAAAGCCTTTTAAAATATCTTTTTAATGGTACCAAGATCATCCAAATCGGTTCAGCCCATTCTGAGTTATTGTAGTTTAAATGGAGCTCTATTCGACCATTTTCGCGTTTTTTCCAAAACTTTCCCACTGTGCCACGGCCAAAAAATCCCAAAACAGTCATTTCTAAAAATGAGAGTTTGTTTGTATTGATCAAATTTAGCTATGAACAAAATTTCACCGATATCTGAGGGGGTCGGGTTCAAAATTTCAGTTTTATCTCGATTTTTAAATGAAATTCATCTTATGACAATTTATTCTCTAAAAACCGAATTTAAAAAAATTCAAAAAAAAAAATCTGTTATTTTTTGTACTCAGTACATCAGAATTCATAACAAATATTTTTTTTTGCATAATTTTTTTTAAATTTATTTCAAAAATAATTTTATTTTTAAAAATATTTTTTTTAAACATATTTTTTAATTTTATTTCAAAAATATTTTTTTTTTAAATTTATTTGAACTTAAATTTGTTTTAAATTTATTTCAAAGAAATCGGACAATTCGCTTTTCAGTTATGATAATTTATTCTCTAAAAACCGATTTAAAAAAAAATCTGTTTTTTTTTTTGCTCAGTATATCAACACTCATTACAAATATTTTTTTTGCATAATTTTTTTTAAATTTATTTCAAAAACTATATTTTTTAAATTTATTTGAAAAATAATTTTATTTTTTAAAGTATTTTTTTTAATATTTTTTAATTTTATTTCAAAAATATTTTTTTTTAAATTTATTTGAAAAATAAATTTGTTTTAAATTTATTTCAAAGAAATCGGACAATTCGCTTTTCAGTTATGACAATTTATTCTCTAAAAACCGATTTAAAAAAAAAATAAAAAAAAATCTGTTTTTTTTTTGTGCTCAGTATATCAACATTCATTACAAATATTTTTTCAAAAACAATTTTTTTAAATTTATTTGAAAAATAATTTTATTTTTAAAAGTATTTTTTTTTTAATATTTTTTAATTTTATTTCAAAAATAATTTTTTTTTTTAAATTTATTTGAAAAATAAATTTGTTTTAAATTTATTTCAAAGAAATCGGACAATTCGCTTTTCAGTTAGACAATTTATTTTTTTTGGATAATTTTTTTTAAATTTATTCCAAAAATATTTTTTTTAAATTTATTTCAAAAATATTTTTTGTTAAATTTATTTCAAAAAAAAATTTGTTTTAAATTTATTTCGAAGAAATCGGGCAATTCGCTTTTCAGTTATGACAATTTATTCTCTAAAAACCGAATTTAAAAAAATTAAAAAAAAAATCTGTTATTTTTTGTACTCAGTACATCAGAATTCATAAAAAATATTTTTTTTTTGCATAATTTTTTTAAATTTATTTCAAAAATATTTTTTTTTAAATTTATTTGAAAAATATTTTTTTTTAAATATATTTTTTTTTTTTCAATTTATTTGATAAATATATTAGTTTTAAATTTATTTCAAAAATATTTTTTTTAATTTATTTTAAAGTTTTTATTCTATAAAAACTGAATATAAAAAAAAATCAAGAAAAAAATCCATTCGATAGGAAAAACAATCTGGCTTTTTTGTACTCAGTACACCAGAATTCTTTACAAACATTTTTTTGTTGTTGCATAGTGTAATTTGTTTGATTAACTTAATTAACTTAGTTTCTCCAAATAGCTCTCTGGCGCACCATATTCCGTAGTCGTATTATTAGCCATCTCGGTGATGTCAATTGGCCAACACACAGGATCTTTATGCACCTCGAAGCTGGACGCATGCGCTGTTCCGAGGAGCTCGTGGCTTATGCTAGATAAGGAACACGTTTGCAATAGTCTGAAGCCGCCTGCTTTCACGGTTACTCATTGCACTTTCAACTGGGTCCGAGACCCATAGAACGGCAGTTGTTTTAGGTTACATCAAGGTTATCACCGGCCAGAGACACACCAAGGCCTCCTTCCATTGGTTTACTAAAGCAGAGCAGGTCAGACAGGATTTTTTAGAGAGTAAGGCCGCTTGGCTGTCAACGCAGATACAGATGCGTCCAGTAGTGTGTTGTTGAAGTAATAGCAGACAGGCTTCCTTTATGGCAAACACATCTGCCTGGACGGTGCTGGATACATTTGAGAAACGGCTTCACTTGAAAATATTCCGCAATCCATTTTAGAGCCTTGCAATACCCAAAGTGACATCAAATTTAATACAGACAAAAGTCCACTTTAAAATTATTAAATGATTTTTTTTCATTCATTTCCTTGCTTTCTGCTTTTTGGTCTGATTGTATGCAGCTTGTTCTTATTCCCCAGTCTTTAAACGATTCATGGTTTGACCTCGTTCTAGGCGAACTAATTTAATATTCCATTTAGTTATATCCAATCAAACGATTTGTAAAAAAAAACTATTTATATTAATTAATTAATTTTTAATTTTCAATTTTCAATTTTTGAAATTATCCCAGATATCATTGCCCCACTTCTGCTACAATGGCAACGACAACTTATGATACCATCACCGGCCAATTATCTTGCAGTCATCTCTCGTCATAAACTTACCGAAGATATGTCTGCCTGTCTGTCGCTTGGCTTCTCCTACCACATGATTAATATTTGTTCGGCTCGAATGATGAAATTAATATTCTCAGCACATGACAGTCATTAAATAGACATTTTATCCATGGATTATTTAAACACTGGCCAAGTTGGCTGGCGTCTCTTCGTCAAACTAATTACACATTCACAACATTGATAATGAAATCAAACAGACAAACGAACAAACAAACAAACGACAACAACATCAACACCGACTTAATAATTCCACAGAAATTGCAGATATTCAATGATGTGAAATAAATCAAAAGCACAAATAAACACTTGTAATACCAACTTATTGATGGATTTCTGGATAAAATATTCTAGGAAATGTTTTGCATGTACGCACTCATGACTCTGGGTATGGTCGATTCTTGTGATTGCGGAGTTCATGGTAATGCGGACGTCGTCTGACTGTACCTACATCCGCTGGGATACAGTGGACACATGACAAAATGTCATCTCACACCCAAATATGATTTGGAGAATTATGTCTTACATCATACAGTGTCTAACCGTCTATCTCACCTTCAATTCCAGTTCATCTTCCATTCTGTTCTAAACTATCGGTTTAACCTGACCAAACATATCTACAACATCGTTTAAATCTTTAAATTAATCATCAATCAAGAATGTTACAACACTTTACACACAATAACAATTAATTAATTTATAACTAAAATTCAAATACAACAAAAATCTATGAAATGTATTCACAATCCAAGGGGGAGGGCTGAGAGAAGCTGTTGAGACCGCTTAATGTTGTTTTGTAAATGTTAATTAATAAACCAGTCCGGGGGTACAATAACCTCAGCGAACTTGTCACACATCGCACAGTGTTTGGAAACAGTTCAGCTCAAACTGAGTTGTACAGGGGATTCCAACTGCAGGTGTTATTTTGGTATTCAAAGAAAAATTAATTTTTTTTAGATAAATGATCGAATGTTTATTTCATAATAAAGAGGAAGGTATGCCGTTAATAATGAAAAACAACATAAGCCAAACGGCCATCACGACCACACTTACAGGGTCATATCCGTTTCATAAAATTTGGTTGAATCGGGTTGAAGAGTAACCAGCAGCGATTCAAGAGCTGTCATTATACCCAGAGAATTCCCACGGTGTGAAGCCGTTTATGGGCTCGTGGAACCATCGGTCCATATTGTTTTTTAAAAATGATGATGGCTGGAACGTAACCGGGAATGGTTCTCGCTATCGCTTCATTATATCGGACTTTTGCGTACCGGTAATTCCAGCCCGTAATCTTGAGCAGGACGGACATTTGGTTTTCACTTGCCATACAGCTGCTCAAACAATGGATCTATTGAGAGATCATTTCGAAGAGCTGCTAATTTCACGTTCTGGACCGATGAGTTGGCCGCCTAGTTCGTGTGATATCACACCTTTAGACTTTTTTCTTTGGGGCTACGTAAAGTCCCAAGTCTATGCTGATAAATCAGCAACGATGCAGGTTTTAGAAGGCAACATTAACGGCATACCGTTCGAAATGCTCGAATGATTCATACAAAATCGGACGCTCAGAATGGGCAACCTGAGGCGTAATTGCGGCCAACACTTGAAGGAAATTATTTTCAAAAAAGAAATGACATAAAATTACCTTTCGAATGAAAAATAAAGATTTCACAATTGATTTGAATTTTTGTATTTTTTTGTTTGTTATTTATCAGCCAATTAATATCGGCTGATAAATCTGTGGTCACAACCCATAACAGCCTAAGTCTGTTTTTCAATATTTTCAGTACAGGAGTTTAAAGTTTTGAATCTTCACTGAAAATCAGGAGAAGGTGTTTTTTGGAAAACTTTGCTACAGATTCCAAGGAAACGAATTTCTTTACTTAGTTGTTAACAAAAAATAGTTGTTTATTCTCGCAGTCAAAAGATATTATCGAAAAAGACACTTAGGCTCTTATGAATTGTTGAACGAAAGAAAGTCAAAAAGTTCAAGTTGAGTTAGGCTATTATTCCAGATTAAATAAAAAACGTTTTGTTTGGAGAAAGACCTTAACTCAATTTATGTTTATCAAAAAACGAAATTGTAATTCGGAATAAGAGCTTAACTCAAGTTAGGAAAATAAAATTGTTTCTTTGTTTTTTTGGATTAACGACTTAAGTTGATTTAGGCAATAATGAAAAAATAATGTTTATATTTGTTGTAATCCTAAATTGACTTAGGCAGTTATGCCAAAACAGTAATTTAGAAAAATAACTTAAGCTATTAGGTTTTCTAGGATTAATTGCCTTCCTAGAAGAGATACAAACATGAAAAATTTAGAGCAAATAAATTTAGATACGCTGAATACGATGGTGCTAAGAACTCAATTGTGTCCTAACTCGAGTTAGGCTGTTAAGGGTTGTGACCACAGAAATATCGGCTTGAATAAACAAAAAATACTATCAGCCGATATTGATTGGTTAAACAACCACCAACTGGCTACACAAATTAATAATTCAGTAAAGCAAACACAAATTTAGTTCTTCGCTATACCAGGGCCATTCTACTTTACAAAGTTTTTGTCTGTGTAAAAAAACGGGTTAAAACAGGAACATTTTGTTAAAGAAAAACCTATAAGAATAGGGCAAGTTTATTTGTGTCAAGTGAGAAAATATCATTCGGGTAAAGCGACTTATAACAGATGGCGCAAAAGTAAACTTCCGATGTTTTTTGGCTGTAATTAAAAAAAAAATGAAAAACTTTGATTCTTCTTCTTGAGGATTATTTTTATTTGGTCGTTTAATTTTTTTTACATCAAGTAGAGAATATGATGTCATGTAAATGGCCGCCGCCAGAGTTGCCACTGACATTAGGGGCCAATCGCAAAATTTATAGCATTTTCTGATAGGAGGATTACTTTTGCGCCACCCGTTATTTGCCCCCATCCCAAGTCGAAACATACCAGTCTCCTATTGCAAAGTATCCGAAATCCAAAAACGGTCGTGGTAAACACCTTTGAATGCAATATCTGGCCAAATATTATAATACCAATCTCAAACACACATCAAATTACAGAAAAAAACTCTAAATACACGTTTTCAAAAGTGGGCGTGTTATGTAGAAGGTACCCAACCTTATCTGGGGACGATATACATTTACATTTAAATCGACACCGACAGTTTCGCCAGCCACATACTCAGTCACGTTTCGCACCACTGTGCATAACTTTTCATTCTCCCGGTGCCAGTGAAGAAATGAATGGCTTCAATTTGTTGGAAATTTTAATCAAATTACGCATAAAGCCACGAACAAGCAGTTGTAGACACTCAAACTTTCCGCCTAAGTTCCTTGGCAAAATTTCTTTGACACCACCTACCTTCACTCCCTCCCCTGCTCCCCACTCAACCATCCAACAACCTGCCACTCGTACATCCTCATAATGGCGTTTATTTCCCAAACAAAGTTGATTGTAAAATGTATGCCCATTCATGCTGTGGCACAAGATTTTCGCTTCCTTTGGCAATGTGAGAATGTAGTAGTGAAATGAAGTCTCATAAAAAGTGGAAAACATTGTCGTCGTCGGCGTCGCTGCGATTCATGTGCTTGGCTCGTTTCATGTCGTCTTTTAATGTGGTTAATTACCTCAAGATGTTGGAAAATTGTGTGCAATTATCGTTGTCATTCTCTAATGAAATTATCAATTACAACATACTCAAGGATGCTATGCATACGAAACACATACATAGGTGTGTGTGTGTATGCATAATTGAGCGGTGGTATGTTAAGTGTGGAAAACCGAGTTCTGTTCGTCATTCTTTCAGTGGTGGAGATGTTATGTTCGCCAGATTCAGGGATTTCGATCAATCAACTGGTCACATAAAGGAATTATTCAATGTCCCTCGTTGTTGTCGTAGCAAAGGATCCTACTCTTGCAATGATAACGTTTTGAATGTCAGTAATGGCATACATTTTAAATACGACAATGAATACTAATGATGTTGTCATTGCTAGCATTATAGACAAATGAATACAATAAAATCATAAAGTTTATGAACTCAAATTATATTATAGAGATAATTGTCATCTTTTTGAATAATATGCATTCACATTTGGTAGTTATGATTGTAGATACGTACTCTGAGAATATTTCAGAGAATCCATTCTTTCATCAGCCCAAAGTATCTTCTAGTTAGTAATATTTTTTTTTATTAGAGGATGGTCTAAACGCCCAATATTCCCAAAAATAATTTGAAGTTTAATTTTAGTCTATGTAGAGCGAATAGGAGTGAAATGTGTGATAATGAGTATTGGAACAACAAACTCCGCTCTCTCTAAGTCCTACAAGGCGAAGTAATTTTTGACAACAGATCTGGCAAATAAAATCCATTTCCAAATTGTCACAGACAAATTTCAGAAAATTAAAAAAAAAATCTTCTTTGCAGTTACAAAATTAATGGAAATAAAACAACCAATGTGAATTTTTTATTTAAAAAAAAAGTATTTTTTTGTTCGAAGATGATTCTGCCATTTCGTGCTGATGGCTTGCGCAGGATATGTGGGATTCCATGCAGTTGGCGCTGGACAAACTATGTAGTTGAATACTCATTAAAATGGAAAATAAACATTAACGCTGCGAAGTCTCAAGATATCTTTGTCCAGGCGAATTTAGTTATGTTGCAGAATGAAATACAGAGAGAATGAAAAACTCTAAAAATATCTTGGGGTCATTTTAATTTGTCAAGCTCTGCAGATTAATGGTGCCGTGCTTGAAAACGTTGGCAGTTTGTGCTATCATGGCAGCATTATTGATAACATGGGACGATCAACCGCATCAACTGTGCCCAGCGATCCTTTGGCCTTTTGAACCAGGCATGGAAAGCCTCCCACATATGTAGGAGTACCAAAATCAGGATATTCAACTCCTGCGTCAAGTCAGTCCCATTGTTTGGTTACGAGACGTGGAATCTGGCTGCGCGCGATTCAAACACACTGCAAGTATTTGTCAATCGATATCTAAGGAGGATTTTAAAAATCTTCTGGACAAACGCAATAGCCGATGCCTACCTATGGACATTTTTGAAAAAAATATATTTTTTTCACCTTTCTTAGCATAACTTGAAGAGACTCCAAATTTTTAAACTACTTAAGCGTTACGAAAAAAAAATGTTTTTTTTAACTGAAACCTAAAAAAAAACGATAACCATTTAAAAAAAAAATTAGGAAAATCCGAGAATTGATAAAAAATCTATTTTTTAAAAAAATTTACGTGATACAGACATTTTCACGAGTCTGCCTGCCAAAAATCAGCTCGATTGGATCACTGAAAAAGGGTTAAAAATCGGTCCAAAGGCTTTCACACAGGCCACTACGAGCTTCATACTTCAAAATTAAAAAAAAAAAAATTCTGACCTGTACATGAAAATCGCCGATACACGTGTATTTTTATTTTTTATCCCCTTTCCGAAAAATTAAATTTGGTTCATAGGACAGAATGTGTGTAACACGGTGTTATTAGTTTCCAAGGTTTTTTCTGTATTTGGTTCATGTAAAAATTTAAGAAAATCGCCACTGCGAAACGACAAAACAAAAATCGCATAAATTCAAATCCACACAAAAAAAAAACTCATAGAAAGAGTGCATGTTCTTTTTGTAAATGTGTTTATAATCCACCATAATCGAATACAAATACAAAAAAAAAAGTATTTTCTGGATCAGTCCGAGGATTAGTTGGAAACGTTTTCGATAAATAAAATTCGTAGGTTGGTATTAAACAGTAGGGTGGAGTGAAAACATGCTTTTTTTTTAATTTGAAAAAGTTAACCTCGTAAAGAGATGTAGTCTGGGGTTCTAATGAGGGGAAAAGTAAAGAAAAAAATTTTAAAAAATTTTTAGGTGTCGCGCCACTCCCTCGAAATTTGGAAATTATCGCTATTTTGGCGTTGATTTTAGAAAAATCCTAAAAATTAACGACTTAACTTATTCGAAATTTAAAAGTTTGAGCTTGTTCAGTGCCCAAACAAAAGTATTTGAGGCAAATATGAGGATAATCGACTAATATTTGTAGCTTTGGTGGCGATTTCATTGTTCAGTCAATTTTCTGAAGAAGGGACGATTTGACTTATTTTACTTTTTGAAATTTTTGAACAATGAGAAATTTTTTTTTAAATTTTTTCATGCCTCTATTTCATTGTTTACGCTGTTGCAAACATTTATTGACAAACAACTTTTTAGGATTTTTCTAAAATCAACGCCAAAATAGCGATAATTTCCAAATTTCGAGGGAGTGGCGCGACCCCTAAAAATTTTTTAAAATTTTTTTCTTTATTTTCCCCCTCATTAGGACCTCAGACTACATCTCTTTCCGAGGTTAACTTTTTTTTTTGAATTTCACTCCACCCTATTAAACAGTATGACACTATTTGTATATTTGCTGCTGGGTGACTGGTTAAAAAGTGGCCCGAAAATCGTAGAACAAACTGGATGCTGAAATGGTGCAATGATCCGAATAGCCGAGAGGAAAGTTCAAGAAAAGTTCAAGCATATTATGTTGTTGACCTTCAACACTCGTCATGTGTGTCGGTTCATTCACTAGTTTCTTTAAGCTCAGCATGTGACTCGAATGTGAATGCCATGAATTATTGTGGACATGTGGAAATTCCCTGCAACTACAACTTCACAGTCCGGATAATTTTCTAAACATTCTCATTTATTCTCATTCTAATTTTTACATTAAAAATATTCTAAACATCCCTGGAAGAAAATGGCTCTTGTTTGCACAGAAACCAAAGACCATACAGAGGGCAGACGTCTCACATGTTGACACATTTGTTCGGCTACACACTCTAGATGTCAGTAATTGGAATGACAATATCTGAAAGGTTTTCAAAGCAAATAATGTTTTTTTTTAAAACAAATACGGACTATTTTTAAAACACCCCCTTGGAAATGTTCAGCAAACAACATGGGACGCCATCTGCCATCTGTATGGTCTTTGCAGAAACTAGAACTAAATTCCAAATATTATGAATTGTTGCCAGTTATCCTGTGTAGGCTCTTCTGTGAGGGTCAGCTGTATAATTGCAAACAAATTGATATGTTCGATTTCTCTTTCACAATTTGGTGGGCTTTAGTGGATTCGTCGGTTCTGGTGGTCTATAACCGGCCAGACTACCAATCTGCCATTCCCTGCCTTGGCTAATAAAGTACATGTAACAACCACAAGTCACCTCACACTCGGAAGGGTGCGAACTAAATTAATGGCTTTTCGAACACTTAAGAGCTGCACTTTATGCCTGAGAATTATAGTTGAAATGACAACAGGTACTTGATTAATAATGCTAAGAATAACGAATGTCAAACTTAATGGATAAAAATAAAATAGTACTTCCAGGCACTTGCACTGCAACTCAGTTGAAATGCAGACCTTTTCCAGTGTTGTCATACTTTTGTTCGCGGTAGTCAGAGAAGGTTTTGCCGCCCCTAGAAACGTTCAGTTATTGCCGAATGTGGATTTGATGGAGGAGATTAAGGAAAATAAACACGAAAATCTCCATTACAAACTGTTGGAGCAGATTTACCACGAGCGCCCATTTGAATCCCTCGTGGTGGCTCATCACCGACATTATTCCTTGGAAACGGTCATTCATCAATTTCATGTGCCAAAGGTGATTCTGACAAAAGAGCAAAAAGCATTTTTTTATAAAAAGAAATTCAATGCGGAAGTCTTAGCCGTAGTCTTAATGTCTGCCCCTGTGGACCACGAGTTGCTTGCAGTCTTTGCGCAGACTTTGGATTATATGCGCCAGACAAGAATACTCGTGATAGCTGCCGATGTGAATAATTGCCAACAATTTAAAATTGAACTCTTGCAATCTTGCAAAGCTTACAATATGACCAATGTCCTCCTAAGCTTTTGCCCAACCAACGAATTTGAAACGGCACAATTTTATACACTTCAGCCTTATCCCCTGTACAGCTGGGAGTTGTACTCGGCAGAGATGGCTGCTTACTATCCCCAACACTGGCGGAATATGCAGAACAAAAGTCTTTTGACTTTCACCGATCAAACTCCACCGAAATCCTTGCTCTTCGAAGACGTTCGGGGAAATCTGAAACTAAACGGTTATGTGGCCAGATTGGTTTTGCTCTTTGCCGAACGTTTCAATGCCACCCTGCAAATGGCTTACCCCTTGGAGGTGGGCAATGTCACACACTATTCTGTGATTCTCGACATGGTGACCGATAACCTGCTGGACATACCCATGGTTATGGATACAAGTACCGATGACAGGTGGCTGAACATGACCGATACATTGGAGGTGGCTCAAGGCCTGCTTATGGTGCCCTGCGCCCAACCGCTGACCATTCGTGAGGTCTACGGTATCCTACTCAATGTCTACTTCTTTGGTTGTGTCTTCACATGTACCGTGGTCCTGTCTTTGGGACATTCCTTGATCGATTATATGCTTGAGGGCATTCTCAAGCCCACGCATTTTGTATTCAGTGACCGAATATTCTGTGGAGTTTTGGGTCAAGGCTTTGGTGGCCGCATTAGTCCGTGGTGCAGTTTAAAATTGCTCTACCTATTGCTGTTCTTTGCCGGCCTCAACATCAATACGCAGTTTTCGGCCAATGTGAATACGCTCTTCACCAGACCGCCGTATCACCGGGAATTGCAAACATTCGACGACCTATTACAGTCGCCGTTGAGGATCCTTCTGTATGGACAAGAGGCTGCTTGGCTGGAGGAGTGGATTAGGCCGGTTTCCAGTTTAGTGACCGTTACCGATAACTTTACGTATATGCAAGACAACCGTCAGAATTTCAACACCAGCTATGGCTATTATTGCGCCTCGACATCGTGGCAAATATTCACCCGAGCACAGCAGCACTTTCGGCATAAACAATTTTGCACTTTTGAAGGCCTGATCATTTTTCGGATGCTCTCGTGGGCCATACGATTGCAGCACAATTCGCCCTACAAGGAGCCCCTGAATTATCTCATCCATCGTGTACACGATTTGGGATTGATGGATGCCTGGCATTCGAGTTTATTTTCCGATTTGTTGAAATTAAAAGAAATCTCCATACGCGATCCGAACGAAGAACAGGCCGCGAAGATGTTAAGCGTAAATGATTTATTTTGGATCTGGATGATTGCGATAATTGGACTGGTGGCCAGCAGTCTAGTGTTTCTTATGGAAATGTGGTGCTTCCGGAGGCGGTCAGCTATCAACAAAATAGAGTTGTCGTAGTGTTGGCATTTTATTTGACACGTGTATTCATAAATAGTGTGTATACTGCTAAAGAAAAAAATGGTATATCAGTTTAATGAAAACTGTACATTAATTTAATGAAAATTTTAAATCAATTAGATAAATAAAATTACATCAGTTTCATGAAAAATTAACATCAATTTAATGAAAATTGTACATTAATTTAATGAAAATTGGACATTAATTTAATAAATATTGTGCATCAATTTAATGAACATTTTACATCAGTTTAATGAAATTGTACATCAATTTAATAAAAATTTAACATAAATTTGATGAAAATGTGTACATCAATTTGATGAAAATTTGTACGTCAATTTAATGAAAATTTAACATCGATTTGATGAAAATTGTAATTGAATTCGATGACAATTGTATATTTATCTACATTAATTTAATGAAAATTTTACATAAATTTAATAAAAGTTGTACATCAAATTGATGAAAATTTTACATAAATTGGATGGAAATTTAATGAATTTGATGAACATTTTATATCAGTTTGTACATTAATTTAAAGAAAACTGTACATCAATTTAGTGAACATTGTACATCAATTTAATGAAAATTTTACATTAATTTAATGAAAATTTGACATCAATTTAATGAACATTGTACATCAATTTAATGAAAATTTTACATTAATGAAATGAAAATTTGACAACAATTTAATGAAAATTGTGCATCAATTTAATGAAAATTTTCAATCAATTAGATAAAAAAAATTGCATCAGTTTGATGAAAATTGATCATCAATTTAATGAATATTATGCATTAATTTAATAAAAAACTTTCATGAATTTAAAGAAAATTGTGTATAAATTTTATGAAAAATTTACATCAATTTAATCAAAATTGGACATCAATTTAATGAATATTGTGCATCAATTTAATGAAAATTGGACATCAATTTAATGAACATTTTACATCAATTTAATGAAAATTGGACATCAATTTAATGAACATTTTACATCAGTTTAATGAAATTGTACATCAATTTTATAAAAATTTAACATAAATTTGATGAAAATTTGTACATCAATTTGATGAAAATTTGTACATCAATTTAAAGAAGTTTAATGAAAGTTGTACCCGAATTTAATGAAAATTGTACATTTATTTCTTCAACGAGTTTCATTTTATTATTTGACAGTCGACAAGTAGAAACTACGCCATTACTAAAAGTGGAATGGTACACGCTTCAACAACGGACCGTGTTATCTCTCGAAGAGGTGATCACAATTGGCCACCGAGATCTGGTGATTTAACACTTTGCGACTACGTCCTTAGGGGCCACGTGAAATATAAGGTCAACGCCAACAGCCCAGCGTCGATTCAAGACCTCAAAGATAGAATTCCTGAGTCTATCGAGGAGATAGGGCAGCCACTTTGGGATTTGGTTATGAACAATTTAATGAAAAGGATATGGTCCTGTAAGCGTGGTCGTAGTGGCCATTTGGCTGGTGTTGTTTTTCATTATTATGAAATAAACATTCGATCATTTATCTAAAAATGAAACCCAGATATACTGGAAAAACCCAGTATATCAATTTGATGAAAAGTTAGATAACATTCTACATTAATTTAATGAAAATTGCATATAGTTCTTATCGTTCAAACGAGAAATACAAGAAAAAGCCAGCAGTAAATCCAAGTTTATATTAAAACTGAAATAAATTGGTACCCAATGATCGAGATTTGCATAAAATTATCACTCCTTCATCTGGTACACCATTCTCTGTCATTGCCCAGCTTTTGTGGAAGATTTCTACAAATGCTAGCAGACCAAACATGTCTCTGCAAAGTTTATATGGGTAGAATTCATACCATCATTTCGTCAACGGATTAGCTAAAATAAGGCCAGGATATTTTTTGGCGACGAATACACGGACCTCTTGACTCGGGCAGCTGCCAAATTAGCCTATCTTTACACTTGAGCATTTACACTTGAAAGAAAGGCTGGCCCTCTCCTACTAAAAGCTCACATAAAATTTAAATCATGTTTTTGAAATTCTCTCATAAGCAGCAGGTAAAATGTACAACAGAAAATCTAAACAATTATTAGATTTTTTACTTACGAAATTCCCTTCCTACAGAGGGATTGTCTTGCCTGTGTCTTACAACCCCTTGAACACCACATGCCTTTGGACTTGATGTGAAATTTATCGCCGTAGTCACATTGATAGACAAACCTTTAATAGTTTATTAAAATATTAAAGTGTCCTTTTTGGTCAGGACACACCCACATCAAATATTGAGCACCTCCTTAAAATCAACGCTTAGCTAATGAAATAAAAACTGAAAATGTCCTCCTACTTCGAAGAATGAGGGTCAAGTGAATTCCAATGAAAGTCATAGATGAGAATTATTCATGATACATTAGGTGATTTGATAATATTTAGTCACAGTCAATTGGTAATAAAAGACTTTCGCCGTACCTAAAGTCAACTCAGTTTAAATGGATACACTTACCAGTGTTGTCATAATTTTGATCGCCGTAGTCGGCTGGTGTTGTCAGGTGGCAGGTGGCAATGCCAAAAACTCCCCCTTGTGGCTGAACATGGATTTGGAGCTTAAGGAAAATAAACAGGCAAATCTACATTACAAACTCTTGGCAGAGATTTATGCAGAGCGGCCATTTGACTCCCTACTGGTGGCTCATCAAAGACATTATTGCCTGGAAACATTAGTTAAGGTCCTTCATCAATTTCATGTTCCAAAAGTGATTCTGACAAAAGACCAAAAGGGATTTTTTTATAAAAAGCACTTCAATGCGGAAGTGTTTGCTGTAGTCGTAATGTCTGCCCACCTGGACCACGATTTGTTCAAAGTCTTAGCGGATACTTTGGATTATATACGCCAGACAAGAATTCTCATGATAGCTGCAGATGTGGAAAATTGCCAACAATTTAAAAATGAATTCTTGCAATCATGCAAAGGTTACAATATGACAAATGTCCTCCTTAACTTTTGGCATTCCGATAAATATGAAATGGGGACATTTCATATACTGAAGCCCTATCCCGAGTACTACTGGGCGTTGTACACGGAACAGATGGTTAAATCACGTACACCTTACTATCTCCAACATTGGTGGAATTTGCACAACAAAACTCTGTTGACGTTCACCGATCAAAACCCACCGCGATCCCTACTCTTCGAAGACGATCGGGGAAATCTGAAATTGAATGGTTATGTGCCCAGATTGATTTTACTCTTTGCCGAATATTTCAATGCCACACTGCAAATGGCTTATCCCGTGGAGGTGGGCAATGGTACACACTATGCTGCCATTCTCGAAATGATGACTAATAACCTGCTGGATATGCCCATGACTATAGATACCGGTCCCGATGACAGATGGCTGAACATGAGCGATGCCTACGAAATGGCTCAAGGCCTGCTTATGGTGCCCTGCGCCCAACCGCTGACCATTCGTGAGGTCTACGGTATCCTACTCAATGTCTACTTCTTTGGCACGGTCGTCATATGCACCGTGGTCTTATCTCTGATCCATTCAATGATTGACTATCTCTTTGATGGCATTCTTCAGCACACGAACTTTGTGTTCAGTGACCGAATATTCTGTGGAGTTTTGGGCCAGGGCTTTGTGGCCCGTAATAGTAATTGGCGCTGTTTGAAATTGGTCTACCTATTGTTGTTCTTTGCCGGTCTTAACATCAATACCCAGTTTTCGGCGAATGTGAATACTCTGCTCACCAGCCCTCCCTATCATCCTCAAATCAAAACATTCGATGACCTCCGAGAGTCACCCCTAAAGATCCTAATCTATGAACAGGAAGCTATATGGATAGCCGATCGGATAACACCGTTTTTAAGTTCACTAACGACTACGGACAACTTTACGTTTGCATTGGAGAACCGTAAGCATTTTAACACCACCTACGGCTACTATTGCGCCTCGGGGTCGTGGCAAATGTTTGACCGGAAACAGCAATACTTTACGCATAAAATTTTCTGCACTTATGAACCGTTGATCGTATTTCGAATGATTCCATGGGCGGTGCCATTGCAACATAATTCACCGTACCAGGAGCCCCTGAACTATCTCATCCATCGTGTTCATACTATGGGATTGATGGACGCCTGGCATTCGAGTTTATTTTCCGATATGTTGAAAATGAAACAAATCTCCATACGTGATCCGAACGAAGAGCATGGGGCGAAGGTCTTAAGCGTGAATAATTTATTTTGGACCTGGATGATTGCCGTAATTGGGCTGGGGACCAGCAGCCTTGTCTTTCTGATCGAGTTGTGGTGGTTTCGCCGTAGACAAAGAATTGAGTTTTAAAACGTTGGCAAATTGTATGTCTTAAAGTCGTAAATATATATAAATTTTTACAAAAATAATTAAAAAAGGAAATTAAATGTTCCTGAAAACAGCAAATTAAAAAGTAATATTCGTAAAAAAGCCGAAATGAAATATTTTGGATAATGGCAAATTTAAAGAAAAATTATACAAATTTTTGCAAAAAAAATTTTTTTGGTAACAGTGAAAATCCTTAAAAATTTAAAAAAAAAATGAAATTAAATATTTTTGAAAATAGCAAAAATAATGCACCCTTAAACATTTTTTTAAAAAAAATAAATATGGTGATTTTAAAGAAAGTTTAAAAAAAATATATCCAAACAAATTTTTAAAAAAAATATTTTTTTTGGAACCTACAAAAGTTGTACACAATTTTTTAAAAAAAATTAAATTTTATATTTTTTAAAATTGCAATTTTGAACAATAATTATATCTATAAATATTTTTGAAATAAATATTTTTGTTGGTACCAATAAAATTAAATAAAATTAAAAATATTTTTTTTGGTGCCAATAAAATTTGTTAAAAAAATCTAAATTAAATATTTTTGAAAATGGCAGTTTTAAAGAAAAACTAAAATTAATGTACCCTTGAACATTTTTTTAAAAAATAAATATGGCGATTTTAAAGAAAGCTTTAAAAAAATATATCCAAACAAATTTTTAAAAAAAATATTTTTTTTGGAACCTACAAAAGTTGTACACAATTTTTGAAAAAAAATTAAATTTTATATTTTTTAAAATTGTAATTTTGAACAATAATTATATCTATAAATATTTTTGAAATAAATATTTTTGTTGGTACCAATAAAATTAAATAAAATTAAAAATATTTTTTTTGGTGCCAATAAAATTTGTTAAAAAAATCTAAATTAAATATTTTTGAAAATGGCAGTTTTAAAGAAAAACTAAAATTAATGTACCCTTGAACATTTTTTTAAAAAATAAATATGGCGATTTTAAAGAAAGCTTTAAAAAAATATATCCAAACAAATTTTTGAAAAAAATATTTTTTTTGGAACCTATAAAAGTTGTATACAATTTTTGAAAAAAAATTAAATTTTATATTTTTTAAAATTGTAATTTTGAACAATCATTATATTTATAAATATTTTTGAAATAAATATTTTTGTTGGTACCAATAAAATTCGTAAAAAAATATGTAAATTAAATATTTTTGAAAATGGCAATTTTAAACAATAACTATAAATATAGAATTTTTTTTAAAAAAAAATAATATACGAAAAAAATCTAAATTAAATATTTTTGAAAATGACAATTTTAAAGAAAAACTAAAAATAATGTACCCTTGAACATTTTTGAAAAAAATAAATATGGAGATTTTAAAGAATTCTTTAAAAAAATATATCCAAACAAATTTTTAAAAAAAATATTTTTTTTGGAACCTATGGAAGTTGTACAAAATTTTTAAAAAAAAATTAAATTTTATATTTTTTAAAATTGTAATTTTGAACAATAATTATATTTATAAAAAATTGTTAAATAAATAATTTTGTTGGTACGAATAAAATTCTTAAAAAAAAATGTAAATTAAATATTTTTAAAAATGGCAATTTTTAAAAATAATTATAAATATGGAATTTTTTAAAAAGAAATATTTTTTTTGGTGCCAATAAAATTTGTTTAAAAAAATTCCAATGAAGTAGTTAAATAAAATTAAAATTTTTTCAAAAAAAAAACTTTTTTGTACCTATAAAATTCGTAAAAAAAATTATGTTTTTGAAAATTTCAATTTTAAACAATACTTAATTA
The DNA here is from genome assembly GCA_958296145.1 of Hydrotaea cyrtoneurina. NCBI lineage: Eukaryota > Metazoa > Arthropoda > Insecta > Diptera > Muscidae > Hydrotaea > Hydrotaea cyrtoneurina. Next base: position 74,053,706 of record OY282514.1, on the reverse strand, counting down.
TACAAATTTTTGAAATAAATATCTTTTTCTGGTACCAATAAAATTCGTAAATAATTTAAAAAAAATAAATTAAAATTTTTTTAAAAAAAATATTTTATTGTTCAAAATGAAAGAATAATTAAAGAATTTTATTTTGTACCAACAAAATACTTGAAAAAATCGAAAATTTTTGAAAATCGCAAATTCATAGAATTTTTAGAATATAGAATTCTTAAAAATTCTTTTTGAAAATGAAAATTTTAAAGAATAATTATAAAAAATTTATTCATAATTTTTTTTTTGTACCAATAATATACGAAAAAAAATCGAAATTAAATTGTTTTGAAAGTGACAATTTTAATGAATACTTATAAAAAATGTATCCATAAAAATGTTTTGAACTAGTTTTTCGAATTCACGATACACCAGCAAAATATTATAAACGTCCGTTGGAGAAAGATATAGGGCAGACATCACTCTGAGTGATGAAAATGGAATGATCATGCTGACTATCATTCATTTTTTGCCTAATGATTGGAGAATCGTTTTCATGTTTTAGGAAACGTGTGCTAACAGTTTGGCACAGTGTGATCTACGATACCAGATCCCCATGGTCATAGTGAAGTTTGGCCAATTAGGGTGTACTTTTTGAACCATTATTATTATTAATATGATTTCACAAAATTTTTAATCTCATTTCCATGTCTTTCTGAATTGAATTATAATAATTATTGGCCCATTGCGAAATCAGGCCACCAGCTGAAGTAGTCGGTCGAACACTGGGTTTCCTTTTCTGTGTATTTCCGGGATGTAAACAGACCTACACTATCGACTGTTGATCAATCAATTGCAAGACAATCAAGTGGCTGAGTAAATTTAAATCTATTTTAGTGCAAACATTTTGTGTTCTATGAATAACAAGATAAAGGACGGGAACGGTAGTTAGTTTGATCACGCCGAAGCGTAAACTCCTTTTTTTTTGATAGAGAAGGTAATGAAATGCATCATAATTTTTTATTTTACTTTTAAGTAATCTCAGTGTTAGTTTCAGTATCATGATCGATAATAATACTAACGGCAAACAGTATTTTTAGTCTCAACGGCGAATAGGTTCAGTTAACAATCGCATCCGCGGTACTTTTTGACATCACAAAAGGTCTTTGCATCATCATCGATTGCAGTTTTCGTATCGTCGGCGGTACATCCAGCATCATCAGCTGTTTTTAAGTACTATCATCAGGTTCTGTCATTAACATCAACTGTACTTTCAGAATTTATTAGCGGTACTTGTACTTTTTTCAGCAGAGCTTTCATTATCATTCGCGGTACTTCCATTCAGGAGAGATAGACATAAGCGTTACTACATCTCGCGCAGGAAATACAAATGCGCTGCACATTTTGGACAAATAACGTCACGCGTAGAAAAAAAAAATGTTTCCTTAAAAAAAAAAATTTTTCATAAAAAAAAAAAAATTTTTTCAAAAAAAAAATCTTGTTCAAAAAAAAATTTTTCCATGAAAAAAAAAAAATTTCTAGAAAAAAAAAATTTTTGTGGAAAAAAAAAAATTCTGTTGAAAAAAAAAATTTTGTAAAAAAAAAAAAAATTTGTAAAAAAAAAAATTTTGAAAACAAAAAATATTGGTAAAAAAAAAATTTGGGGAAAAAACAATTTCTGTACAAAAAAAAAATATTATTTTTTTTATTATTTATTATAGAATTATAGAATGCCTATTTAAATTCCTACGTACTGCGTGACAGAGTCAGTGAATCAGTGTATCAGTGAATCAGTGTCGAGGGTAAATATATATTAAGATATTTCTTACGCTGTGCTACAATCGGCAACGTTTCACTCGTTGTAGATACACACAGAGTTGGCAACACTTACAAGGGAGTATTCATGCGCTTCCATTATTATCCGAGTACTTTTACTGTGTGTAGCAGCAGCGGTAGCTTCACTGTCACCGGCGATACTTTCAGTATCGTTAGCTGTGCTGTCTGTTTCATCAGCTGTACTTTCAGTGTCATTGGGGGGCACTTACTTTGCCATCAGCTGTACTATCAGTCGACTATTTCCAAGTGTTACAAACTATCTGACATTGTCTGTATGCCTGCCTTCCCAAATGGTACGAGAATGTAAAAATAAATGTATTTTAGTGGATACGTCGTCTGTTTTTTTTTTTTTTTTTTTGCGATCATTCAATATTGCCAATTACAACAAGTTGTCGCTGGCGTTGACAATATGCCAAATTCAGTTCTGAAAGAGCGGAAAAGATGCCACACAATTCTTCTTGCGCTATTGTTCTTTGCCTGCCGTTCGTTATTCTATGGCACTCAGTTTGTACTTTCCAATCGAACGACCGTGTCATTTGAATTATCTTCGCCGAATATTGAGTGTACATCAATTCAATATAAAAGTTCTTTTGTTTTTCCTTATCCTTATACCCAAACTTCAAACTTTACGTATGAAATGGCTGTGACTAAGTAATCGCAATTGGCTGATTGGCTCACTCGGTGTGACGTAATATATTGTGGTTTAAAATTAATTTGAGTGAAAACAGAGGAAAAACAAAAAAGTTTTCTTTAATTGCTGTTCGATTCTAAAACTTAAAGTAGGTGCCAAGCAAAAACCGAAAAAAAACCAAAGAGCAGAAATTTTTGGAAATGATTCAGTGAGACTTCTTCTATTTGACTCAATGTGTTACAGTACTGTGTCCAGCTGGCTGGCATTTTACTCACCCGGGATGTATTAAAAACTTGATAGGGCGCAACAACAATTACTCGCAAAAACTATTGCCAAGTTCCCCCTTAGTTCAAGTGTATTTTTTTTTTAATATTTAGTTCTTTGAACTAAAATACTTATTGCAATTTTTATGGACCTCTTTCTTTAAAATTTTAATTTTAGAAAAATAACCCAAAAAATGTTCTTGTGCTTGGACCTGCAGAACAGCACAGAACTATGATATTTTTTCTAAATTAATTAAGATGTAAATAATTTTTTTTTTTGTAATAACGTGTCCAACCACTTTACGTTTTACGCCACCTTACCTAGTGCTTACCATTCAGCAGGTGGTATTGCATGACCTACGAATTCTTTAGTAATGGCTTCAATGATGAAATATAAAATAATCTAGACAGTTTACCAAAGTGGAATTTGAGTATTTACAGGAACATATTATGGAATCACAATAAACACTAAAGCAAGCGCTGACATTTTCGTCCGTTTGCCTTAAGACAATGGTTAATTTTTATTTACTGACTAATTTTCCTTAGCATTCCATGTAGGAGTAGACTAAAATTAATTGTCAAATCAGTGAGCTGCATATATGTATCCTTCGGCCAGGACCTACTGTTGAAAGCCGGCTCCAAGCTCCTAATGTTTGTTGTCCGAGAACAATTACACGGCTTAGAAATTGGAAGGTGGAAAACAAGCGCTAAAAAATGTTCTGTATGTTTAATATTTCGCCCATTTAAAAATGCTAATGTTGTCACCTGACTAACGTTGGCAAGAAGGAATTTTTGACGCTGAAGGAATTTTTGACCTATGGGATTTCTTGTCCTGTATCTGAACCTGACAGAATCTGTTCTCATCCACACTTGGGATACTAAATCTATGTTGTCCTCTCCATTATTCTTGTTGCCCTAAATCACAATGGACAATTTCACTACTGAATTCAAATGAAGTGCTAGACTCTGTCCTTAGGCACACTTGGGAAACTAAAACTAATTTGTTCTCTCGTTTATTCATTTTTTGTAGCTTGCAAAGTAATCAATTGATATCAGCGAGTATAGTGTCCTAAATCACAATGGACAATTTCACTACGGAATTCAATGGAAGGCTAGCCCATCACTTGGAGCGTGGTCATAATTTTGAAATTGATGTTCTAGCAATGGAAGACGCCAAACGGTAAGCGGATTTCACATCTTCGCTCATGTTTCACACATCTTTGCATATCCATTTTAGTTTTGGCATCTCTCTGGCCAAGGAAAAACTCAATCAAAATCCCGATGCTGACATTGGCATGCAGGTCGTTTTGAATTTCGTTGAAAATCGTATCTTTGGAAATTGTCGCTTTGGTCGTGATTGGATCAATCCCATTGATGCCCGTTGTAATCTGACCGGCATGTCCAAGGAGATCATCAAAATAAATATTCAGATGTGGGAGGAGACATTTAACATTGCCATTAATGGCGAGCATACGTTGGCAGTGCATTACTGCGGCAACATTCATCTGATGGAAGCGATCCAGATCGAGGGTGACATTATGCGGATAACACGCATCGATCATCATCAAACGTATCCGCAGGCATGGCCGCCGTGGTATGTGCCGGCACGTTTGCCCGACGCCAACAGCTTCAGTCTGGACTTACCGGCTCCGATCAAACAGGGCCAGTTGGTGATCATGCGCATTCGTTGTTATGGCGAAATGGGTCGTTTGATTCTGAACACAAAACATGAATGTGAAGGGAAATTGTTGTTCCATTGCAGTATTCGATACGATGAAAATGTTGTGGTGCGCAACGACATGAAGGAGGGCGTGTAAGTACGGCTTATGTGTGAGTTAGTTTTGTTAATTGTCTCCACTATTTTTCCAGCTTTGGCGCCGAGGAACGTACCGGCGATTTTCCATTCGATATGGAGAAAGATTTTCGTCTGGGCATTGCATGTGCGGAGAAGGCATTTATGGTCGCTGTCTATGGTCGGTCATTGTGTACGTTTGCCTACCGAGAATCGCCCGGCAACAATTTGTCCACCGTTGGCGGTTTCAATTTGCATTCAACGGATGGTTTAAAATTTAAAATTACCGAAATCGATCATATCCTAATGAATAGTCCACAGTGTAATGATTTCGAACGGCTGACCCTAGATGAGAATGTGAAAATGGTTGGCATATTTATGACATAAATTAAGAATTAGCAAATGAGTTTATTTTGAGAGATGTACACTTTTACCTGAATAATAATAAAAATGTCTTTGAAAGAAAATGTCTAAAGTTAGGTGTATTTGAGTACTATTTCAAAGCGATCATCGTATGGTAAGGATTATGTGGCCAACGCACAGTGGCGCCATTTGAGATTTTCCGTGGCGAAAATCATATCTTTCGAACCGAAAAAGATAATCGAATAATTTAAATGGCATATGATAGATAACCGTTCGGCCTATGAAATGTGTTTGGTTTGTAAGGAGTGCAACGCCTTGTAGGTGCTTACTTATGGGTTATCAAAGTTAAAATTTGTGGAAAAAATAAATTTTAATAAACAATTATTTAAATTTGTTTGTTATTTTTCAAAGGTTTCTAAGTTTTAAAACATCAATTTAAAAAATATTTTTTTTATTTTTTAATCTTAATATATATTTACCCTCGACACTGATTCACTGATACACTGATTCACTGACTCTGTCACGCAGCACGTAGGAATTTAAATAGGCATAGGCATTCTGTAATAATTCTATAAATAATAATAATAAAAAAATAATATTTTTTTTTTCCAAAATTTTTTTTTTTTACAAATTTTTTTTTTCCAAAATTTTTTTTTTTACAAATTTTTTTTTTCAATTTTTTTTTTCCACAAAAATTTTTTTTTCAACAATTTTTTTTTTTCAACAAAAAATTTTTTTTTAAGAAAAATTTTTTTTTGAAGCAAAAATTTTTTTTTTCATCGAAATTTTTTTTTCCACAAAAATTTTTTTTTTTCAACAAAATTTTTTTTCCACAAATTTTTTTTTCGAATTTTATTTTTTTTCGAATTTTTTTTTTTACAAAATAGTTATCTCAAAATATTTTTTACAAAATTTTTAAAATTAAGTAACAAATACTTTCTCAAGCAAATTAACGGGCGCCATAGGCGCATTACAACTTACTAGTTAAAAAATATTTTTTTTAATTAAAAAATATTTTTTTTAATTTTTAATTAAAAAATATTTTTTTTAATTTTTAATTAAAAAATATTTTTTTTAATTTTTAATTAAAAAATATTTTTTTTAATTTTTAATTAAAAAATATTTTTTTTAATTTTTAATTAAAAAATATTTTTTTTAATTTTTAATTAAAAAATATTTTTTTTAATTTTTAATTAAAAAATATTTTTTTTAATTTTTAATTAAAAAATATTTTTTTTAATTTTTAATTAAAAAATATTTTTTTTAATTTTTAATTAAAAAATATTTTTTTAATTTTTAATTAAAAACATTTTTTTTAATTTTTAATTAAAAAAAATATTTTTTTAATTTCCAATTAAAAAAAATTTGTATTTTAATTTTTATTTAAAAAAAAACAATTTTAAAAAGATATTTTAACCAATTTTATTTTTTGTCATTTTTTTAAGGTTTTCATGTTTTAAACCATCAATTTAAAAATATATTTTGGATATTTTATTTAAAAAAAATATTTTTTAATTTTTAATTTTAAAAAACAATATTTCTTAGTTTTTAATTAAAAAAAAATATTTTTTAATTTAAAAAAAATAGTTTTTTGAATTTTAATTTAAAGAAAATATTTTTTTAGTTTTTAATTAAAAAAAATAAAATTTGAATTTTAATATATTTTGAAAAGAAATATTTTAACCAATATACATTTTTTTGAAAGGTTTCTATATTCTAAAACAACAATTTAAACACATTTTTGGATATTTTATTTAAAAAAAGATTACTTAATTTTTTATTTAAAAAAAATATTTTTTAATATTTAATTCAAAAAAAAAATATTTTTTAATATTTAATTTAAAAAAGAATAATGTTGAATTTTTAATTAAAAATAAACAATCTTAAACAAATATTTTAACCAATTTTTCTTTTTCTTTTTAAGGTTTTTATGTTTTAAAACATCAATTTAAAAATATTTTTTTATTTTTAATTTAAAAAAAAATATTTTTTAATTTAAAAAAAAATATTTTTTTAATTTAATAAAAATACTTTTTTGATTTTTAATTTAAAAAAAAATAGTAATGGCGTAGTGTCTACTTTTCAAAGGTCAGAGAATAAAAGCTTCAAAAGTGCCTGCTACCGAAATACCTGGTGATTCAAAATTACACCTCTTGGTGGAAAAGCCTATATGTACTTCAACAAAGAATAAAAAATCCCCTGTACATTTGGGGCCCCAACGAACTTATCAATACCGACCACAGTTTCCACAAGTTGGATAACGCTCGATATCGTATTATCAAGTATATAGTAAACCGTGTAACAATTGCGGTCGAAACAGTTCATGACATTTGTTAATTAAATAAGTACATCCGTTACGAAAACTTATACCCTCCAACAAGTATCCACCAAAAATTAAACGGCCAGTTTGCCATGCGAAAGTTATTTTATTGATTAGACCAGCAGCTAGATGGATCATGCTGGGAATTTGATGTTTGCCTCAAACGAAACCACTAACTGAATAACTCTCGAAATCATAGACAGCCGTAGATGTAGTAATGCTTTGTGGTGGCGAAAATCTTGTCAGACAAGTCTGTCAAATGGTAGAGTCATTGATGTTCAGTGTTCCTGTTCGTTAATTTTTGTCAATAATACGTAAAGTTCTCATCTGCAAGTAGAACGAAGAAATAGTAGGTATAACGGCAGGTCGGTACTAAGTACTACAGTTCGAGGGTATTGATAAGACGCCTAACCAACGACCAAACGCGTCCACCTATTGCTATTATTCTGCACAGCAATTAGTTAGTTGGTATTATGTATAAATACCAGACACTCGAACCATATGCAATTAGTTTAAATCGTTGGGCAAAGTGTAAAACAAAAAAATACGTACAACATTTTAACAATGGAAGAATTGGTAACAGAATTCCAGGGGAAATTAGCTGAGGGCCTGCATACCGGTGATTATTTCGATATAGATGTAACGCTTGCGAAAAATCCTAAAAGGTAAGAGCGACTTCATAATCGATCGCCAGATAATGGTAAACACAAACATTGCAGCTGGTCCTTTACCAGGAAAATCTTAGAGCGTGGCCCAAGTATTGTCTTTTTAAGTGGACAATTAAGACTATTTTTGGGGCCGAGCTCTTCTAGACCTGGACTATTTAAAGATTCCGGTTTATGTAATTCCAGTTAATGCATTCCAAATGTTGTCCTGCCAAAGCCGTTATTGTTTGCCTTAATGGGCCTTTAAGAGATAAACGGATGCTCGCGGATTTGGTCGATATTTCCATTACCGGAGTCAAAAGCTTTTTTGGGGCGCTCAGGGTGGTTAGGGTTACGGGACAAAAGATATGTAAGCTCTTTGTTTCCTTGGTATCACCATGGGCTACCGAGTCTTTGACGAAGTGAAATTTATATATATTTTTTAATGCCCAGGAAAATGCGTTACTGTTTCTCTATACGGACTGCAATTATGGTCGGCAGTATATTTATAACGTTGCAGGAGAAGGTTGTGTGAGCTGTCGTTTCATATCGAATAGATCGTCTTTCTTTTTTCATAAAAAATATATTTTTCTTTCTAAGGCCCTTTCAACGAAAAGACGACGACGATGTGGTAGGTCGCCCAGCTTCAGCTTCGGCATCAACTGTATTTTGTATTTGACTTAAGATCGTGGTAGTTACAAAAAAAAAAAAACGACCTGGTGAACGAATAACGGCAACCAATGGACCTATTGCGATCTTCATTAATACTGGCGAAATATTCTCCTCAGTAATCACCGTGTCGGCTAAGGTTTAGTTTAGATTATAGTCCAATCGATTGAAAATAGTGCATGTGGTCGATATAAAATTAATGAAAATTGCGAACATACATTTTTCGCAGCGCACGAATTTTGATAATAACACGAAAATCGCACAATGGGAATAAATCTCCCATTTAACAACTGGTGTATCGTATGGAATTGTAATTTCACAGCAGACCTAGCTAAAGTGTGTTCGAGCTTAAGTCCGGAAAAGGGACCCAGTCTAAAGGTCTACCCAGAGATGGTCCAAAAGTTGGAAAACTCGGCTAACACTTTCGCCAAACAAATCAGTTGTTACAATGGTTCGAGGGCCATAACTTTACTAAGGCCAAGAGTGAAATCAGTTTTTTTCCCCTCAAATTATCCATTTTCAAAGCCCTGTCTGGGCGGCTGTCAGTTTCGGCGGCTTTTTGACCATAGCCCACTGCCATGAGATGTGATTCACACATCACATCTTAATATATATTTACCCTCGACACTGATTCACTGACTCTGTCACGCAGTACGTAGGAATTTAAATAGGCATTCTATAATTTTCTATAAATAATAACAATAAAAAAATAATATTTTTTTTCTGTACATAAATTGTGTTTTCCCCAAATTTTTATTTTACCAAAATTTTTTTTTTTAAATTTTTTTTTTTACAAAATTTTTTTTTTTACAAGATTTTTTTTCCAAATTTTTTTTTTTCAACAAAATTTTTTTTTCCACAAAATTTTTTTTTTCAACAAAATTTTTTTTTTCAACAAATATTTTGTTTTGAACAAAATTTTTTTTTTTCAACATAATTTTTTTTTCCATTTTTCAATGGGCGCCATAGGCGCATTACACCTTACTAGTGTTTAAATATTTCTCGGTTTTAATATTTTGCAGTTTCCATATATCGTTGAAAGGAAGTCAATCTGCCGAAGCCGCTAAAACTTTACATGTCCTAGTGGAATTGAATGAATTTCTTGTTGAGGCAAGCAGCCGGGATGGTGAATCGCGAACGGCTTCTTTGCATACTCTGCAGGACGACATCAAGGTCATTATACAGATTTGGAGCAGTTGTTTCAACATATCCATAAATGGTGAACATAAAGTACGCGTGGATAGAAGCGGTTCATATTATGCAACAAATTACATACAAATTGGCGGCGATATAAAGGCCATAAAACGACTGGATCATCGCAAAAGCTATCCCGATGTCTGGCCACCATCTGCGTGTATACCCTATTATTTTGACAAGATGTTCTTTAGCAACGATATACCCCGACGTTTCAAGCCGGGCCATTTGATGGTCATGAGCGCACGCTGTTATGGCCAGCCCACCGGAAATTTCTACATCAATATGAAACATGGCCACAATGAGACGCTGCTGATGCACTTTAGTGTCGACTTTAATACGAAAACTGTTTATCGCAGTCATTTAGATCCCACGCGAGACAACTTTTTTGGTCATGAGTAAGTGTGGCTTGGTTTATTATGTTTTGCTTTACTGTTTTCTTTGTAAATTTTTGTAAATTTGTGCATATTTTTAGATTTTCCTCAAATTCGATTGAGGGAGGTTTTCCATTTGATTTCCACAGACCCTTTAAGATCGGCATCGCCTGCAAAGAACACGAATTTCTAATAGCTGTGAATGGTCTATATTTCTGTTCCTTTGCCTATGTAGATCCGGAAAATTGTCATCCTGGTGGAATTGTACCGAGACCGTATAAAACTGTCCTGTCCAACATTGTGGGCGTAAAGGTGTTTGCCCGCCATGGAGCTGGCATTAAGGTGACGGGACTTGACCACATTGATTTGCGCAATCCGGAGTGTACGTCTTTCGAACATCATACCAAGAATGAATATGAGCACACTGAACATGAGTTATGTCCTAAATGAGTAGCAAATATTTTGTTTTGCATTGTCATTTGTTGACATTTCAAATAAACGTTAAGTAGTTTAGTCATCTTCGGAGACTAAACGAATGGGAAACTGTTAAGCAAAACGATTTAAATTTACAAGTAATTGGTTTGCAAACCAGTTTGTTTACCAACTTTCAGGGGATTTCCCTTATAAATGGATGAGTATTCAAATGAGTAATCAAATGCGAGGGAAGCAGCCCCTGCCTGTTTCTTCCTGGAATGGGAAATAAGTAAGTAATCTAAAATGTTAACCTTGTACATTTCCGGGTGTGAGGTTAAGAATATTAACCGTTTAAAATGCGAAATGTGTGTTGGTTCATTCACTAGTTGCATCAAGCCGTTATGTGTGGCTCAGCGTAAGGGCCCTTCGAAGATGTTTGGCCCGCTGTGGATTGCTTACCCAGCAACTGTAATTTCACAGTCCAGCTTAGCTTCTCAAAATTTGTGTAATAGGCGCGAACAACTTCTTTACGAACAGCATCTTCTTTCTGCTAAGATTCTATCTTCTCCCAGGGGAATTAAGAGCTTTTGGCCATTTGTTAAAAAAGGATAAGGAACAATTCTTCATCTTCTATTCCAACTCTCGTTAACGATGACCAGATATTCCCAAAGTATGGCCAAAGTGGGTTTGCCAGCCCCTTAAGTCCAAGAGACCATCTTTTTTTGGGTTGCATGTGATATAATTCGCAAGGGCGAATATTATGTCAACTATCTACGAACTGACTATTTCTAGTTTCCAACCAAAATTGTAGAAATGTTGGACACAGTTTATACGTTGAACAATAAATGTTTTTTTGTTTTATCCCAAAACTAATTGACCCGGCCTTGGATTTCATAACTTCATGGCATTTATTTTTTGAATATGATTTCCGGCATAAGTCCGCCGCGGTTAAATTCGATCAGTTCAAATTTTTACTAATTTTTCCCAATAAATGACTATTGGATTGAAATGCTTCCATAGTTGGTGGTTTGTCGGCATAAACCAATGACATAACTCACCCCCCATAAAAGGTAATCCAGAGGCGTTAGATCGCACGAACAAGTGGGCCAGCGAACCGGACCACTTCTGGAATAAAGTTATCACCAAATTGATTTTCCAATAAAACGATGCTTAAGCGCGCTGTGTGGCAAGATGTGCCGTCTTGTTGAAACCAAATGCCGTTGATTATTTTTTGAAAACAAAAATTCAACCGGAATTCACCGAAGATCCTTCCTCATTTCGAAAGAAATAGCCAGCGTGTAAATCGCTCCAAACAGTCAATTATAATGGATTTCTCGTTGTGATTTCTCATGAGTGAAAACACAATTGTTCTTTTCACATTTCAAATTTTAGTAGCGATAAAACAAATAATTGTAAAGATAAAAATGTTCTTCTCATTTGGAGATTTTTAGAGAGAAAGAGAAGAGAGTGTAGAGTACTCTCCGTTTAATGCTTGAAACTCTTTGTGATTTCTCGTTGTGATTTCTCATGAGTGAAAACACAAGTGTTCTTTTCATATTCCAAATTTCAGTCACGGTAAAACAAATAATTGTAAAGATAAAAATGTTCTTCTCATTTGGATATTTTTAGAGAGAAAGAAAAGAAGGTATTGAGTACTCTCCGTGCTTAATGCTTGGAACTCGTTGTGATTTCTCATGAGTGAAAAGACAAGTGTTCTTTTCATATTCCAAATTTCAGTCACGGTAAAACAAATAATTGTCTGATAAACAAATAATTGTAAACATAAAAATGTTCTTCTCATTTGGATATTTTTAGAGAGAAGACAGTATAGAGTACTCTCCGCTTAATGCTTGGAATACACTATATGGTGGTGGTTTAAATGAATATTCGACATGTTTTTATTGTTATTATTTTTGACATTTATCAAAAACCACACAGTCCTCATTTGCCAATATTCCCAACAATACGTTATCAGAGTATGTTATCATAGAATTCACAAACCACAATTGTGTTTCATTTTTCCCCCCCAAACCGTAGTGTTCGAAATTGTTGGCAGTTGTGACAAAAATGTAATAAATCTAACTCGCTAAATAGAACTCGCATCAAAGCGTACCCTTCAAAGGAATTTCGGTCACACAGCGATTACGCTGGCTGGACCATGTTGGTCGAATAATTTCAAATGCTCCAGCCAGAAAGGCATTGGATGACAATTACGACGGTTAACGCAGACAGGGAAAACCGAGACTGCGGTGAAAGGACCAAGTGGAAGAAAATGAGCAAATCGTTGCTATGACGAACTGGAGAAAGCACACACAAGATCGAAGTGCCAAGACCAACAACAGGTTGTAGAGCCAACATAAGTAAGTAAGTACGTAAGTAATTCAGTAATATACGATCTCAGCGGGCCTAAGGCACAATTAAATTCCAGAAATTGTATTTTCAATTTGTGAGGCGTTAATTCGAAATTCGTCCTACTTACGGGAAGAAAAAAACTCAGACATTGTAGAGGATAAGTGTGATTTTAAATCATAATTTCAATATTAAAAAAAAACATATGAAGTGCGCTTCACTTTTGACCACAACTGTAGGTTTAGCTATAAATTAACAAAATGTTCTCGGGGAATTCGTCAGTCAGTTGGAGAGACCCTGCCGGCACTAGTGAATTGCGGACAGCAATGGAATATTTGGTAACGGAATTCAATGGAAAACTAGCCCTACCTTTGAAAGCGGGTCAATATTTTGATATTGAAGTCAATCCCATAGATGATGCCAAAAGGTAAGTTTGGTCGGATTAGATATCGGACAAATTATTATCAGTCAATGAACTGTCGAAACTGGTGTCTTTCACATGAGAGACAGCAATGTCGAGAGTGTTAAAGATTTCCCTGCTGGAATTATAAACATTTCTATGGACATGTGAATTCATCGGAACTAACCACGAAAGAGGGGCAATTGATGCCAATCGAAAATGGACCACAAATTGTGGGAATTCAGTGACCTATTGTGAATCCTAATAGCGAATTCAGGTATCTCGTCAAGAATGTCCCCATTCCCAATTCGCACAGTGGTCCGGCAAGCAATTGATGACAATCGAAAAAGGCCAAATTATAAGAATTCGGTTACTTACCGTGAATTGGTTTCTGGAAGTTTTCCAATGTGTCTGAGGTTCTGACGAGCCAATGGTGGTAGTCATATAAATGTTATCGTGTTAAATTATTAAATCACAAAACTTCAAACAGAAATTTGTAAAAAAAAATCGGTACTTTTTTTTATAGTCGATTGAAATTTAAATTTTGAAATGGCTCACCCTGTATATTTCATATGGCGTAAATGGGAAAATGATGAAGTGTTTACTGTATGAAGTGAACCTATTGGGAATCTGTTTCTTGAAGTTTTCAAATGTGCCCGAAACACTTTCTTAACAACTCTCACTTCAGGTATCTCGTCAAGAATGTCCCCTTTTTATTATAATTATGATAAATTTTATTTTCACAGTTTGGTTTGTGTTAGTCGAGTTCGAGTTCACTGATTATTTCTATTTCCTTGCAAAACTACAAATGTTCAAAAAAGGCTTCAAGCATTGTGTTTACCTAACCTCGCTTACCACACAATTCACAGTGTTTAAGTTCTTTGACTTTTCATCTAGAATTAGGTAATTTTTAGTAGAACAGAATATGAAGTTTTTTCATTCTTAATAAATTCAGAGTAAAGATAGTTTATTTTTTTAAAAACTCTGATATATATGCCCGAAAGCAAATGTCCACAACTTAATATCTTTGGGAAGCCCAGATTATATTTCTTTTCATTGAACACCAAGTTCAGTCGTTTTTTTTTTATTTTTGCAGAGAAGGATCTGGCCCGATTAATTCCCATTAATAACCCATTATCTTCCTTTCTTTCAGCTTTCATATATCGCTGGCAAGGGCCAAACTAAATGAACAACCCGAGGCTGACATTGGCTTACACATTGAGCTTAAATTCGATAAACAGCAATTGTCGGCCAACTCACGCTATGGCGAGCAATGGAGTGGCAATGCCGTTGTAGCAGTCGCTTTTATTAAGCCATCGGAAGCTACAGACGCTAACAAAAGCGTACGAATCAATATACAAATGTGGGACAACACGTTCCAGGTCTCTGTAAATGATGAACACCAACTGACCATGTTCCATCGTGGCAAAATCCAACCGCTGGAGGCAATACAGATTGGCGGTGATATTAAGTTGATAACACGCCTGGACCACCGACAAGTCTATCCAAAACTCTGGCCCCCATCCGCTGTAGTGCCCTATTATGTATTCAAGACATACTTCAGCAATGACATACCGATACAATTCAAACCGGGTCACTTAATTGTAATCACCGCTCGCTGTTTCGGTGATCCCGCTGGGGAATTTTATATTAACTTCAAACATGCCCACAATGAAGCGCTGCTGATGCATTTCATTGCTCGTTTCGGAAGTCGCATAGTAGGCCGATGCCATCTGTATCCCTCGGAGACACAACGTTATGGTCAAATGTAAGTTTGTATGGCGAAGGGGGTCCATTTTCCCGAATGCCTGTTTAATTGTTAATCATTTTTAGCTGGGCTGTCGAAGAAACTGATGGCGGCTTCCCCTTCGATTTCCATAAGCCCTTTCGCCTGGGCATTGCGTTCAGAGAAAACGATCTTGTCGTCGCCGTAAATGGCCATTACTTTTGCTCCTACCAGTATAGAGATCCGGAAAATCGCTTCCTTACGACTATCGGCAAACGTCCATACAGTCATGTACTGTCCAACATTGTCGGCCTTAAGGTTTATGGCCGGCAGGGGGCCGGCATAAAAATCACCGAGACTGATCACATTCAGTTGGATAGTCCACAGTGTAATGATTTTGAAAAATATACTAAAATGCAATGATGAACTCAGTAAATTTGAAATAAAGAAGTAGTTTAGATAATTGCATCTTTTTTTCATTTAAACGAACTGAGTATGAAACGAAGGCTGAAGCTTGTGGCACAACTCTTAAAATACATGTCTGTAAAATTTAAATTCAATATTAATGAGGTTGGATGGAAATAGTCAGCTATTTTCATTTGGTTGAGTTCTCTTAAATGTGGTTGACACAGATTATTTGTTTTGACCGTCACAACAATATTTCTCTTAAGCGGTGTTCGTATCATATAAGTTTGTGTTTCACATAAACGATTTTTACAATAAAGCGGATTTTCGTTTAAGCAAATAATCCAGAACAATCTTTACTTATATTTATTTTCAATTAAGCAATTTGTTCAATTAAATGGCGTGCGCTTATCCGAATTCGACTGTATATAAAAAAAGAATGAACATGCAGTCTGCTTAGCTATCAACAGCTGCACTCTATGAAATGAGGTTGCACTGTTTGCTGTGATTCATAGGCCGGCGGCTTCCTTGGTCCATCGGAGGAGCATCGACTTTTTCTTGACCAAAATAAAAGAATTGGACTTTGTTGTGATGTCATTTCCCCTGGACGGTGGCACATGCCACAATACACGCGATACCCTGAACCAATTCGGTGGCGAGCTTTGTGGGGGAGACACGTGAAGTCTATCGTTGGAAAAACAGTTTTGTTTAAAAAATTTTATAGAATTTTTTTAAATTGTATGGAAAATATTTTTTTTTAAATTGTATGGAAATTTTTTTTATTTTATTAAAAAAGTTTTATTTAAAATATTTTTTTTTTAAATTGTATGGAAAATATTTTTTTTTTAATTGTATGGAAAGTATTTTTTTTTTTTTAAATTATATGGAAAATTGTATGAAAAATGTTGTTTATTGAAAAAAAAAATAGTATGACAAAAAAATTTTTGTAAAAAAATTTTATGGAAAATATTTTTTATTAAAACAAATTGTATGGAAATTTTTTTCGGAGTCCTAAAATAAGAAAATTTTTTTGTTTTAAAAATTGTCTGGAAATGTTTTTTTTAAAAAATTGTATAGAAATTTTTTTCTTTAAAAATTGTATGGAGAAGTATTTTTTTTTTTAAAAATTGTATGGAAAATATTTTTTTTTAAATTGTATGGAATATATTTTTTTTTATAAAAAATGTACGGAAATATTTTTTTTTTAATTGTATGGAAAATATTTTTTATTTAAAAAAAAAGTATGGAAAATACTTTTTTTTTAATAAAAAATATGGAAAAAAATTTTTCTCGTAAATTTCGGAGTCCTAAAATAAAAACAAAAATTGTAAATATTTTTTTTAAAAAACTGTATGGCAAAATTATTTTTAAAAAAAAATTGTATGGAAATTTTTTTTATTTTATTAAAAAAAATGTATTTAAAATATTTTTTTTTAAAAAAATTTGTATGGAAAATATTATTTTTTTTTAAATTGTATGGGAAGAATTTTTTTTTTTTAAATTATATGGAAAATATTTTATATTAAAAATATTGTTTATTGAAAAAAAAATTGTTTGACAAAATATTTTTCAAAAAAATTTTATGGAAAATATTTTTTATTAAAAAAATTGTATGGAAATTTTGTTTAATTTATTAAAAAAAATGTATTTAAAAAAAATTTGTATGAAGACATTTTTTTTGTTTTAAAAATTGTCTGGAAAGTATTTTTATTTTTTCTAAAAAAATTGTATAGACATTTTTTTTGTGCATGTAATGGCCGCTCTTCAATTACCTGAGGATTCTCAGAACCCCAAATACGACAATTTTTGGTTTATTAACATACCCACCGAGTGAGAAATGTGTTTCATAACCATAAATCATAATCTCCTCTCAAAGCACGATATGTGGCTATGCCAGAATCACCATTTTTGTAGTAGGTTTTAATAATTTTTACGCGTTGTGTGATAGTTAAGCGATCCATTTTCGTCAATGTCAGACTTCCAACTGAAAAGAAAAATCATGGGTTTGACAGATGTTTGAAACCACGAAATGGATAACCCTTTATCAAAAACCTTTTACCGCCCGATGTGTCCCGCAATGGTCCAACTATATTGTTCAGCTCGGTTCCCAGCTGCTTTTCATAAGATTGGCGAACTATCAATTTTTTAGAAAATTATCTTTCAAATTAAATTCTCCACAAAGTGGTTCCACTGGCGATAAAATGCTAAGCAACGATATACCATGCTAAATGTGGTTTCTCGGAAATCACATCTATAACTGTTTGTATTACAGAGAATTTCCCGAACTTCTGACTTTATTACACCTGTTTTACAGGTTGTCTTTTATTCGTTCACCTATCCAAAAGTACTGTATATTTTCTCGAGGGAAACTTGAGCAATAGCAATACAATCCGTACTTTAAAGCCTTAAGTAGTACCACGACAGTACCCCCACTTTACCATCTCTGTTATAAATTGTACGCTGTTAACAGGGTGTCTGTTACGGATCTTACATACATATCTAACAGCACTACACATTTAACAGTGAGAAAAGACCCATATTAACAGAGCACCCACCAACCATCACTTAATTTTAAAATTATTGGTGGGGGGTGAATTGTTTGATACGAAATGTACGCACATGGGTAGATATGTATGAAGAAAATACTTAACGGTATTCAACATTTTATATATAAATACTTTTGGGTAGCCTATCATTTTCGTTAATGCATGTGTAATATTTGGCTTAAGTGAACTTTTTTGCATGCCAGCGTGTGTGTGCGGTACAGTGCATTATGCTTAATTACCAAAACACAACAAGTGTATTTGTTGTATGTAGTACATACATACATATGTTGTTGCTGCCTTTGGACATCTTTTGGAGTGTGTGATTGGGATGATGTGTTTCAATTTCAGTTCGTTTCTTTTTTGTGTGATATTTGTAATGTTGTGTGTGAAGGGGGCCCTTGTTGCGGTAGCTCTTGCTCTCTCTCTCATTTTTGTGAGTGATGATTTTGTTTGCTCTCTGGGGGTTTTTTCTTCTTCTGCTTAATGATGCCTCAACAAAACTATTGCCTCACTGTGCGTTTCTTGTTCAGTTGTCTTTGAAACACCTAACGAAGCAGGTGGTGACTTGCGTTTCGATTGCGCGCCGATGTTTAGAAACTTCTCCTAACAGAAAAAAAGCAAACTAAAAAAAAGTGTTAATAACGTGTTTTTGCTTCTCTGAGGTGTGCGTTCGTTTGTGTGTGAATGAATGAGTTTTTTTTTTCTGTGCTGTCGGCGTTGTTGCTTGTGCTCTAATAAGAAATTTTTGAAAGAGCCAGAAGAAGAAAATCATAAAAATTTAGTGAATTAAATTGAAATTAAAGTGAGTTTTCAACGTCAGATAAATCAAACACTAAAATTGAGTTTCCCTAAGGCGCCGACAAATACAAAGAAAACCAAAAAAATAACGAAAATCTGTAATGTTGATTAAAAAAAAAAGTTTCCATAATTTGTGAGGCCTTTGATTATGTTTTTTTTTTTCGTTGGTTCGTTCGTTTGTTCTTTCTTTCATTCTTTGAAACTTTTTTGTGTGTTGCAGTGGTTTTATGTGTCACATTGCAAGCAAGCAAGCAAGCAAGCCAGAAATCTGAAATCTTTTAGAGTAGAGCGAGAGAAGAAGAAACATATGTAAAGCGATACAATCACAGTGAGAGAGCGCGCAAAAGCTAATGTGAGAGTGAAAGAAGTGCGGTGTGTGTGGGAGAGTAAAAGCGAATGCGAGAGAGCATATGGAAATAAAATAAAAATAAGGTCGCTTTGAGAGAGAGAGAGCGCGATGACAACGAATTGCATTCGCCAAATTGGAAAGAAACGAAAACAAAAATAACAAAAATCAGCTGTGCTGCAAAGATTTTTAACACACAAAAAAAATTTGCTAATAAAAGTCATACGACAAAGCAAACTGTTTTATTTAAAGTTTTAAACCAATTTTTTTTGGTCTGCAAATCACAGGGAATTTAAATATTTTTTGCTAACAGCGACAGAGTGTAGAAAATGTTGCCCTACAAATAGTGTAAAATGTCACAATTTCTGTGACCTGTCCAACCTAACAACTCCCCCTGGCCATACATAATGACCCTCAAAGTGGTCATGCTTCCTTAACGAAATCGCAAAAAAGCAAACAAGAGGGGAACAACAACAAAACAAAAAAAAAAAAATAAATAAATAAATACAAATTGGAAAAAATTACAGTGGCAAAATAAAACTACAAAATACCAATTTGTGGAATTGTTGTTAACTTAATTTTCTTTTTTTCTTTAACAGAATAAAAGAAGTATTTATTTTTAAATTTTTAGTTCAACTTTAGTTAGTGTTCTCTCATTTTTATGAAAGACCAGTGACAAAGCCGAAAACAGCATCGCTATAAATAATTAGCAGCAGCATTAATTGAAAAAAAAAAGAAATCAAAACAAACATAAAAGGAATAAGAAATAAATGAAATAAAAATCAACGACAAAAATATTTAACCCCCATTCTCCCCGGAAATATACGACATTAAATTCTGTAGCAAAAGCAAACGCAAGAACAGCAACAAACGAATCATCAACATTTTGTTGGGTTTACTCATCCAACTCAGACGTCCGGTCTGGTCATCGAGGCCCAAAAGATTTGTTTTTTTTTTGGTTGCGATTTTCTGCTGCTTGCTTTTGGTTGGCCGCTTGCTGACCGCTGACGTTTTTTTTTTTATTATTATTTGCTGGTTGACTTCCTTCGTTTGTCAGAGAAACCGACCCAACCAACGACATCTTCAGTAGTTTACAGCAGTCGACCGCCCGCCGCCCCTTTCTTCACGACATCATCATCACCATTGTTGTTGTTTTGTTTGTTGTTTCTTCGTCGCCTCAACCAGCAGCAAAACAAAGTGTGATGTAAGTTTTTATTTCGGCAGTTTAGCTTGTTTTCTTTTTATTCATTTCACTTCACTTCTTTCCCTGCCTTGTAGTTTTATCAATGAATACTTATGTTTTTCTTTCTGAGCCTGAGCGTCTGTTGTTTGCTTACATTTGAATTTCTTTTATTCATAATTTCCTTTCTCGGCTGTTGTTGTTATTGTCTTTTTTTCGGGGGGGTTAATTTACATATCGTCTTATCGCTTTTGTGGTGTGTTTTTTGTTTTTATCGCTATTTCGGATTTCAAAAGAAACGGTGCAATGCTGACCACCATTTGGATGTCGGTTGTGATGTTTTAATTTCACTTTCGTTGTTAGCAACGGAAAGTGAAAAAATATTAAAAAAAAAAAATGTTTATAAAAGGCAGAGAATTTTGCCTAGGGGGTACCAAAAAAATCGAATAAAAAATTCTTCAAACTGCAGGTAAATGCATACAAATGACACAGTAAAGACAAAATAATTCAATACAAAATGTCGTACGTAGTGTGACGTTTGACTATTGTAACTCTATTTTTTTTTTATTCCTAAAGATCTTATCCAGCGGATGACGAGATATCGAATAAATAAATAAAGAATTTCATTCAAAAACCAAACTTGGACTTCGAGCTCGAATAAATTAATAACAACAATTTCAAAATAACTCACGCATTATTTCTAACGTAAGCAAAAAGTCGCAAAAATGCATTTGTATATAAAAAAAATACAAATACATTTTTAATACGGGGTCTTACATGATTATTACCATGAAGCCTTGAATCATGGTGTCCCAAAACACTACGATCCGGCTGCAATCGTCCCCAAGCACACCGAGTACTTCCAGTTAACCCGTTGTTGCCCGGACAACCAATTCAAGAACTTGCAATGTAGGCAGGTCCTTGACTTGGCGGTAAACCGCAGCCATCGCGAAATTTCCCCCAACGACCGTTCCCAGTTAGTCAGGCTAGGATAAAAATCCTAGAGGCTCGTAACCGCCGGCATTTCCGTTTGTTCCTTCATGGAATGTTAAGGAAAATAAGTAAGTAAATATTTTAATGTCTGGTTGTAGAGCTCATGGTTTGTTCGATGCCCGCACTCAGCCTAAAAACTGAGGTGGCCACAGATTTTGCAAAGGATTAGCAGGAATCCCTGTTCCACGCCCTACTGCAAATAGTTGTTGGGTCGCTCTGTAGACAGGTTGTCTGGCTATGCTCGTAGTTAATTCACTATCGCCGTGTAGCCGGCATCGGGAGATAAAATAATTCTGATTTTCAAAGAATGACCATTGTAGCCCTATTCTTTCCAGGTGATTTCTAATCGATCTGTTCATGGCACTTGTCCAAAATCAATTGTAAAATCCGATTAAATATTTATTTTAACTGATAATATTTTGGTTTTGTTTGGTAACGCTGTGTAATTATGGCCCAATTTTGTGGGCCGATACACAGAACCGTTGACCACACTTACGCTAGAACTCACGTGACAGCTATTCGACACTGTCAATTCAGCTCTTTAGAGGGGGACTCATGGTGAATGTGTGTTCATCGACTGGGGAAAGCCTAGTTTTTGTTCTTCTACAATAGAAATCCTTATCTGCCCGAGTAGGAGAAAACAAACAAATCACTGTATTTATTCTTCTTTCACTAATTGTTTCCCTCACTCAGTGTTTCATATTTCCAATACACTTAACAAGCTAATAATTTGTTTGTACATATTTGGTGTTGTTTTGTTATCAGGCTCGAGCGTTTCAGCACAGTTTGTACACATACAACAATTCTTATTAATTTCGATAAATGTAGGTCTGCTTGTTTTCCTGTGTGGGGAGGGGGTGTGGGGTTGTATCCGTTTAATTTGTTGTACCATAACATATGCTCGATAAAGAGTTATTCAATTATAAGGAAATTCCACCCTTGCATATCAGCCAGCCCGCGGATATGTCAAAGTGTCAGCTGTATTCGGACATGTCCTTCGGGAGGTCAAACTATTCAAAATTACAACATAGAAATGTGGTAGTTTTGGCCGGGATCTTTCATATTGGGAAGTTGTGGTTGTTTTTTTTTGTTTTTTCCAATTTGAATGGAGAATATGAGCACAGGGTGGTGTAGTGATAGAAGAGGGATTATTACAATTTGTGAGATAAAGAATGCATTCATTGTCCGAGGGTTAGTTAGAAGTGGTTGTCGTATTTAGACGATTCATGAGCGCTGTCATACTACGGATGCCTACTGTAGAATTTATAAATACCTAGACAGGTTATCCGGCTATCCCAATACTATCTCCCGAGAGCAATGGGAGATATCATCAGGCTTTTCGGTCCTATTTGATTTAATTAGTCCCTGTGGGGGACAGAAAACCTCTGAGATCGTTTGTTGTGATCTCATGTGTTTACCTGCAAGGTCCACGAAGGAGTACTTACAGTGGACTCGCTCATAAGCGGACATCTAAGGGACTGAGAATTTGGCCCGCTTATGAGAGAGGACTGAAGCGGATTGGTACTGAAAAAAGTGTCCGTTTATGAAGAGAGCTGTGCTGTACTTATTTCCCTTAACATTACCTGAAGGAACAGACGGGAAACTGGCCGCGGTAAGCTGTGCACGTTATAAATTCTATGCCCAAAGCCGGCTCCACACTTAGAGAAGTTTTTACTTGGCCAGCATTTACAAGGTGGAATCAGCCGCCGGGGAAATGTTTGCTGGTCTACCTAGCACACCACGGCCGTCCTGGAAGAAGTCTGCGGCTAAAAACATAAATCTGCTCAAGCAGAGAGCCGGGCATGAGCATATGAGGTGTTCCACGCTAGTGTCTTCCTCATTGTCTGCACAACTTATACAGCAGTCATTAGCCGCGACCTCCACTTTGGCTGCATGCCAACCTATCACATAGGTTCCCAGTGATTACGACCACTTGTATGGGCATGTCTAAACTAGATCTACATAGATATTCCAGATTTGGGCGGATTTAGGTCATGATGTGGCAAAAATTTACCTGGTATTCCGTCATGTTCTGTAGCCAGACCTTCTAATTTTTGCCCGCCTGAGAGTTTTTAATGTGAGATTGAGCTTGCATGTGGGTAGGGGTAAGGAAAGGTTAAGGTTGTCGTGTCAGCTGTGCCCAGGCACCGAAATTGGATGGATTTCAAACTGCATGGCCATCGCGTCAAGAGAGATGCGATTATGAAATACGATGGAATGTCTAGGGTCGTACCGTATCGGGCCAGCTTATCCCCTCTCTCCGTGGGTTTTGAAAACCAATGGAACGTGTAGGGTCGTTCCATATCGGGCCAACACATTCGCTCTGTCATTCCCAGGAATGTTGCTAAGTCCCAGCACCTAGTAGTAGGTCTAAATCAAACCGCTTGGCCATCCCGTGAAGACATGCACAGCAGTTGGTGACGTTTCTTTAGAAATACAGATTTCAGAAATATTAACATTAGCCTGAAATTGAATTTTTGAAAAATTTTATATTAAAAAAAGAAGATAAGAACTATGTAGTTACATTTGCATTGTCCCTTTGTACTCTGAGTGACTCTCGGGAAAAAAGAGGAAGCAATTTCTGCGATTCAAGCACCAGTACAAGAGGTCTTAGACAGTGTGAAAACTTTTGATGAAGAAACTATTGGCAAAGGCAAGAATTAATAATACGACATGGACAAGACAGAATAAGTCAATACTCTATTGTCGCTGAGTTTTTTTTCGCAGCCTAGTTATCTAAACCGATGGAACATTTAGGGTCGTACCGTGGAATGTTCCGGTGCCCCGGCTCCATTCTGTAATTCAGTAATAGAGATTTCAAAGATTTTGTTTCGCAGCCTGGCTAGCAAAACCAATGGTATGTCAAGGGTCGGTCGTCCCATATCGGGTCCGCACAGCCGGCCTATCATTCCTAGGAATGTTCCTAAGACCCAGCAACTATTAGTAGGCCATCCCGCTTAGAGGCCATCCCGCTTAGAGAATACCGATTTCATAGATTTTATCTTAGCCTGGCTATTAAAGTAAATTTCTGATACTGCTGGCGTTCATGTTTGGTCTTTGTACCAACTATAGCTTATTTGCTTCTACACAAATCATATTTGGTTGTCAATATAAAGTCTTTGCTGTTAATATAACGTATTTGTGTATGAGCAATAGCGTGTTTGGAAAAAAACAGACAACAAACTTATTAAATTCAACAAAGTACAACATTTGAGTGTGAATAAATGTGCATTTGCAGCAGTTTTCGTAATTTTTTGTTTGCATCTACGCTCTTTCAGATTGTAACAACAACCGAGAGAATTAGATGAAGAGATTTACCAATTGAAGGAAATAAAAGTTACACATAAATGTATTTTCGATATTTATCACCTACAAACAAGTTAATGTTTGTGGTATGGAAATATATATGTATATGTCTTTGATGAGAATTTTTTAAAATGGTAATTTTTTCAGCGTGTAGCTCATTGGTCGGCCGTGTTGTGCTAGGTGGTATGTGCGACTATCACACAGAAGAAACCGGTTAAGACCATTAAACATTTTTCGGCGGCTGTTTCCAACTCGCAAATGTTGGCGACTTTACGAGTACGAGAGAGTAATCTCTAAGCCATGTACGACCTCTCTAGAAAAGCATTAGCCGTTCGGGCCGGCTTTAAAACAGTAGGTCGCGGTCAGCTCACTGATCTCTGGCCACCAAACAACAATTCCGAAAGGCTGCAAAGTCGGACGGGCAAGTGCAGAGTAAAACCAGGCCAGGGTAGCTTTGCTTATCCTATTCATTATATTGGATCCATGGTTTTAGAAGGTCGAAGGGCTTTTGCCCCTTAAAATCATATCTTCATATGCGGAATATTTCCACCTTTTCACAGTCATCATATTCAAATCACAGTTTTATCATTTCCAGATTTGTTGTTCACATTCCTGGGCTATGACCTACTTATCTTAAAATGTATGCTAATATTTGCTTTTGCCTCCAGAAACTGCCAAATTAATTCTGCTGTGCTGTTTTCTTTTTGTCAGATAACTTAAATTAAATTGTTGTGTTGTGTACCGACAATGCACGTATGAATTTCAATTCAAACACGACTTGTGTGAAATTTATTAACGTCATTTTGTATGAATATTAAAAAGAAATCATATACGTTTCAAGGGAAAGACTAGCTTAGCGTAGGGTTATCATCAATTTTTAAGTTCGGTGGAAGGAGACTGAAGGAGGTTTTGTGACATTGCTGCGGCATGGAAGTTCTAAGGCGGGTGGAATGAAGAAGTGTTGTAGGTGCACCGTGTTACACACATTCTGTCCTATCAACCAAATTTACTTTTTCGGAAAGGGGATAAAAAATAAAAATACACGTGTATCGGCGATTTTCATGTACACGTCAGAATTTTTTTTTTTAAGTTTGAAGTATGAGTCTTGTAGTGGCCTGTGTGAAAGCCTTTGGACCGATTTTTAACCCTTTTTCAGTGATCCAATCGAGCTGATTTTTTGCAGGCAGACTCTGTATCACGTAAATTTTTTTAAAAAATATATTTTTATCAATTCTCAGATTTTCCTATTTTTTTTTTTAAATGGTTATCGTTTTTTTTAAGGTTTTAGTTCAAAAAACATTTTTTTTTTCGTAACGCTTAAGTAGTTTAAAAATTTGGAGTCTCTTCAAGTTATGCTAAGAAATGTAAAAAAAATTTTTTTTTTTTTCAAAAATAATAAAAATTTGGGAAAATCTGAGAATTGATAAAAATTCCAAATCGTCAGCACCAGATTCCCATTTTCATGATGATTTCTCACGATTTTACTCTTCAACTATGATTATCGCTGAACGCAGTCCGTCCCACCCGTTTATGCCGTAGGGTACACTACAGTTTCGTTTAAACGTTTATTTTGGTCTCATTGACTTCTAGCATTCCACACGTCGCTGTGCCTCCACATATGTATGTATGTGCCGGCATTGACTGGTTCTGCTCTATATTTTTGGCATGCCAGTTAATAACATTCGTTGCCAGTGTTTCTTTTTTTCGTTCAGTTTTTCTTCTTTTGGTTTCAATGCCATGTTAATGTTAAACATGAAAAGAATTTTAATTTTTGTTTTTTTTTTTGTTTTATCTATTGTGTTGTTGTTGTTTTTTTTATTTCGGCATTAGCGTCTAACGGCAAAGCGAGCTCGGGCACATAACAATTACTCTAACGGTAGGTGACACCTACTATGACTACTAGTGCGGCACTAGAAAAGTGAACAACAATAACAATTATGGCATAAAGTTGTAATAATTGTAGCAAATAGATGCAGAACATACATTGTGTGGAGAAATAAGATAGGTGGGTTGCGTCATAAGTGACCAGGAAAAGGAACTGAGTTTAATTCATGATGTCTTCTCTGCTCGGATTATTGTATAATGTAGGAGCCGACAGCCACAGCTGCTGGTGCTCTATAACTAGTTTAGTCTAGGGAAATAGTTTCGTAAGATTAAAACAAATAAATAATGGAGGTTTGTGTTATTTATTTTGACTACTGATCTAAACATAGTTGAGACATTTTTTGAGAGCTTTGAAACATTTTAGATTAAAAAAAAGAAGATAAGAATTATGTGGTTACATTTGCATTGTCCCTTTGTACTCTGAGTGACACTCGGAAAAAAGGAGGAAGCGACCTTTGCAATTCAAGCACCAGCACAAGAGGTCTTAGACAGCGTGAGAACTGTAGATGGAGAAACTATTGGGCTGCTTGAACTAATTCCCAACGTGGACACAGTCAAGCTCATCAAAACATAGCGATTGTGCTGGCTGGTCCACATTGAGCAAAGGTATTAAACGACAACTAGCATGGATGGGGTAAACTGGAAAGACCGAGGCGCCATTAGAAGAACCCTGTGGAAGAAGTTATGCAAATAGTTGAGAGAGCACGCCTAAGACCACAAGGATTGAGAACCATTTATTAAGCAATCCAAGACCAACAACAGGTTGTCCAGTATGAAGTATGAAATGCTTGAATTTTTTGGGGGATTTCTTTTATTACTTCAGACTATGCAGTGAATTCATCATTCTTGGCATTTTCTACAAGAGGTTTTTTTTGGATAACAAGTTCTCCTGACAATTTCTCTAATCTACAAGAGTCAATTTGTCCCTAGTGTCTCCCCAAGCCCTCGCATAGGTGTATTTACTTCTTTCCGCCTTCATTAGTCCTTGAATATTCTGCAATAGACTTTTAGGCTGCTCCCAAAGTGTTGACAAATTCTTGGATCTCAAGGCCCTTGTATACATATATTAACTTCTTTCCCCGGTCATCAGTCCTGGAATTATCTACAATTGAATTTTATCCATTTCCCAAAGATATGATAGACAAATTAGCTTCTCCACAGGTCCTCGTATTCATGTATTTACCGCTTCTCCCTTAATTAGTGCTGGAATTGGTTTTTATTCTGGTCCCACAGAAATAATAGACAAATTTTCGCCTCTCAAAGGTTCAAAGACGAGATTTCTGTCGAGGCCCCCGTATAGACATATTTACTTGATTCCACCTACATGTAGTTGTCTTATTTTTTACATGTTACATCAGTTGTTTTTCTTTCACATCGAAAACATGTTGTTAACTACCCAGTCAAATTATACGAATAGTACTTTCGTACTTGGGCGAAGTTAACCAAGTTTTCAATTTAGAAATTGGAAAAATTGTTTGAGATGCAAAACCAAGCTCTCAAAACAAATAACTAAATGACGCTAATTACGAAAGTGTTCCCGTATCAACTTAAAATAACCTCAACGCCCAAAGAAAAAGGAAAAATATCACAAAACCAAAGACGGCAGTACTTCCGTTTTCCTATTTAAGGCCCCGATAACACAAATCAGGTTTCGTTTTACTTGTACCCACTATTATCAAAAACCACTACATACTGAAATGTTCTATGCAACAATAAAAACAAAGAAACAGAAAAATAAAACATAATAGTTAATGTTAGCTGATAACGACAACATTTTAATATCTCTAATTTACCCACTCCACATGGTTATTGTTGCCCGAAGTCGTTGAACAATCCATTGCTGTTGACATTTTTTTCTGTTGTTGTCAGCGATAATGCGACATATATGAGAGCGCGAAAACGTTATAAGATAAAGATTTCCTAAGAAGTCTTCAATGGGTCTAATGCGAAGTGTAATGATAAGGTATATTTGTTCTGCATTGCGAACGTGCATAAGTCTGACGGCAGAGAAAATATTAATCATTTCGAACAGACGGGGGAATGATTTTGCTAAATTCAGTAAGCTGGGAGTGATATCATTTGCATGCTCCCTGAACCGGGACCTACTGTTCTAAAGTGGGCTCCCATAGTTTACAGATTACTCTCCTACTTGCAAAGGCGCAAAGGTTTTTCAATTACAGAATTTGGTTAATTTAACGAAATGGGCAATTAGTACAGATTGTACTTGAATGAATACAGAAATCATAGCTTTGAGGCCATCTAAAGAAGTCCTCTGAGGTCATCTGAAAAAGTCCTCTGAGGTTTCTAAATCAGTCCTCCGAAGAATTCTAAACAAGTCCTCTGAGGTCTTCTTAAGAAGTACTCTGAGGTCTTCTAAAGAAGTTCTCTGAGGTCTTCTAACGAAGTCTTCTGTGGTATTCTAAAGAAGTCCTCTGAGATATTCTAAATAAGTCTTCTGAACTCTTCTAAAGAAGTCCTGAGGCCTCATCTACCTTTCTTTACAAAACCTCATCTACTGCGGTTTTGCTTTAGAAGACCTCAGCATCTGAGGTTTTGCTTTAGAAGACCTCAGCAACTGAGGTTTTGCTTTAGAAGACCTCAGCTACTTAGGTTTTGCTTTAGAGGACCTCAGCTACTTAGGTTTTGCTTTAGAGGACCTCAGCAACTGAGGTTTTGCTGTAGAAGACCTCAGCAACTGAGGTTTTGCTTTAGAAGACCTCAGCAACTGAAGTTTTGCTTTAGAAGACCTCAGCAACTGAGGTTTTGCTTTAGAACCCCTCAGCAACTGAGGTTTTGCTTTAGAAGACCTCAGCAACTGAGGTTTTGCTTTAGAAGACCTCAGCAACTGAAGTTTTGCTTTAGAAGACCTCAGCAACTGAGGTTTTGCTTTAGAAGACCTCAGCAACTGAGGTTTTGCTTTAGAAGACCTCAGAAACTGAGGTTTTGCTTTAGAAGTCCTCAGCAACTGACGTTTTGCTTTAGAAGACCTCAGCTACTGAGAATTCCCTTAGAATAACTCAGCTCAGCTTCAAACATTTCTAGAAGACTTTGGTACTCTGAAAATTGTTTCCACAATTTGTTGGTAAAAAATA
This sequence comes from Hydrotaea cyrtoneurina, assembly GCA_958296145.1. Classification (NCBI taxonomy): domain Eukaryota; kingdom Metazoa; phylum Arthropoda; class Insecta; order Diptera; family Muscidae; genus Hydrotaea; species Hydrotaea cyrtoneurina. The sequence goes on along the minus strand of OY282514.1, from coordinate 74,024,208 downwards.
ATTTAATAGTTTCGCTGAAAGTTATTGTTCCGAAAAGTTGTTATTTAAAAAAAAACGTTGTTCCCAAAATAATTTTAAATCGAAACAATTCTGAAAATATGTATTTGCAGTAATTTCCGGATGAACTTTTTAATCGCTTAAAGAGGGACCAGGCAATTCTCTAAAACTTGTGGTTTATCCCTATCCGTTTCAATTGTACATATTTAATGATGCCTAAACGGAAAAAAGCGAACCCTTAGCCTTATGGTGCTAAAAAGTTTTGGCAGCACTCCCCAGCCACGCACAAAAAGCAAACAATTTCGGTTTAGGGTTCAGTGCTTACCAAAAGAATGTCCCGGAGGGATACAGCGGAAGTATGTGTTAAATTTCATATAATAAGCAAAAAGTGAGAAGACCGATTTGCGATGATGCTGCTTATTTTGCAGTTGAGTGAATTTATTGATTTCTCATGTTGAGCGTATGGGGAGAGAGCGATAGTAAACGTTGTCCTTTGTTAACAATTGACAGACAGTCCCTTTTGACAAAGCAAACAATCCCCACATCCACGCAGTGAACATCTCAAAGGTATTCGTTACTGTTTATCTACATTTTAAATTAACGCCATTTACTATGCATGTATATCCTGTAAGAGCCCAATTCTCAACATATGGGAGTCGGTGGCAAGTTTTGACAACTGTCGCCTGCTGTCGGCGGATGGGATGGTGGGAGATTTGCCTGTGGGAGGTTTCATCTTTATCCTGGTGGAAATGGCATCAACACTTTGGAGCATTTCGAGAGCTATTGTTTGCTGTGCAAATACAACTTAAGCTGATATTGAAAATGGTTTATTCTACATTCTATAATTGGAATAAATTACGAAGATATTGCAAAACAGAGCAATATAATCCTTTGTGGAGATGGAGTGTAAGCAAATGAGGAGTTGTTGTGGGATTTTATGGAAAATTGTTTGGCAAACAAAATCATTCGAATATTTGTGAGGGTTATTATCACGAAATTAAAAGTCCTCAGCAGCAGAGGTCTGCTAAAGCAGATCTTCTAAAGCAGATCTCAGTAGCTGAGGTCTTCTAAAGCAGATCTCTGCTAAAGCAGATCTTAGTAGCTGAGGTCTGCTAAAGCAGATCTCTGTAGCTGAGGTCTTCTAAAGCAGATCTCAGCAGCTGAGGTCTTCTAAAGCAGATCTCAGTAGCTGTGGTCTTCTAAAGCAGATCTCAGTAGCTGAGGTCTTCTAAAGCAGATCTCAGTGGCTGAGGTCTTCTAAAGCAGATCTCAGTAGCTGAGGAAAAGTCTTCAGTAGTTGACGTCACATGTCGTGGTGATTTTTTTTTCATTTACCCTTAGGACGTCTAATCTATTTTGTGGACATTCTTTACACTGTACATCGTCCTAGAATATGTTTTTATTGCCTCTGATACAACTACAACTATTGTTTATGTTTCTAAAAATATATAGAAAATTATAATAATTGTCTCGACTGAAATCCAGACCGACAGGGGCGTCGTTGAAAAGCAAACAAACACAACAAACACTGGCTGCCCCCCCCCCCCCCCCCCCCCAATATCGAACTGAGAATGCTGCGTCGATTGTTTTCAATTTATTTCAATAAAACCAATAAAACAAACTTTCGTAAACTTTTACCTTTAAGGTGATCAAGCACTTTGTACACCTCTTCTCCACTTGTGCGACGCCTCGCATACACCTCTGTCTACGTTTTTCGGCGGCACAATGAATGAACTGTTGTGCAATGAATGAATGAATGTGTGTGTGTGTGTGTGTGCTGGATGGTGTCATGTAGGGCGGGGGGGGCCTAGACGATGTACGTAGTAAATATACGTGTGTTATTGCTATTTAAGTGTTTTTATTTGAACATTATAATCAATGTTACAATTGGGAATAATTTATAACAAATAGAAGCAACGACAGTAACAATAACAACGACAGCGCCAGCAGCGATAGCATCATTATTATTATATAATAATGCAATAGAAATGTCTATTTAACGTCGAAAACAACACAACTCCAGTCGCATTAAAGTATTAGTATCGGACTTGTGACGTAGAGACTCATCGATAACGTAGGTTTTCATTAAGTGGATAAGTGATTTTTAGCCAAACATGTGCCAAGAATGCCAAGTGGAATGAATGTTTTCAGTTAAATTCCTATTAATGGCGAAAAGTGGATAGCTCGAAATCAGTTAATAACTGCCGCTGAAGTTTGAAAGTCATTTGAAGTCCACGAGATGAATATTTAGAAGAAACCAGCCAATGGGGACTTCCTTAGAAGAACTTCTTCTTCTTAGTTTATTAGAACATAGGCTGCTGATGCTCCCTTTATGGAATCTCTGCTGCTGAGGCTTTCTACACAATATCTCAGCTGCTGAGGCTTCCTTTATGGGATCTCAGCTGCTGAGGCTTTCTACACAAGATCTCAGCTGCTGAGGCATCCTTTAGGGGATCTCAGCTGCTGAGGCTTCCTTTAGAAGATGGAAGCGGCTTAGACTTCCTTTACAGGATCTCAGCTGCTGAGGCTTCCTTTAGAAGATGTAAGCGGCTTAGACTTCCTTTACAGGATCTCAGCTGCTGAAGCTTCCTTTAGAAGATGTAAGCGGCTTAGACTTCCTTTACGACCTCAGCTACTGAGGTTTTCTCTAGACGACCTCAGCTATTGAGGACTTCTCTAGACGACCTCAGCTACTGAGGACTTCTCTAGACGACCTCAGCTACTGAGGTTTTCTCTAGACGACCTCAGCTATTGAGGACTCCTCTTGACGCCCTCAGCTCCTGAGGACTTCTCTAGACGACTTCAGCTACTAAGGGCTTCTCTAGAGGACCTTAGCCACTGAGGACTCCTCTAGACGACCTCAGCTACTAAGGGCTTCTCTAGAGGACCTTAGCCACTGAGGACTCCTCTAGACGACCTAAGCTACTGAGGACTCCTCTAAACGATCTCAGCTACTAAGGGCTTCTCTGGAAGACCTCGGAGAACTTCTTTAGAAACCCTAGAAAACTTTTTTAGAAACCTCAGAGAACTTCTTTAGAAGACCACGGAGGACTTTTTTCGAAGGCTTTAAAAACTTTCGTAAGATCTCAGCTACCTTTAATTGTATAAAGTCTTATTATAGTCTTATATTATTTATATTTTTAATTATTATTAGTATTAAAAATTATTTCTTTTTCTTTTACAGTATAAATTCTTCCAGTGATATCTAATAACATTTGGTAAGTTAAATCAATTTTTCAATATTTGATTATAAACTAGGCATTTAAATAAGCTTCCCAGCTAATGACTTTAAAAAGCTTACTTCTTTCAAATTTCCTAATAACATCCAACACCCAAGGAGATTCGTCATGGCCGTGGTGAATGCCAGCCAAGGAGAGAAATGTTTCCCCGGTAGTGTTGACATTTAATTCGGCCAAGGACTCCAGAGACTTCAAAAACTCATTTAAGTTTTAGATTTCATGTCATGTCTGATCATGCCTCCTATACATTTCTCGTTTCCATTTTTCTCGTCACACGGCAAAATAGAACATTAAATTTTCATTATAATTGTGTGTGTGTGTGTGTACGTTTCGTATATTAATTTATGAGAAACACTTGGAACTTGGAAAACAACATTGTCGGTCGGTCCGTCCGTTCGTCGAACTTAATATATTCTACCAGGAGGCATAAACAATAGAATTCTGAGTTGTGTTCTCTATGACATTCGGTCGTAACTGCATAATTCAACATGTCGCTCCCAAAATGAAACAAAACAGTAGAAGAAGAAGAAAGCAAAACGAAACAAGAACTTTTCAAATTTGCTTCAAGGTAAAGAGACAAAGAAGGAGAGGGGCAACGGAACAGAGGACTACAAACAATAAGAACAACAACAAAAATGGGACATTATAAATAACTATGTCCGTTTCCTGTTTGGAAAACGAAACTACAATTACACCTATTGTCTCCTCTCCATTTGTAGAATGCGAAAAAGAAGAAACAAAACCGATACAACGATAGTTGCATGTGGAAGCAGTCTCAAAAAGCAAATGTTAAATAATTGATGTTGCTTCTCCCAAACTAAGGCATACTTTTAGGATGCTCGAAAACCCCCCCTGAAAAGACAAATGAACACAATTTACCCTTTAGCCGGAGGTTTTCTCTCACTCTCTATCGCTATACCTCTGGTCGGTCTCTCTTTTATGAAATATTACCTGCAATTTAGAAGAAAACAAAGTTGGGAAATTTATCGTAGGCTAGAGAGATATGAAAAAGCAGAGATTTTTGTTTTTTTAGAAAGAAATACAAAGGTTTGTGTTACATTTTGGCCAAACGTTATTATTAATTAAGCCAGAGAACATTGTAAATCCTTTGAGAGGGGTGGGGACGGGGAGCATACAAAAAGTTAAATCTGCACTTAAGGTGTAATTAATATTATAAATGTGGCATACTTTAGTGCTGCAGCAAATAAGTGACAAGTAATGCATACTTTTCGAAAGGGAGGAGTGTAATTTAAGTTTTATGAAATATGTTTAATGTGAAACTATTTGTCGGTTTCCACCGACAGACATTGTGGAAATGCAGGCGGATTCTCTGTCTAGAGGAGTCTAGAGGACATGATGAACAGTCTGTGTGAAACACAACACATTTTGGTGTAGTTAAGAGCTGTAATTTAACGAATATTGGTTTTCTAGGGTAGCTGATTTCTCAGTTTCAATGAATTTCATTCAATCTGCCATTCAAACTGGAATTTAGAGTTCTACAGACTATTTTAAAGCTTACAACAATTTTATGGACATTTTTTTGAATTGTTAAAGCATACATTTAGGCTTAGGTTAAAAATAATACTTATGAAAACTAGCATAGACGACGACGCAATTGCAATAGGTCATGCAATTCTTCTGTTGAAAAACACTATTTTCAGTTGTTTTACTTTCTTACTTACTTATTTCTCTTAGAATGCCATGAAGGGACAGACGGGGAACTTCTCTCTAACCAGTAATTTGTTCATGACATAATTTGTAAACCAACTGCTTGTTCTAGAGAAGTTTTTTACTCTTACAGTCGTCATTTACGAGATGGTAAGAGCCGCTGAAAAATGTTTGATGGTTGTTGTTGTAACAGTTCTGCTGCTGTTGCCGAAAGTTCTTGTCTGGGGAAAAAACTTTCGACAGCTGTCTGTTTGATGGTCTTAGCAGGATGCGAACCTGGGTTTACTGTGTCATAGTCTGTCACACACTACCTATCACACGGCGCTCGTTTACAGTTGTTTAGCTTATTTGGGGTTTTAATATTTTTAAAAGTTCCCCGGCTGGTAGCGTGCTTTCCAACAGCGTAGGGGTTGTCGCTGCTAAAATCAAGCCATATGGATCCAAAATTAGAATATAAATTCACATTGTATTAGAAAAAATGCAAAAAAAATATTTTTAAAGTCTACATTTAGACTCATTTCATATACAAAACCATAGCATACTTTCTGGCTCCATATTATTTTAGAACATACAATTTTCAGGGGATTATTTCGAACCATATTTGCCTACTAGTAAGTTGTAATGCGCCTATGGCGCCCGTTGAAACATGGAAAAAAAATGTTGCTGAAAAAAAAAATTTAGGTGAAAAAAAATTTTTTTCTTGAAAAAAAAATTTTTGTTTAAAAAAAATTTTTTGTTAAAAAAAAAATATTGGTGAAAAAAAAAAAATTGGTGAAAAAAAATTTTGTTGAAAAAAAAATTTTTTCTTGAAAAAAAAAATTTTGTTGAAAAAAAAATTTTTGTGGAAAAAAAAAAATTTGTTGAAAAAAAAAATTTGTAAAAAAAAAAATTTTTGTTAAAAAAACAATTTTGTAAAAAAAAAATTTTTGTAAAAAAAAAAATTTGGAAAAAACAATGTTTGGTAAAAAAATAATTTGGGGAAAACACAATTTCTGTAAAAAAAAAATATTATTTTTTTTATTATTATTATTTATAGAATTTATATAGAATTATAGAATATAGAATGCCTATTTAAATTCCTACGTACTGCGTGACAGAGTCAGTGAATCAGTGTCGAGGGTAAATATATATTAAGATTTCTTTTTAAAGATTTTTCATTTATTGAATACAACTAATTGAACAACTAGTTCGTTAGACATTATTCATTGCATACTTTAAGGCTAGCTGGTGTCTACTCTTGCTCTGTGGTGTGTGTGCGTGTGAGTTCCTTTTCCTTTGTTACGAACTGAAAGTCTACTTTTAGGGTTTTGTAATACACGAAATTTATAGAACAAATATTTGTATTTAATACCAATTTGTATATTGTTCGATGCTTTTTGGGGGTGTGGGAGGACAGTTGGTTGGCGAATGGTCCTTCGTCTACGAAAAGGAATATTGGTGTGTTACGTATATAAGTATATTGTACTGTATCCCCATAGTCTGTATTGGCATACCGCCAACATCAAAGACTTTTTTTTTTAAAGTGTGTGGAGGGGCACACGCGGGGCAGCGATAACAGCACAATGGGCCAAAGAGGCTTCTGCCTTTTTTCCCTTAACAGCAGCTGCTTGCTTTGCTGTTGTTGGTTGTGTTTTCCTTTTTCGTTTGCTGTGTGAGATTTTTCCTCTGAACAGAATAATAATAGAAAAATCATTTGGTGTTTTGTATCCTGCTGTTATTATTGCACACATACTTACACAATCTCGTTTGTAGTTTCTTTTCAGCACTTTTTCTTTTCCATTTTGCCTTATCTTTTTCTGTTTTTTTTTTTTTGCGTACTTTCTGGCGTCACAAGGAGTCGGGGGATCCTTAGTCTAGCCAAGCCTCATCCTGCCCATAAAACCCTATGGTCGCTGTCAAGTATCCGACTATGGCGTGTAGTGGTGTGTTTTGCATATGGCCATTGCTGAGACTTTTACATTTGCCCCTTTGCCACTGAAATCTCGCAAAATCAGCTGTTTTTCTTGTCGTCTTTTGACGCAGCAAACACTGAATGAAAAAAAAAAAACAGCAAAACAAGCTAAAGGAACACAAAATAACAAAGCCTCCACCCATCAGACAATTGCTTCCTTGCTGCCCCCTCTTCCGAGGCTTCCTTGGCTGCTTCGTCATGTCATAATTTGCACACTACCCTCTAGAGATGCAAGACGACTTTGACTTATACACTTAAAATCACTTATAGTTTCACTAACAATGACAAGTGACAAGGTTGTAGGTAGGTGTCTGTATGTGTGTGTGTGTGGTGTTCATAAGTGTGGGTGGTGGTGTTTTCTCAAAATCAAATGTTTTTTAAATTAAGTGTCATGTTCTTGAACAGAAAAAAAACAACAGCAGCCGCATCTAGCAACCTTTCCTAAGGATGTTCTAAGTGTGTCCTAGGCGAAGGTAAAGCACGTATGAGCCCAATAAGAGATGGCAAAGATTATGCTAAGTAACAGCATAACAAATTATCATAGAATGCTAAGGACTTGTTAAGTAGCAGAGGGGCGGAGGATGAACGTTGCCCCAAAAGGTCGTACTGGCTGAGGAAAATGGTTTCTTGTGTGTGCCTAATGAGTCAGCTCGGAATTCCAATAGGCGGCCTTGAAAAAAGCCACCACCAACACTTTCATTTGTGGCCTACATATCCCACATAATCTCTAATGATACTTAGAGATTCCAGTTTTGTTTCGTGGAAAGAGTGAAATTGTTGTCTACTTCTGAAAATGAACTGAAAACCTACAAGGAAGGCGATGTCAACAGATATGCTAGGAGGACTAAACAAATCATAGCTTCACTGTTCACTGAGCAGAACCTTAAAATACCAAGCTCTATAACAAAAGCTGTACAGTTTTTCCATACATTTGTCATATGTTCGGTCATTTTATTGCACGGCTTTCAGGGGACCTTTGAAAAGTACTTTTACGTTTTAGAAACTCCAGGATCGAAAATTCCATATTCCAACTTCTTCAGGGGTTATTTTTTGAAAAACTTTTCTTAATTTCCAAAACTGTTTAAGCTTTATGCAAAATAAATCGTAATGGAAATTAACACTTGTCTATCCCTTAAATTTCTAAAGGAGCAAAACACAGTGTTGGTGGCTAGAAGTTAAGAGTTTTCGGAAAAATCTTAAATTTGTACGAATCCTAAAAAAAAAATTCACTGATTCACTGACTCTGTCACGCAGTACGTAGGAATTTAAATAGGCATTCTATAATACAGTCGAACTTCCATATAGCGAATCTCAAGGGGACCAAAAAAAAATTCGTTATATAGAAAATTCGTAATATAGAATTATTTAAAAAAAAATTTATTTTTATGTATGTTGAATTTTATTTAAAATAATTGGTAATTTTTGTCTGCGTTTGATTTTTCCATTTTTCCGTGTAGTCTACTATGCGAGCCTACATTTCTCTGAGTAGAAATGTGAATCTCACACACAAAAACAAATAAAAAATGAAAATATGTGTGTGTATGGTGAGAGTGAAAAATGTGTTTATGTAAAACTCGTTATACGGAGATCAAAAACGCATGAGCATTCGAGTTACGGGCGTAGAAAAAATTCGTAGTAAAGAAATATTCGCTATAAGGAAACTCGTTATAAGGAGATCAAAACATACTGAAAATTTAACGAAATTGCAGTGTTCTGGAAATAAATTCGTTATATAGAGAACTTCGTTGTACGGAAGTTCGTAATAGAGAAGTTCGACTGTAATTCTATAAATAATAATAATAAAAAAAATAATATTTTTTTTGTACAGAAATTGTGTTTTCCCCAAATTTTTTTTTTACCAAAATTTTTTTTTTCCAAAATATTTTTTCTTACAAATTTTTTTTTTCCAAAATTTTTTTTTCTTACAAATTTTTTTTTTTACAAAAATTTTTTTTTTCCAAATTTTTTTTTTCAAGAAATTTTTTTTTCCAAATTTTGTTTTCAAGAAATTTTCTTTTTCAAAAAAATTTTTTTTTTCCACAAAATTTTTTTTTTTCAACAAAATTTTTTTTTCAACAAAAATTTTTTTTTTTCCACAAAAATTTTTTTTTTCAGCAAAATTTTTTTTTTCAGCAAAAATTTTTTTTTCAACAGAAATTTTTTTTTCAACAACATTTTTTTTTTCCACAAAAATTTTTTTTTTCAACAAAATTTTTTTTTTCAACAAAAATTTGTTTTTTCAGCAAAAATTTTTTTTCCACAAATTTTATTTTTTTTCGAAATTTTTTTTTACAAAATAGTTTTCTCAAAATATTTTTTACAAAATTTTTAAAATTAAGTAACAAATACTTTCTCAAGCAAATTAACGGGCGCCATAGGCGCATTACAACTTACTAGTTGATTTAATATTTCTCCAACAGAAATCGAAATGGAAAATGAAAATACATTATTTTGAAGTGGTTTGGTTTTTTGTTAAACAAATTATGTTATGTATTCCGCTGAGATAAAGCCAAATGAGAGTCACTGCGTTGGGCGCCAGAAATGCCAGTATTCTGGCAACGGCCAACAAATATCGCATTCAAAAGACATTGGCGAATATATTTTATTCCAAAAATAGCCAACACAAATTATAATGATAAAATGGTCTTTAATTGAAATTAGGTACCGTGTTGGGCGCCAGAAATCAAAGTCATTTGGAAAGAAATGAAAATTGCCCGAACACCAAAAGAATTGCTATATCAAAATTTCCAATTCTTCTTGGTTACCTAAAAACTTTCTTTAATTAACAACAATTTGACCAATTTTTAGCTCAGCCGGGTTCGATTTTTTCTTCTACATTTGCACAACTTCTTTTTATTACCATTTCCCGACCGCCTCACCGCGCCGTTGCAATACAATTCCACTTTAAACAAATTCATTTTGGTTAACCAAACAACAACAACAACAGCAACACAAATATTTTCATCATGTATAATTTTCGCGGTCAAGTTTGAGGTGCTGCTGCTGTTGTGGTTGTTGCTGTTGCCGTTGTATGGCCTTAACCAGTTTTCAATTTGTTGGTAAGTAAATGTCTGTATGTGTGTGTATGTACAGCAAAAGTAATGGATCTTTGTTGCTACAAAGTTTATTAATAGCAACGTTTTTTTTTTTATTTTATTTTTCATTCAGACAACAAACACACAAAAACAAAAATTCAAATGCTAAGTGAATACACTTTTAAATATTTTATTGATTAAGAAACGTGCTCTTTATTTGACGCAACAAATTATACAACACGACTTATGATAATAACGTTATAATGATACTTATCATCGATTGAAACAAATGACTCAACAATGGTGAGGGGCGAAAGAAATTGAAATTGAACGTTGATAACAACATCGATTGCTGTGAAAGTCTTAGGAGATTATCAACGTAGTTAGAATAAATTTCGTATGATTGACGTTCCGAGAAATGCAATTTCAGAAGGTGGCAAAAGCAAACAGGTTTCCAGATTCTCCCAAAAATGTTTTGGCACAAAACAAGTACTTTAAAAAGCGAGAAAAAAAAAATCGTTTAATAAAAACCGTTAATGGCAAACTCGCGGAAGCGAAAATTGAGGAGCACCTTTATTATTAGCCTTGAAATATTCGGTAGATTGCATTTCGAATTTATCCCCGTTGGGCGCCAGAAATGATAGCCACACATTTAAATCGGCTAGTCCAAAGGAGTAATTATACGTTTGGTCATTCATTCATCGTTCGCCTTTTGTCCCCGACCTACATGACTTTGAATGACAAAGGTTGATGTCATTCACAACAGAGTAGAGCAGGGTGCACCGTCTCACCCAACAAATCGTCAATGTTAATAAGAAATAGAGAAGGAGATATGGAGAGATAAAAGGAACATTAGGTCCTTATGAATTATTAACTCTGTCATTTCCTTTGAATTTCAAGTATCGATTAAAATCATACGAGCTTATTGTTCAAAAGGACCAGTGCCTTTGGCGGTAGGTTAGAAACTAACGAAATACTTTTTAATGATAAAAAAAATCCCCATTTAAAAAAGCCGAATAGCCTGCGCTTAATAAAAAACTGCAATTGCCAATCCCAGAGAGGCTACCGACCACCATTGTTCTATAAAGCCCTCGCATAGTTCGGATTTACTTTCATTCACGAGGCTTGTCACTTTAATTTCCCCTCCAGCCCAACTGTGTTTAGTTAAAAATATATCACATCAATTATATAAACCCCTATAGGTTCTACATTGGGCGCCAGAACTGTTATTTGAATAGATTATTAGCCGTATGTAGTCGTATATCCTGAGCAAGGCGGGTAGTCTTAGGAAAGCGTATAGGTCTAAGAAGGCGGACAGGCAAAAGAAAGCGGAAATCCTGATGAAGAATTATGGTCTGATAAAGACGGATAGCCTGAGGAAGTCAGATAGCCTTAGGAAGGCAGCTAGTCTTAGGAAGATCAGAAATAAATGTGATAAATATCTGGAATTGGTAGAGACAAACGAATATCTAACACAGATCGAGGAAGAAATCAGTTGTGGCGTCTAAACTCCTCAGAGGTATCTGCATTCACCTGTTTTAAGCATCTATCGGTTATGATAGAAACGTAATGAAATACTTGCGTTGGGCGCCAACAATTTGGAAAAATCCATCCGAATATGAAATCAGGTGAGCTTAATAAAGGTATTTAAGACAAAATGCCCTTTAGCCTAACAGATTAGTTACATTGGAAAGTTACTAGAGTTGGGCGCCGACAATTCTGAAAAATCCATCGGACTCCATAATTTTTCATTGACATTAATCGAGACATTGGAATATGAAATCAAGTGAGCTTAAAGAAGGTATTTACTCTATCAGGAAAGTTACATTAGAAACCCTTGCGTTGGGCGCCAACAATTTAGAAACCTCAATCAGGCTCCATAACCTACGATTGTCTTTAGTAAAGACCTTCACTTTGCCGTCAAGTGAGTGCAAAACAACTACGGTTGCGAGCAATGCAATCCCATATATTTGTACCTTTTACTCCTGCAAGCAGCATAGGGCCTCAAAAAAACCCTGTGTTGGGCGCTAACAATTTATAAACCTCGTTCATGAGTTATGCTGGTAAATCAAGTGAGCTTATTAAAAGTAAACTTTTTTTTTCTGTCCACCACTTCCGACTCTACACCTGTTTGTTTACCAGCACGTTTTAGCAGACCTCGTACCAGGCCTAAGTCCGATTTGTGTTTTTTCATTCATTAAAATCCACGTGTGTCAATAATCAATTATCCATGGGGCCTTCCTACCTTGACGTGCTGTACACCATATTTTTTTCTTTCTTCTTTTTGCCGGTTTAATTTTTCATCGGACATGGCCCAATTGTGGAATTATAACAATTGGATATGTAATCACACTTTATTCATATCGATTATTACACTTGGCTCTCAGAGTTGTTGTAATATTGCTCAACATTGCTGTAACACGTGCAGTCAGCGACAGCAACAACAACAAAAAACACCGGCAATGACAAAACACCTTTCATTATATTTCAAAACGGTGAAAGTTTGCTGGACGAATTTCAACACCTTCATGAGTGTGCTACGAGCCAGCGGAATTTTTAAGTGTTGTTTACTTCACACACTTCAGACACAATGACTTTTCCAAATAAGTCTGTCACTTTTAAATCGATAAAAAAAGTGTTTTCTAACATTAATTCCGCATAATACAGTAATTCCAAATAATGTATAGTTCTCAAGTAAATGTCCGCGAGATTTAGAATTGAATTGAGTGAGTACCTTCGTTCGAGTGGTGCGACTTGAAGATGTCTGTAGAAAAATAAGTACACGTATCTGCATTAGCCAGGGCTGATTAGAAATGAATTCATTTCTAAAATTATTACTAAGTTGGCAATTTAGTGACAGTACTTTGTTATCAGACACGTTTTTAGATTTATAATATACCATCGAAGTTCATTAAAAGGATGATAGAAAGCAAATAATTGCGAACCTCCGAGTGTCGCCTATGTCCATAAAATCAGACATATTTTTCTGACCAAGGCTGACCCAAGACTAATCATTGTCTATTAAACGAGTACCCTATATTTAATGTTTCACAAGGGCTATTTGTGGCAGTCCCGCGTTGGGCGCCAACAATTTTATCAAGAAGTGTCTGTTATGGTTTCCCACGGCCAAGTCTAAAGTCCTCAGTTGCTTTTAAAAACCTAAGACGAATATACTTATAAATTCGGATAGCCTTAGGAAGGAGGATATCGTTAGAAAGTGGATACCTTAGGAAGGCAGCTAACCTTAGAATATCGAATTGCCTCAGGATGGTTGATAGCCTTAAGAGGGCGGATGGTTTTAGGAAGTTGGATAGCCTGATGAAGGCGGATATTCTTAGAAAGACGGATGGAATTTCGAAGGCCTTAGGGAGACGGATAAACTTTGAAAGGATGATAGTCTTTGGAAGGCGAATAGCCTTAGGAAGACGAACAGCTTTAGGAATGCGGTTAAACATAGCATAGATTTTGAAGGACGGATAGCCTTAGGAAGATAGACAGCCTGATGAAAGTGGATAGCCTTATGAAGAAGGATGGAGTTTGGAGTGCTACTGGCCTTAGAAAAATGGATAGACTTAGCAAGGAGGATAGGCTTAGGAAGGTGGATAGACTTTGGGCGGCGAATAGCCTTAGAAAGGCGGATAGTTTTAGGAAGAAGGATTGACTTTGGAAGGCTGCTGAACTTCAGAAGGCGGCTAGGATAGTCTTAGGAAGGTGAATAGACTTTCGGCTGATAATATTAGGAATAATCTCAGAAAGCTCTAGGTTTAGGAAGGTGGATAGACTTTGGGCGGCGAATAGCCTTAGGAAGGCGGATATCTTTAGAAAGAAGGACTGACATTGGAAGGCTGCTGAACTTAAGAAGGCGGCTAGGATAGTCTTAGAATGGTGAATAGACTTTCGGCTGATAATATTAGGAATAATCTCAGAAAGCTCTAGGTTAGCTAAAACAAAACCCCGCCTCAAAGAAAAATGTTAAGAGTTCCAGAGAAAACAAATCTGAGTGATGTGTTGGAGGTTCTGAGAAATGGTTCGGTTGGGGAATCCTACGAAAATATTTTATAGGAAATTCAATGAAAACATCTTAAAGAATTTCGAAAAAACCTCGATGGAAGCTCTAGCTAAAACACATAGTCTCAGAGACAAGTGTTAAGAGCTCTAGAAAAATAATCTGAGCAACATGTTGGAGCTTTCGAGGAACCTCTTGAAATCATCAGTTTGGATAATACTTGGAGGATAGGCTTGGGAAGGTGGATAGACTTTGGGCGGCGAATAGCCTTAGGAAAGCGGATAGCGTTGAAAATATCTTAAGGCTATTTTTTTGTATCACTTTCGAAGCTGTATTTGTGTATTTTCCAGCCTCAGAGAAAAACCATCTGAGCGATCTAGTACAGCTTCTGTGAACTTCTTTAAATCACTAGTTTTTAGGAAATTTGGAGAAAAATCCTTTCTTTGGAATTCCAATGGAAATATCTTAAATACTTTTTTTTTTATAGACTACGATGGAAAGATAATTTTTTATTACTTTAGAAAAATAATCTGAGCGACCTGTTGGAGCTTCCGAGAAACCTCGTGAAATCATAAGTTTGGATAATACTTGCAAAGCCCTTGCGTTGAAAATATCTTAAGGCTATTTTTTTTGTATCACTTTTAAAGCTCTATGAAACTATCCCGGCCTCAGAGAAAACCAGCTTCTGCGGAATAGTTTTTGAGGAATCCCGAGAAAACCCTTTTTTTTTAAATTCCAATTCAAATATCTTAAATATTTTGTATAGACTGCGATCGAAGCTCAAAAAAAGTCCACAACTCAAAGATAAGTGTTAAGAGCTTTAGACGGACAATCTGAGCGACCTATGGGAACTTTTGAGAAAAAAGCATCTGTTTGGAGACTCCCAGGAAACGCCTTACGTTAAAACTCCAATGAGAAATAGAACTCGAAGCTCCAAAAAAAAAACCCCAACCGGTATTCCTCTCTCTCTCTGCCTTCTTGATGTCCTGACTTCATTGAGTTTGATTTTAGAATACTCTCTTTTCAGGTTTAGTAATATTGTGGACAATTTTGAACTTGTCAAACATGTCACCGAGAATGACCCACTGTATTTTCAGCCCGATTATGAAAATTCCCGGGACATAATACCTGGGGATTTTTTTTTTTTTTTTCAAAAATAAATAAAATAACAGATCGGGAGAATAATGATAAGAAACAGACATTTTCGATTATTCGGAGTTAGCTTTTTTTAGTTTGAAGATGAAAATCTGAAAAAAAAAAACGTAAATTCTGTGGGAATTATCTCCCCGGGAGTGTCCATAATCAGGCTGCTTGTTTTCAATTCGCCAGGCTTCAGACTAGCGCCATAAGTGTCCAACAGTATATCCCGGCTGGATTCTGGGCCTTATAGATTCCTTTATCGGGAATTCGTTTCAATTCGCCAGGCTTCAGACTAGCGCCATCTGTGACGGGTCTTCTTATGCCGACCACAGTTTTTCGTTTTTCGATAGGTGGAGTCAGTTCATCAGCTGTGACAACTAAATGTCTTTGCTCCCATATCGGTGTGACAATTTAAATGCTCCGATGAACTCGACATCTGCATTTCTAGTTGACATGGTTGGCTTGAGTTTCCAACCAGAAGAATTTTTTAAAGTTGTATTGAATCGTTTCCAAATTAAGACTAACTTTAAATCGAGGATTTTGGGTAAGCTTAGCATGACCACTGTTTCACAGCTGTCATATCTGATATCTGGTGGCGCCACCTATCGTAGCATTTGACTTAAAAGTTCCCAAATTGAAGGAGCTTTGAAACGGCAATATTTTGGTATTTTGTTTTTATATTCCTATGAAAAGTTCACCATTTCAATTAACGATACTCGTATGTTAATAACAAACATAAATTAAAGTAGATCTTCAATTTGAACTGTATTAAACATTCCGCTAGATGGTGTTCCCTACTTTAGGAATGTCAACTGTGCCATTTCAATAAATCGATTAACTCCACATTTCCTCTTTTGCTGGACTTCTTGGACGATCCTCGTCAGTTAATATCAAACATAAATCTGAAGCCATTTTTTTCTGTTCTGTATCTACAATTCACACTGTTTTACTTTGACAAGAATTACGAGAAAGGTACAGAGCAAAAAGATTGGAGGACGGACGAATGGTCGGTCATTTATTAACCTGTTGGTGCTTGTTGCTCATCGTTGCTACCTGTATTTGTTTGGATACTCGTGGAACTTTTTTGTTATGCTGGTGTGTGTGGATGTGTGTGTGTGTGTTTTCTGGCATTTTGTTCTCTGCTATTATGCTTTGTTTTCTAACTTATCGTTGTCGTTGTTGTTGCGATGTATATTGACTTGATGGCTAATGTAATAAGCGTCATTGTTGTTACAACAAGTACTATACATACACACACATACATACATGTATATATGCACAGTGTCATTCGGTGGGTCCGGAGATGAGGGGACAGTTTCTGTTGCTGTTGTTGTTTGCGGCAGCATGAACGCGTTTTTTTTCCTGGTGCTGTCGTTGTTGGTTTATTCAACCAGCTGACAAGTTCATCAATCACTCTTGACCTGCTTTAATGTCACAGTGACATAAAATGCATGAAAGCTAGAGTATACAGTCGTTGTTGTTGTACATGCTCTGATTGTCACATAGTGTCACATATTTACATGCCTCATATACATGGTGGCTATGTACACAGCACAAGTCAAGCATTAAATCCATGTATGTATGTATATATCATGCGTTTATCTACCTATGTATGTCTGTGTATACGACATACACTCACGCAAGTCTATACACTCGGTAGATGAATGACAGATATCGTATCTTTATATTTTGTAATTATACGGAATATTAAGTCATAATTATTGGGTTAATGCGACATATCAAAGGGTAACATTTCGTCATAAAGCTCAATTATTAAAACCGAAAGGCAAAACCAACTAGGCCATGCCTAATGGCAGCACAATTTTATGCTAACACGACATTCACTTAGGGAATGGACACACTATTTAGGACACCTACACAGAGAGGTAGCGTGGAAGAATGGTTGGCAGTAGGCCAACAAAGAGGTTTAAGTCTGAAGATTGGCAGCTCAGAAGATGTCAGCTGCAAAATAGTTCTTAGACGTACGTCTTTATAGTATTGAGAAATGGTATTTAAAAATTTGAAAATCGCCAGTCTTTTTTGAAAGCACCACAGATGTAGTGCTTTAGTAATATGTATATGATTTGAAGAGAGTTTAATTGGAAATACAATAGTTTTCCAGAAATCGATAAGGATCGCTATTTAAAATGTTCGCCGGGATCTCTGAGCCACATTCATAAGTCGGTTAATTTGTTTCGGACAAGATGACACTTACATCGCTACACCTACATTTCCAGTATTTTTGTGGTACTTTAGATAGACTTTCTTGAAATCCAACAATCATTGAGTTATAAAAATATATGCCAGGTTTGAAAATATTGTCCTCGGGCTACTCTCTTTGTGCTGACCACTGGCCTAAAATCTCACATGTGCCGGTATATTAACTTCTTGTGCTGCTCTCCGTGTGTCGATCACATGAAAATGTGTAAAATCCAACAATCAAAGATATGCCGCGTGGGACAATATTTTCCTTGGGCTACTCTCTCTGTGCCAACCACAGGCCTAAAATATCACATGTTCCGGTATATTAACTTCTTGTGCTACTCTCTCTGTGTCGACAACATGTATATGCGAAAAATCCAACTATCAGAATTGCATTATAGAAAAGATATGTGACTAGATTTTTCTTTGGGCTACTCTGTCTGTGCCAACCACTGGCCTAAAATATCAAAAAAATCCCTCAATCAGAATTGCATATATATATTTTCCTCGGTCTACTCTCTCTGTGTCGACCACTTGCCTAGAATATCACATATGCCGGTATATTGTACTACTGTCTTTGCCGACCACTGGGACCACTTGGGTTCTTCTTTGTTTGCATACCACTAGCCTTATAACATCAAAAACGGAAATTTTGAGCTCATGCACGTGGGGTGTACTCTGTGTATCAATCACTTGTCTAACTCAAGGCAATTAATTAAATTCCTGGGCTAATCTCTCTGTGCCAACCACTCATTAACTTATTGGCCTGATCTGCCGGTGCCGACCACTGGTCTACAGTATCAATCAAGTCAATTCATGAACTCCTTGGGCTATTCCCTGAGTGCCCGAAAATATCAAATACGACAATACATTAACTCCCTCTCATATTGTCTGTGTGGCGACTGCGGATCTAAATCAGTGGTCTTCATAAAGAGTGGATCACTTAAAATAAAAAAAAATAATAATTTCGTTTTTTTTTTAATCTAAAATTTAGTCATCCACTATACTCCTACTATGGAAATTTTTGTTTCACACACACAACAACTTTGTTAGATGGGTGATCTAAACTACCAAGATCTAAGTTCCTAATCTAGTAGGCTTATCTACGCTATAGTTGCCCGAAAGATTCTTTGGTCTGACACCTATCCTTGGCAGCTACGTCCCCAATACACTTAAAGAGTCGAAACCTTGGCTTATATATCCTACATGTGATTTCCTGTCCTTACGCCTATATCGAATTTATAGTGTGATAGTAGGAAGTGCTACAGCTGTAGATCTGTGAACATTAACGATAACCAAATATTGTTTGATAACTTGATAACCGATAACATTCACAATAAAGGTTTTGGTAGACTTTTTTTTTTTTTTGTAATAGCTCATTTCCTTAGTAGTTTGCTTTCTTGTGGCATTTATGACAACGGTGATTGATTCGTTATTGAAAATGAAATCTTATCTCTAAACGAAACAACATTTCGTAAAACTTTAAATACATTTCCAGACCTTTTAAGCGCTAATTGAAATTGTTTGTTCTGGGAAAACTAATTATCGCATGCATCGTTTATTATAATTATGGTTTAACAATTAATTTAGCAACATTTTTTTTATGATAACATTTCAAACAAAACAAATGGTATTAATAAATGTATGTAAACCAATTTCAAAATTAATAAAAATAGATTATTCATGTTAAAATATCACAGAAAAACAATACAAGTATTAAACTGAACTACATTCATATAACACCTGCCAGACGGATATCTTATCTTATTGCCGTAGTCTTAAGTTGATATTTTGTTTTTAAATATTTCGAAATCATTTGCCAACGTCATGACCGCTGCGGCTATCAACAGTTTTGAATGACATCCCGATAAGACTACGCTAACTGCAGATACTTATCATGACATAACTAAGATTACGTCCATGTATTAATGTTTATCGAATTACGTCTAATGACATGTGTGTGTATGTCTACTAATGAGAAGATGTCTACAAATATTTAAAAAAATAATAATACAGAAACGACGTAATACTTTCTGTTTACACTTCTAGTAAGTGTTTGTTTTGATACCATCCGCTAATCGTAGATATTGTATGGTATTGTCTATACCGTACCGAGTCATCGAATCCAAGGTCGTTTTGTGAACAACACGTGGTCATAAAAGTGGACCAATCGAAGTAGACGGTATGCAATGGAAAGAGGCGAGTCGAGCGCAAAACGTTATATTGTATTCATTAACTCCTTGGGTTACTGTCTGTGTGCCGACCACTGGCTATACAGATTTAATTAACTCTGGATTACTCTCCTTGTACCGACCACTGGCCTAAAATATATCATACGGATACATTAATAATTTGGGCTACTCTCCGTGTGCTATACGATTTTAATTAACTCCTTGGGCTACTCTCTGTGTGCCGACCACTGGCCTAAAATATATCATACGGATACATTAATCATTTGGGCTACTCTCCGTGTGCTATACGATTTTAATAAACTGCTTGGACTGCTCTCCCTGTGCTGACCACTGGATATACAATTTTAATTAGTTGCTTGGGCAACTCTCCATGTGCCGACCACTGGCTGTAACGATCACTCAACTAGACTGTCACGATCTGGTAGATGAGTTTTAATCTGGTAAGCATGTCTAACCTACAGTTAGTCTTATGTCTGTCCCCTATTATTCGCACTAGCGCAGGCTGAGCATTTCGCAAAATCAATCACACTAATTAATTGACTTTTCGGTCTACTCTCAGCATGTCGACCACTGACCAAAGTGTGTGGGTGTGCGACTATCATTCAGCAATCCCAGACTCACATCCCGGTAAGACTATCAAAAACATTTTTCAATGCCGGTGACTTTACGATTCAGAGAGTTATATCTAAACTATATAAAGAACTTTTCTAGAAAAAACATTTGCCATCAGTATCTAGTTGCAATATGAAGTGTAATGAGACCGCCATATTTTTTTATCTGACCTCCCGAACTTTAAACTTCGTGTTCGGACTAAACTCTTAACAATTACTCAGCCCTACGAATTCACAAAATTCCTCCTAATGTTCAACGGAAGATTATCCTGCTGCTGACAACAACAAAAAAAAACCGTTTTACCATTTCCTTTTACTCCATTAACGAGCCTAAGTGAAATGGTCACCACTTCCACCACCACCACTATGGATATGCATACATACATTATTTACGACCTACTGATAAATATTCCCGATAGCCTCCTCTCTTCTCTCAGCCCGGTTTCTCCTTAGTCCGAAAATCATTTATGCATATCTATTTTCCTCTTCTAAATCAAAGGAAACAAAAACTTTTCGAGCAAAATTCGCTCAACTGTAGTAAATGGAAAACTAATTACGAAACGGCTAAAGAAATTAAAGTTTAATTATAGTACAGAGCTGCTACCGCGTTGCTTGCTCTCGTTTTTTTTTTCCTCGAAAAACTTAAACTATACGGAGTAGAATTTCTTTGAAGCGAAATCCCAAAGAACTTAACAGAAAAAAACGTAAACTTTTCTTTTCTGAAATGTAAATAAGCAATTATAGCATACTTTTAGGAATAAATAACACCATAATAAGATGTAGATTTTTCAAGGCAGCCGGCCAGAGAACCCCATTGAAAGGATGAAAGAGAGAGACAGGGAGAGCAAGAGATAGTGGTACGTTCAAATAACAAAGATTAGCTGGCAGAGCCAAATGAAATTGTATTTCGAAATAAAGCACAAACACAGTGCAGAAAAAACAAACATAGCCTACTTTCAGGCTGTGTGCAAATAAAACTGCTGAGAAACTCGTCGACACACTAACAGTGAAAGAGCGACAGACAAGGCATACATTTTAGGCATAAATTAAATGATAATACACTGCATACTTTTAGACTTACATGTACGAAAACGAAGATATATTATGGTGGCATAGAGCACCAAATGTGGCAACTTATTGAGGCATATGCCAAGTTTCATTTTTTTGTTTTATTTTGCCTCTTCTTCGAGTTGTTGTTGTGGTTCATTTCATTTTCTTTTTTGCCACCTTAAAAATGCTGACGTTGCAGTAGAAATTTTTAGTCGAGTCTGCCATCCAGTTTCGTTTCGGTCGATGGGAGAGAAACTCAAAACCAAAGGAAAATAAATTAAATAAATGAATTCTTATAATAAATAACAATATGGCATGAAGAACAAAAATAAAAAAAACGCTCGGAAAAAAGGCAAACTACAAGGGGTTCTGGCGTAGTGTTGTTGTAGTAGTGGAAAGTTTCGTTGTGGATTCTCTGGGGACCTGTCACAACTTTTAGTGTGTGGGTAGATGAAGAAGAACAAGAAGTGAAAGGCTATAGTGCAAATGATCCAAGTAGACATTAGGAGTCATAAAGGTCACGAGATAGCTGAAGAACATGTTAAATAATTCCATTGTCCTTGGTTGGAATGGCACAAAACGAATTCAATAAAATTAGCACGTCAAATAGTTTTTCTATAAAATTAAAAAAAAAATTCATCTCGTATGACAGCTATCACTAAAATGACAGCTGTCACAGAAATGACAGCTACCACTAAAATGTAAGCTGTCACCAAAATGACAGCTGTTACTAAAATGACAGCTGTCACTAAAATGACAGCTGTCACTAAAATGACAGCTGTCACTAAAATGACAGCTGTCACAAAAATGACAGATGTCACAAAATTGACAGCTATCACTAAAATGACAGCTGTCACTAAAATGACAGCTGTCACAAAAATGACAGCTATCACTAAAATGACAGCTGTCACTAAAATGACTGGTGTCACAAAAATGACAGCTGTCACTAAAATGACTGGTGTCACAAAAATGACAGCTGTCACAAAAATGACAGCTGTCACCAAAATGACAGCTGTCACAAAAATGACAGATGTCACAAAATTGACAGCTATCACTAAAATGACAGCTGTCACTAAAATGACAGCTGTCACAAAAATGACAGCTATCACTAAAATGACAGCTGTCACTAAAATGACTGGTGTCACAAAAATGACAGCTGTCACTAAAATGACAGCTGTCACTAAAATGACAGCTGTCACAAAAATGACAGCTGTCACAAAAATGACAGATGTCACAAAATTGACAGCTATCACTAAAATGACAGCTGTCACAAAAATGACAGCTATCACTAAAATGACAGCTGTCACTAAAATGACAGCTGTCACAAAAATGACAGCTGTCACAAAAATGACAGCTGTCACAGAAATGACAGCTACCACTAAAATGTAAGCTGTCACCAAAATGACAGCTGTCACTAAAATGACAGCTGTCACTAAAATGACAGCTATCACTAAAATGACAGCTATCACTAAAATGACAGCTATCACTAAAATGACAGCTATCACTAAAATGACAGCTGTCACAAAAATGCCAGATGTCACAAAAGTGACAGCTATCACTAAAGTGACAGCTGTCACAAAAATGACAGATGTCACAAAAGTGACAGCTGTCACAAAAATGACAGCTGTCACAAAAATGATAGCTGTCACAAAAATGACAGCTGTCACAAAAAATACAGCTATCACTAAAATTACAGCTGTCACAAAAATGACAGCTATCACTAAAATGACAGGTGTCACAAAAATGACAGCTGTTAATAAAATGTCAGCTGTCTCTACAATTTCAGCTGTCATTATACTTAGTTAGCCTTCTCAGGATGTTAAGAATCAAATTGCCAACGTCAGTTCCTGTACTGAATTGAGCCGACTATATACAGTGACACAGAATACATGGGGTCACTATATATAGCCGGGTTCATGTACTGTACAACGTTTTCTTTCCAAGGCTTTGGACAATCAGCCTTCCAACACCATCGAACTGTTTAGGGTCATCTTCTGTTCATCCAACTTGCCCAGAGGGGTTTTTAATTATAAAATCCATAATTAGAATTTCTTGGTAGCACAAAGCAAAATACTTCTTGGTCACATTTCAGATACCCTTTTTGTGTAATACGTCATTTTGCCGCTTTTTCTATCCTTAATGTTGGTTTTGTTTCGCCTGAAAATCCATTAATTTATGACAATAACCGTATCGTGTGTTAAACATATCCCCTTAGTAAATATCTTGCAAGATAACATGGAACAAAATGGGTCATTTGTTAAAGTTAAAACAATACACACAATAGCAAATCCGAAGAAGAAAAACATAAAATCCACTCCGGCCATTGTAATTAATGAATATTTTTGCTGTTTCATCGCAGTCATCGTCACAGTCGAGACATCATGCTCATCATCATGGCAATCATAGGCATAGTCACAGTCACCATCACCAACGTCATCATAATCAGCCTCATCATGCCATTGTCGGCCGTTGTCGTGTTATGAGCATTACAATTGACTGGCAGCACCGCTCCAACTTCCTCATCAGTTCATCATATTGGTGGTGGTCGGTAATTGTTGGTATCTGAACATGATGTTAGTAAACAATGGCCACAGCAACAGTAACTACCAATGATCCGATAACAAAATACTAAACACGGAATGGCCAAAAACTCAAAGACAAAAAAAAAAATTCGATACCATTTACGTCTTAATTTCTTTTCCATTTGGTTTAACATATCCAAAGCCATAGAGACGCGGCACAAGGGCGGACGTTGGAATGTACCACACGAACGACGTATTTTTGGGGACTCTGCAAATTACCTTGTCCAACCATGGACGACAACAACAAAATGTTTTGTTTTTTTCTTCTCTCTATTTACGGTATTTTGGACGGTAATTGTTGTAATGTAACTCCATTAAATGACCAGAAAACACAAGACTACCAAAAATTGTTAGCTGAGTACGACGAAAGTTAAGTTAAACTCATTAGATTGTTTTGTAACTCTTAACCAACCCACCGACCGGCCAAAACTTTAATTTTGCACCATCACCATCAAGCCTAGGGGAGGGAGGCAATGCCAGTATGCGCTGCACAATTTGAATCTTTTGTTTTTATATCCATCCAAAATCGGTTTAGTTTTTCTCTTCGGGTGTGTATGTGTGTGTTGGCTTAATATTGATTTATACCGAAGGCTATTATTTTGAAATACCAAAATGAACTCTAATCGAAAAAGTTCATTTTCAATCTGTTTTAGATGTGCTGTGAGGGGATTAAAAGCAAACAGCACCTAAAAATATGCAATTAATTTGAGTTTTTTTTTTTGCTAGACCTTGAAATAGGCAATAGTTTTAGTTTGTAATACGCTGGGCAGAGCCAGTGCGACGGTGTTGTCAAATTGCTCTGCAAGCGAAATATTTTATTTGAGGTTCAATCCGAAAAGGAACTAAGACAGAAAAAATCCGAAAAATTGTGGAGTATTTTTAGGCTTACTTCAATTTTACCTGTATTCAAAAAACGGGCCAGTCGAAATGTAATTTCTGTGCTTATAGCTCAGATAATTTCGTTTGCTAGTATAATCGGCTTGGTCACCGGATTAGAACATCTATTTCCAACCTATTGCCGACACAACCATGGGAAATTCATCCATGGGATCCCATAAATCATTCTCAATGTCATCTGTAATTGTAATATTTCAAATAAATTTAGTACGTCAAATTGTTTTTGTATGAAAAAAAAGAAATGAATATCCTAGTTAAAAAAAGAACATCTCGATGTCATCTGTAATTATGATATTTAACTATTAATATTTCTATTAATTGTATTATTAAAGCCTATTTTTCGGATGGTTGCAAAAATTTCGAATATTATTCCGGTTCACAAGAAGAGGGAATAGAAAATTGAAGTACAGTAAATTAGAGATGTATTACTGAAAGCTGTCATTTTTATTGACACTTTTATTGAGAGCTGTCAGTTTATTGGCAGCTGTTACTTTTATTGACAACTGTCATTTTATTTATTGACAACTGTCATTTTATTTATTGACAGCTGTTACTTTTATTGACAGCTGACATCTTATTTATTGACAGATGTCATTTAATTCACATCTGTCATTTTATTCACATCTGTCATTTTATTGACAGCTGTCACTTTTATTGACAGCTGTAACTTTTATTGACAGCTGTAACTTTTATTGACAGCTGTAACTTTTATTGACAGCTGTCACTTTTATTGACACCTGTTAATTTTATTGAAAGCTGTCATTTTATTGAGAGCTGCCATTTTATTGACAGCTGTCATTTTATTAACAGCTGCCGTTATATTGAGAGCTGTAATTTTATTGACAGCTGCCATTTTATTGACAGCTGTCATTTTATTAACAGCTGCCGTTATATTGAGAGCTGTAATTTTATTGAGAGCTGTCATTTTATTTATTGACAGCTGTCATTTTATTTATTGACAGCTGTCATTTTATTTATTGACAGCTGTCATTTTATTTATTATCAGCTGTCATTTTATTTATTGACAGCTGTCGTTTTATTTATTGACAGCTGTCGGTTTATTGACAGCTGTCATTTTATTTATTGACAGCTGTCATTTTATTTATTATCAGCTGTCACTTTATTTATTGACAGCTGTCGTTTTATTTATTGACAGCTGTCGGTTTATTGACAGCTGTCATTTGTATTGACAGCTGTCGTTTGTATTGACAGCTGTCATTTGTATTGACAGCTGTCATTTGTATTGACAGCTGTCATTTGTATTGACAGCTGTCGTTTGTATTGACATCTGTCATTTTATTGACATCTGCCGTTATATTGACAGCAGTTATTAACTGACAGCTGTCATTTTAGGGACAGCTGTCATTTTAGTGACAGCTGTTATTTTATGTTGGAAAAAGGAAGTAGTTTTTCTTTAACCTACTTTTCACTGTTTTAAAGTTTGCTTACTGTTTTTTTTTTTGTTGTTGTGTATTTTCTTTTATTCAATATTTCCAATAGGTCGGCTGCCAAACCCCAGCAGCTCCACCCCAGCTTATCAAAGACTTGTGATCAACACAAGCTATAACCCCATGGCAAAACTTTTATCATAGTTAATGCCAATATTTATATTCACATAACTTTAGGCGTTCCAAACACTCCAGTGTGTTTGAAAGAGATGCATATGAGGGGGCGGGGTCGGTCGTTAGGTGTTTGGGGGGCGATAGTCAACTTCATCTTGAATTCAATATTTTTATGGGCATACTTGATAAAGATTGTTTCACCGAGATCGACTTAATTTACATGTCATAACATTTTCAACCATTTTGAACTTGCACACATCCTTGCACGGCTCCAACACACACACACACACACACCCATAGACAGCCAGTCATACTTCGTCTGTGCATATTTCCACTTTCCACATATTTTCAGCATCAACCTATTCACATCGTTTCGTGTGAGTGTATGTGTCGGAGTGTGTGTGTACATATGCACATTGTGCAGGGGAATTTTTCTCATGCTTTGAGAAAAAATGAAGAAGTTTTTTTCTCTCTTTTTTCTAAACTAGAAAGATGGTATATTAAGTTGTGAAAAGATTTGAGGGGGGAAAAGTGCAGTGGAACACATTTATTTATCATCAAGAATCGAAATTAGAGGAAAATATGGATTTTTTTTAAATTCACCAATAATCCTACTTCGTTGCCCACCTTTTTTTTTTGTAGCTTTGGCCGCAATGTCTATTCACTGGAAAACATCTGCACACGAACTGATGGAGATTTCATTTGAATAGCCCAAGTGATATTTGGCAATCGTAGCAATCACTTAAACTAAATCACTTAAAAGGCAATCTAGTCTGCAGACGACTTAAGTCTATTGTCTCGATGTCACTTCGACTCTCGTAGCCAATGTGTGCCTTATTCATGGAAAAAGCTACAGCTGTCCTCTATCGCTTAGGTCGTCTGCCCTTTGTTTAAACTTTAAATGAATTGAATTATGAAGACAGTGTTGTGAATTATCCTAATTATGGCAAAATAGACGCCAAGTGCAATTTGTCAACATAGCAAAGAGCCAAAAAATAAGAAAACATTCATCCCTTTGAAATTGTAGGAAATTCTGCAATTTAAACAAAAAACTTCTTTTGCTGTTAACCCCAAATGATGTGGGCCACCCTCGTCATTTGCGACATTCCTTCACTGTCACTGCTCCTGGCCATATAATTCATGAGCATTTGTGAAATTTATGAAAAAGCTTTTAGTAAACTCCCGAGTAGTTGTTGCCACTTGTAGTTGACATCGGAATATAACCAAAGGCACACACTGCATAATGTAAATGTCATTCTTCTGCTTCATACCGACAGCTCTGGCATACGTACGGAACATATGACAAATTCCTTCAAGAGCATTTCTACAGATGTATGCCTCGGTGTGGGTGTGTGTGTGTATTTGTGTAAACATGTAAGTTTAGGGTCCTTTTTCCTGTGTGCGTGTGTGTGTGTTTACGAGAATTTTATAATTCCTTATGCATTTGCCAAGAAGCACAACCACAAATGCAATGTCGTCCTTCCATACGTATGGAATGATATCAGTGAAAGGACGACGTCTGCATAGAACCTACACCACCAGCGATTGGGGGAAAAGGAGCGAAGGCAAACGAGTTGACTTTGTTAAACAATAACATTTGGCTTTTATAGGGCCTACGAGTGCTTTTGTACAAACATGCTAGAACATGCTTCTGTGCGATGCAAATGTGAATGTGCCATGAAATGCTGCTACTTCAAAGGTCAACAATTCATAAATTATAAAAGAAAACAGTTTCCGTACGCTTGCAATTGGTGGACAAACACAAAACGTTCACATCAAGAATGAAACAAAAGCTGAAATCAGCCAGAGAATCCGGTTGAGCGAGAGACAGAGAGAGAGAGAGATAAATCATAAATTTATGACGAATTAGTACATGTGACATTTTTCTCAAGTGGAAGATATTTGCTGGGGATTTACTGGCATATATTTTATTTAAAATAAATCCACCGGAACTTAAGTCAAGGCGAATGTGTGGTTCGCTTTGCATACGTTTATGTTGAAAAGGTTTAAAATAGAAAATCACCGGAAAGGTGCAATTTGACAACATTGCAAAGAATGC
This sequence comes from Hydrotaea cyrtoneurina, assembly GCA_958296145.1. NCBI lineage: Eukaryota > Metazoa > Arthropoda > Insecta > Diptera > Muscidae > Hydrotaea > Hydrotaea cyrtoneurina. The sequence continues at coordinate 73,996,017 of OY282514.1, read as the reverse complement.
GAAATGGGAAAAATATCTTTAAAATGCATAATGGAATTTTATATTATATATTATCTCTATCCATTCGTCCGTTCCTTTTGTTGAATGTTTATCCGTTCGTTTACACTTTCGATTTGTGTACCTTTCAAAACCTAAATTCTGCTTAAAAATGCCAACGGTCACAATAAATAATTGCTGTCAAACAAAATTACAGTAGTCCAAAAATCACATCTTTCAGACAAATTACAGTTGTTAAATCTAATGATAACTGTAAAAAAAAAAATGACACCTGTTAAAACGAATCACAGCTGCAAATAAAAAGACAGCTGTTGAAATATATATTATATGCCTAAAAATTACAGATGATATAAATGAATAATAACTGTCAAAACAAATGACTGCTGTTGAAATATATAACATCTGTCTAAAATATAGCAGCTGTCAAATCAAATGACAGCTCTTAAATCAGCTGTCTCCATCCTTTTGGTGTATATTTGTCTAAGGCACAATTGATAGCTTTGAAAACAAATGACACCTATTAATACAAATGACAGCTGTCAATACAAATGACAGCTGTCAATACAAATGACAGCTGTCAATACAAATGACAGCTGTCAATACAAATGACAGCTGTCAATACAAATGACAGCTGTGAATGCAAATGACAGCTGTCAATACAAATGTCAGCTGTCAATACAAATGACAGCTGTCAATACAAATGACAGCTGTCAATACAAATGACAGCTGTCAATACAAAAGACAGCTGTCAATACAAATGACAGCGGTCCATACAAATGACAGCTATTAACACAAATGACAGCTGTCAATACAAATGTCAGCTGTCAATACAAATGGCAGCTGTCAATACAAATGACAGCTGTCAATACAAAAGACAGCTGTCAATACAAATGACAGCTGTCCATACAAATGACAGCTATTAACACAAATGACAGCTGTCAATACAAATGGCAGCTGTCAATACAAATGACAGCTGTCAATACAAATGACAGCTGTCAATACAAATGACAGCTGTCAATACAAATGACAGCTATTAACACAAATGACAGCTGTCAATACAAATGACAGCTGTCAATACAAATGACAGCTGTCAATACAAAAGACAGCTGTCAATACAAATGACTGCTGTCAATACAAATGACAGCTATTAATACAAATGACAGCTGTCAATACAAATGACAGCTGTCAATACAAATGACAGCTGTCAATACAAAAGACAGCTGTCAATACAAATGACTGCTGTCAATACAAATGACAGCTATTAACACAAATGACAGCTGTCAATACAAATGACAGCTGTCAATACAAATGACAGCTGTCAATACAAATGACAGCTGTCAAAATACAAAATAGCTATCAGAAAAATACAGTTGTCAAAAAATCACTCCTTTAACTGATGATATCAAATCAAATGACAGCTCGCCAATCAACTGCCAAACAAATATCAGCCGTCAAAACAAATCACAGCGGTCAAAAGGAACAACATACATCAAATCATCTGTCAGAAAAATGGCAGCAGTCAACAAATTTCTGCTTTGAATTCATTGCAACCGGGTGCTTTGATCCAAGATCCTTGTCAAGGGGAAGTTCTATCCATAAATCATGCTTTAGATTGGTACCGGCAGAATGACCTAGATGGTCTTTATCTTGTTTAGATTAAGGCTGCGCTGGCCATCGCATTTTACCTTAGCTTGCCATGGTTCAAGTCTTTACTGTGATTATCATGTCCATTCGTCTATTCATCCTTCACCCGACTATCTATAAGTCTTCCGTCAGTCTAGTCCACCTTCGATTATGTTCTCATCCGCCGTTCTATCTGTTTGTCGTTACTTTCTCCAAATACCGCATTCGTTCCGCAACAATTTAACATTTAAAATGAGGAATAACTTTGTTTCCTCTTCGTCCACTTAAGTGTGGCTTTGAGTACTCAATTAACTACAGAACTTCTTCTGCCTGTCCAGTCGTCCCACTGTTCATTGCCCATCTGCGCATTTTAATTTTTTTAATTAATTATAATTGACAGAGTTTCAATGGGCAATGCCAAAAACTGGATTTGATTTCACATTTAATTAAGTTAGCCAAAAAGTATGCTTTGATTTTTTAGTAAGGCTTAAATTTTTGATTTGCAGTTACCTTACCCCTTGCTGGTAGCCTCTTCAATATTTAATGAAATCCTTCTCGGTATCTCCACAGCATACCCCTGAATATCCTTTTCTGTATATGGACATATCGTTGGTGGCAAAACACTCCTTGAAATATGTTTCAGTTTCAGTGGTTGGTAACGTTTTTATAATTAGTTTTTCCATGCGCTTCAACAAATGTTTGTGACTGGAATTCTTCTGGCCGCAAAAACTTTAGTTTCATTTAATTAATGATATTGACACATAATGGCTGCGTCGTTCAGTGTCGATGGGTGAGAGGTGGGGGCGCGATGCGGGTGAGGGATATTTTGGTCGTTCGTTGGTGGTGTTTTGCCAGTTTTTCACTTCTAAGAATGAAACCAGCAACAGAAAAAAAAACGATTATTGTTTATATAAAAACGAGAATTAATTGCGGCCAAAAGAGGTAGAAAAAAAGTTGCTCCCCAAGATATGCTCTAATTTTCTTGTGAAAAAGAGCCACCCTGCAGCTTATGCTTTACGTTCAGCATTTCGCCATTTCCGTTTGTGCGACAGTTGTGAGAATTAAGAAATCTTTTTTAAGATCACTTTTGTAGTCAACTTTTCAACAATTTCACTTTCATTCCATTGCCTGCGAAAAGATTTAAGCACAACTTGAATGTCCTTTAAAAACATTGTAAACATACAATGGAGTCTTTTGAAAAGTAAAATCTTTACAATTTCAATGAAATAATGCTTATCGCACACAAACCCACGCACACTCACACACACACACACACATCCCCAAAAGTATGCAGAGAATTAGAGAGTGTATATGAAGAACTGCTGATATGTCGTCTTTCGGTTTGGTTTGCTGCCTTTGTCAGAGGTTTCACTTTCATGTTGTAGACAATGAAAGTTTCTTTTACGATTTAAAGGCCAACGAATGCACATAAGCCCTAAAGTATGCAATGCCTTAAAGATGGGGCAGTAAAGCCAGTAGGATTGCTCAACCAATAAGACTCGGGTCAAATTTAAATCAAGGAGTGCTTTTAAAGAATGCCAATAATGGAGAAATCAGACGATTTTTTTGAAATCCTTAAGTTATAATTTAGTTGGCATAATAATACATTCCAAAAGTAGGCTATGGATGATTCTTTCTTTTAGTATTTCTGTAATTTCTTTCAAGTGCAAAAAATGTATACAATTCCTCTGTTTTAGCTTTAAATTCCAACGAAAGCTCAACGATTCCAAAAGTAGGTTATGGACGATTTAATTAGAGTATTTCTCTTTTTTCTTTCAAGCCCAAAAAGTTTATACAATTCATCTGTTTTAGCTTTAAATTCCAACGAAGGCGATTTATTTTTTAAAAATTCGTTAAAAAATTCAGTATGCAATGTTTTGTGCGATGAGCTGCTATGAGTAGCATATCAGTTTATTATCATGGATTTTGCCACAGCAATCCTTTTGAGATTCCACACAAATGTGCACTCAATCTGTTTTCATTAAGAAGTTAGCTTCAAATGCACTCTAACACATTGAACAATTTTTGGACCATAAGGGAAAAACTTTTAAACAATGTAAATGAAAAGCCTTTCATATTTATTGAATAATTTATTAAACTATTCAAAAACCGTACATCGTGTTGGCTCTGCCGGGATGTGCTACGCTTTATAAGAAAATGCTTTTAATTATTACACACACATATTTGTTTAAAACTTCTCGAATGTATAGGATGTCACACAGACTGCTCGTGTATAATTTATGTTGTATGTTTCGTTAACATCCGGAACATCTGGAATTTTCTTGATGTCGAAAAAGTTTATAATAATCTTTGTGACATATTTTCCTGCTTAAGTGACTCATGAACAAAACAAAAAAAACTTCGCCTAAAAATATGCTTTTAATTAGTTTATGTCAAGTGCTAACCTCGCTGGTATGCAACAGCAACATTTTAATTCTTTGACACCGTTTTTGTTATAGCACGACTTTGAAATTAATCAAAGTCAGCCGTTAAGTAGGCCGTAATTTGTTTAATGGCGCCATTTGCACCTCTTTAAAAAAAACTCAAGTTTTCGCAATATTCTTAGGTAGACGGGGAATATATATGGGTGAATAATCTGAAATGACTCCTTTTCTTTGCGAAAAAGGGGACAGTCTCCGACCACTCCGACGAAAATAATTCGCAAACTAAAATAGAAGTAGAGTTTCTTCGAGAACCTTCGAAGAGAACAATACTTCAGCGCGATAGAAACACTACAAATTGAACGTTACCTTTTTTTAAGCAGAAAACCACACCAGGCACGGGACTGAGAGAAAATGTTCCGGACAAAAGTCAACGATTTTTATAATTTCTTAAAATTAATTTAATTAAATCAAAAAAAGAGTATATGTGACTTGAAATGATAGTGCATAAATTCGTTTGAATGCAATTACAGATTTTTAATATTTACATACATAATAAGTACGGTTTATTTTGCTGCGTCGGTTTTGGACACGCCACGGGACTGAGACTACATGTACTGTTTTCTTTTTTTCGATATTAACAAATTAAAAATTTTAAAAACTAATACGTGGGTTATTTTAACAAATATAATAAGCTGCTTAGAACATATTTATAAAAAAAATTAGTTAATACAACACAATTTTAAACAGCCGGACACAGAAAGGAGTCATTTAAGATTATTCACCCATATACTTTTTCATGTGGATATTTTTATGCCAAGATTGATATTTATGACCATGACTCTGTAGAGAACGGAATTTCCATTAATCCATCTGTTTGGGCGTAAGGTTAGACCTTAAAGCCAAAGCCAATGTTCCAAAAATACAAATTGGTACTTTTTCCATACTAAAGCTGGCCGATCCACCAGGTACACCTCTGTAATATGTGACTCATATCGGACATGTCAATTAGAAATGCCACTATTATCATCTTAGACTTTATTATAGAAATTCCACATTTCCTTCATCTTAACTCAAGTTTTCAATCACAAATGAGTCTCATCTCATTTTAGTTTTCGACATTTCTCAAAATTATTATTGTTCGTTGGTGAATTGCAGTTGCCGGTTTGCCGGTTTTATAAAAATTCCCAGTTCCTGTCATCTCAACGCCAAAAAGTATGCTACAAATGTTCAATCATTAACGAACCCCATGGTAGGCTATTCATTTCATACGCAAGTGTGTACACGTTTTACCGTAAATAAATCCTCAAATTGGTATTTAATTTTTAAACACATAAACGCCCTTCGTATTAGGCATTTCGGTGAGTTTTTCTCTTCTTCTTGTTTTCCATAAGCCATTTAAATTTTTCATAACACAAATTGTCAGCCCACCTTTTCATTTGGCCCCTTTCATAAAAAAAAGCATGCATTGTTTTTGAGATACGTACTTGTTTTGTTGTTGTCGTTGTTGTTGTTTTCTAATGAAAACAAACGGTTATGATGTGCCTCACTTCAAAGTTAGAGATCCTCCCCCCAAAAAGGAAAAATCGTTTGTTGAGTGGTTGTGGGTTTTGGATGTTGTTGTTGTTGTTGTTGCCCCAACATTTAATGGGTCTCATTAAAAATACTTAACGAGCCGGCAAAACACTGTGCGAGTGCACGAGTGTGTACATCGAATAACCATTAATTAACTCATGAATATAACCAAACAAATTATTATTATAATATTAAAAATCATTAAATTAAAAAAGCACACACACACACAACAACAACAACAACGCATACATGGCAACTTTAATAGCTGTCATTTAAAAGGTCATAAAAACATTACACACACACACACACATACAGCTGTATGGATATGTACGCCTACATGTGTATCAGTGTAATACACTCTATAAAATGGCCATAAAGTTCTGGTGCCTGTGCCAGTCAATGGCGGTGGTGGTGCCGGTGCCACCGCTGCCTTTAGCCATATGTAGTCACTTATTACACATGTATGTACACATCTGAGCCTTATGTTCAGCTGGCCTTGCTCCACCATTCGGCCCAGCCTAAGCATACAACTGCAAATGAACAGAAGAAAAATGATTGCTGTAAATTGTTTATACACACACACACACAAACTACATTTTTCCCCTCTTACATACTTGCTTACGGAAAACAAAAACAAAACAAAAACAGCACGAAAAAAAAGGGCCAACGAAAAACAAAAGAAACAGCTGCGAAAAGTACCTATCAAAAAACACCAACAAGGACATCAAACAAACACCCGCGTATAATGGCCAACAAAAAGATCAGACGGTCGACCTGGGTGAGGTGGTACAAAAGTTAATTGGTGGGATGGGGGAGCACATTGTACCACCTAACATAGGGTATGGGAAGATTAGAATAGAAACGAGTGGTAGGTGAAGAAGATTGCAAAGGGATGGGCTAAATTAGTCTTAGATGGGCGACTATATATACTGTAACCTAAAGTTTTAGACAACCTAGGACCAGTGAAGTAAAGTTTCAGATAAGCTAGGACCATTAAAGGATAACCTATGTTCGGTATTGGATGAATATTTCCCCTAAACTGGTCCTGAAGGAACCGCATGGCACAGACTTCTCTGAAGTCACTGAGCTCTTCACGATATCATTATTATAGTCACCGACCGATATCCTCTGTCAACTGACTCCGAACGTTTATTGCTCTTCTAAAGAAGATTTACACGACTAACAGATCAATTTCTTACTCATAAGGTTGCCCGAGTTAATGGGGTGAAAATAGCTGCGGAAAAAATGTTTCGATGGCCGAGCCTGGGATTACTGTGTGAGGATCGCATCACACCACTGCCATTGCTAGGTTTTACAGTGGAATGTAACAAAGAGAGAGCGAGCGAGAGGGAAAATCCTCAATTAAAATCTTAATATATATTTACCCTCGACACTGATTCACTGATACACTGAACACTGATACACTGATTCACTGACTCTGTCACGCAGTACGTAGGAATTTAAATAGGCATTCTATAATTCTATAAATAATAATAATAAAAAAAATAATATTTTTTTTTTGTACAGAAATTGTGTTTTCCCCAGATTTTTTCTTTACCAAAATTTTTTTTTTACAATTTTTTTTTTTACAAAAATTTTTTTTTCATCAAAAATTTTTTTTTTACAAAATTTTTTTTTTACAAAATTTTTTTTCCAAATTTTTTTTTTTTCAACAAAAATTTTTTTTTTCAACAAAATTTTTTTTTTCCACAAAATTTTTTTTTTACAAAATTTTTTTTCCAATTTTTTTTTTTTTTCAACAAAAATTTTTTTTTCAACAAAATTTTTTTTTTCAACAAAATTTTTTTGTTTCAACAAAATTTTTTTTTCATCAAAAATTTTTTTTTTACAAAATTTTTTTTCCAAATTTTTTTTTTCAACAAAATTTTTTTTCCATATTTCAACGGGCGCCATAGGCGCATTACAACTTACTAGTATGATATATTTATGAAATGTTGGAAGTTATCCTTTTCAGTTTTCTACTCACATACAGGCAAAGCTTGCAGCAGGTTGGTATGGGAACAAAATATTTCATATTTCGAATTATTTTCTTTCCTCACATGAAAGTTTTTCGTTCTAGTTTCATACTTGCTAGGATATTTGCATTCCTAGCTGGTGTTTAATCCGTTTTAAGTCTGTGGATTCCATTTAACAAAAAACTTGCAAAAACGGAAAAAATATTTCCTGTTTCGATTTTTACTACACACTTAATAGCTTTGGTTTTTGAAACCCCTTTTTGTTAAACGGTTTTAAGTACGCTGATTTCATTAAACAATCACCCACCTGAAAAATGAATTCATCCTTTCATATTCGTGCTCACTTATTTGAAGTCAACACACCTTTCAGCAGTTGTGAGTGTATGGTTGGCAAAATATTTCCTGTTTCGATTAATTTTTTTTCTTCACAAGATAGTTCTTCCCCCAGCTCGGTTTAATCTGTTTTAAGTTCGTGAAGTTCATTAAACAAAAAACTTGCATACCATTAAATAGTTTGGTAAGCGAAACAAATGTTTCCTGTTTCGAGTCAATTTCTTTCCTCACAAGAAAGTGTTTACCCCCCTTTTTTCCCACTCCTTACTTGCTGGGCTTTTTGCAACCCCAGCTCGGTTTAATCCGTTCGAGGATTCCATTTAACAAAAAACTTGCATACCCTTCAGCAGTTTGGTATGCGATAAAAGTATTTCCTATTTCGATTAATTTTCTTTCCTCACAAGAAAGTTCTTCCCTCCATTTTCCCACTCACTTACTTGCTGGGCTTTTTGCAACCCCAGTTGGGTTTAATCCGTTTTAAGCTCGAGAATTCCATTTTACAAAAAACTTGCATACCCTTCACAAGGTTGGTATGCGAAAAAAAATATTTGCTATTTCGATTAGTTTTCTTTCCTTTAATGAAATTATTCCTTTTGATTTATTAGATAAAAATATTATTATGAGAAAAAAATTGATTTGCGCTGGAAAAGCAAAAAACACTTGGTGATGTGTAAAAAGCAGGTTCCAATACAAATTTCGTTTTAAAATTTAAAAAATTAACAAAAAAAAATTTTTTTTGTTTGGTTAATCCGAAAAAGCAAACATTTCTATTAATTAGGGAAAATGATTACATTCATGTTGTGGACGACCGTGGTATGCTAGGTAGTGTATAAGACTAGTACACACAGTAAATCCAGGTTCAACACCGGGAAAGACCATGTCTGTTTCTGTTAATGACTTAACGGGCAAGCGAGCCATGTAAAAACTTATCCCGGAAATGCACAAGCCTTTCGGAAACGGTCAGTGAGTACAATAAACGGATCACTGAGAACTTCCCCTTCATGGAATATTAAGGGAACTAAGTAAATCCCGATTCGCACTGGGCAATTTTATTTGCGAAAATTTTTATGATTTCCTCTTGTGTTCACACAAGGAAATTCTTTTTCGACAATTTCTGTTTTCATTATTACCTTTTCAAAAAAAAAAGAAAATATTTCCGTGTAAAATATCAAAATACGAAAAACACAAGAAGACATTTTTTTAGATTACATTCTTGTAGCTGCCTCGTCTGGCTTCGCAGTAGTCAACCTAATATGTCAAATCCTTGGTGACGACATCTGACTCAATCTCCGGAGTGACTTACTCAATATTTGTCTTAAGACCCTGAATCGTTTATTAATTGTTCGCATAATTTCAGTCCCTTTGGGTACTATCTTTCTTCTTCTTAATATATATTTACCCTCGGCACTGATTCACTGATACACTGACTCTGTCGCGCAGTACGTAGGAATTTAAATAGGCATTCTATAATTTTCTATAAATAATAATAATAAAAAAAAAAATATTTTTTTCTTGTTTTCCCCAAATTTTTTTTTCACCAAATTTTTTTTTTTCCAATTTTTTTTTTTTCAACATAATTTTTTTTTTCCACAAAAATTTTTTTTTTCAACAATTTTTTTTCTACAAATTTTTTTTTTTCAACCAAAATTTTTTTTTGAACAAAAATTTTTTTTTTCAAGAAAAAATTTTTTTTTCAACAAAATTAATTTTTTTCAACAAAATTTTTTTTCCATATTTCAACGGGCGCCATAGGCGCATTACAACTTACTAGTACAAAATAAAAACCCCAGCAGCGTCAAATCCTAGTTTCGAGATGGCCTGATAACGGCTGATAACATAAGACCGCTAGTGGCTTGGGGTGTGTGGCATGGCGTGACATCCTGCTATGACCATAGATCGTATAAGTCCCTATCTTCATTCTGAGGCCACAACAAATGAAATGTCGACAATGTTGTAGTAGGTTCAATAGAGTTTATTATGAGATCATCATAGTAAATTCTATTCAGTTATTTTTTGGAGACTATTTTGTATCCAACACATTGAAGAAGACAACTCAGACAAATGAAAATAAGTGACTGTTTTCATTCAGCCGTATTCATATTCAATTTCAATTCGACATACGTATTTGACGTATTTCAAAAGTTGTGCCACAAGTTTCTGTCTTCATTTCATAGAGCAATTTCAAAAGTACAAACTCAGTTCGTTTAAAGAAGGTCCAATTATCTGAAGTCCTTTTTTTTTAAAAATTTCGCGTAAGTGAAACAAAATGCTTGATCTTTTTTCATTTTCGCTCAGCCGAATTCGACTCTAGACGATTCTTTGTATAGAAACCAGCAGTAATTCAATTCATCTTCGCATTAATATGAACTTCTGTGGTGCGTTGCAGTAAAACATTGGCACAGGACATTGTATGTTCGAACTCCAGCTGTGGCATTAAATTTTTCATTTGTGGAAAGAGGAAAGTTCCGTGAACCTTCTCCCAGACAACATACACTCCCACTCTAAACGCACAACATTATTATCATTGGTTGCAAAAACCTTATGAAGTATGTGTTGCACATGAATTGGTTTGTGTGGAAATTGCACCGAAGTAAAATTGGTAGGGCCTTTTCTTGGGGAAAAAATCTTCTTCAATTGAGTTTATATCGTTGTATTCGACCTTTTTTATGAATATGAACTAATTTTTTTTTTTTATTTAAGCTGTTTTGATTTTAAATGTTTATTATTTCAATATTTAACATAGAAACAAAACAACAAGACCTCAAGCTTAAGTGAATAAAATATTAGTTCATAAAAATCTTCTTCTTTTTGTATCTGTTATTCAAATCCCACCGAAGTCTAGGTGTCGCTTTTCAGCATTTGCCGTTGGAATTTGTCCAGCACCTTTTTCTCTAGAACTTTTCCATTCATCCGGCGATGACCTGCCAGCGCTTAATGTCCTTTATGTAGGGATATGTGACTTACAACTCATAGGAGTTGAGTAGGATTGTGCAAATAGAAAAAACAGGGAGTGCTGTGTTTAGCCCAAAGTAACACCTATTTGCTAGCACGATTCCCCGCTTTTTTTTCAGTCTTTCTATTGATAGCGGAGTCGAGGTAGAAAAATCCCTCCACTATCGCGACGCTGCAGTTACCGACCTCTACTATGATGACTTGTTGTAATCGCAAAGTTGTCTCTTATCCTCGGTCGCCCTCAAATCCATCTGCGCCAATTCCTTCTCGCAAAAAAGCTCCAGTTACATCTCGCTCTATCTTTCCATACGTTGTAAATGTTGTCCACAAAGGCCGAAGCCGGCGCCGGTTTTAATAATTTCCTGTATTTTGATTATTTTCTCCATCAAAATGTTAAAGAAGTTGCACGAAAGCTGTCACCCTGTTTGAGATCTCTTTGACAAGCAAATCGTGGGATAAGCTGCCACCCTGTGTGAGTCGTCTTGTTGAGAGAGGAGAGGTCGAATCCCATTAGCGACTGTTTTTTTTTCTCTCTTTTGCACGATGAGCTCTCATCCTGTGTGAGACCTCTTGTAGTGGTGAATGATCAGCTGCCACCCTGTGTGCGTCCTCTTCTTGTGTTGAATCATCGGAGAGGTCGCTTGCCAATAGCGATAGTGGTGGTGAATGATCAGCTGTCACCCTATCTGAGACCTCCGTTGGTGGTAACTGATCGGAGAGGTCGCTTCCCATTAGCGATTGTAGTTTTCTCTTTAAAGAATTCGTATTTTCTCCAATCTGGCAAAAAGTAAATAGAAAATCGTCAACCTTACCTTATCAGAGAGGGCACCTCTTTTGATACGGGCTTATGAAGTCCGCCAATGGGCAATCCTTAAGATGTATGCATGTAGATCTCGTAGTATCTTCGGACACATACCGCATATCCTGAACAAAACGACAGCCTGACATGTCAGGACCAAACGACCAAGCATTCATGTTCACTTTGCCGGCTTAATCTAAACACAATTTAGTCTTATGTCTCTGTGTACGTGTAAGCGAGTGCGTGAGTATATGTTGTTGTTGTTGCTGTGTTCATAAAACCTCATCATATGTTGCATAGGGAACAACACACAACTTTCCATGTTCTCAGAGTGTGTGCGTGTGTGTGTGTGTGTGTGTACATAGAATTATGTAGGGCTACATGTCACTGTGGCTGCAAGAGAGTGTACATCCGGCAAACTGTAAGTGTGTTTAATAGCACAACCGATGTGTGTGCCTGTGTAAGTTGGTTAGTACACATATGTATGTATGCGTGTGTGACTGCCATTAGGTATGTCTGTGTGTGTGTGTCTGTGAAGGGCAATTAAAAGCACTTATATACATACGTAAGTAGTTGCCTCATAAACAATTGCTGCCATACAAAAAGCCATATATTTTGTCTTTATGCCATTCATACACACACACACACAAGTACAAAGACACGCACGCACTCACTGACTAACACAACAAACAACAACACATGCACCCGTTGAATGAGTATGTGTGTGAGGCTCGTGCTTTGTTCCATATCCTCTGCAAGCTGTTAGTGGTCTTAAATGTTATGTGAGTGTGTGTGTGTGTGCGTGTATGTCCTTTCATTCGTACATCGGTATGTGTGAAAAATTGTGAGTAATTAAAATGGTGACATTTGCTTTAAAATGTTCATAAATAATATTCATTTCACTCCATGCGTGTTTGTGTGTCGCTTCTCCTTTGTTTGTTGTTGTTGTCGTTGTTGTCGTCGTCGTTTGTTATCCTCTGCAAAGAGCGCTTTGTCAACATTAATGTGATGTGTTTTCAAAAATATTAATGTATAGAAAATGTAGGCGTCACAAACTCAATAGAGCTTAAAATTTATAATAGGCCAATTGCCCTCTTTTTATTACCCCACACCCGCTCCATACACGAGTTGTTCATAATTGTCATCAATATTGTTTTTGTATGCAAATTTATCTGCGCACAACAACAACAACAACAACAATGGCAACAAAATTACTCTGTCACAAGTGAGATCTTTATGGAATAAAGAAAATCGAATGTTCCGTAATTTACGCGTTAATGAGATTTTAAGCGAACAGCAACAATCGTGATATGAGATTAGGTCTGACGATATGGGGAAGAAAGATGTAGACGAATTTTATGTACCCCCCCGAGAGCAACATGCCCTAGAGCACATAAAATAATAACAAAAAATATTTAAATAAAATAATTTTTACTTTAGAAAATGTGTAATTTATAAAAAAAGTTGTCAGCGACAACGTTTTCTATAAGAAAAGTTGTCAGCGACAACCTTTTCTATAGGAAAAGTTGTCAGCGACAACCTTTTCTATAAGAAAAGTTGTCAGCGACAACCTTTTCTATAAGAAAAGTTGTCAGCGACAAACTTTTCTATAAGAAAAGTTGTCAGCGACAACCTTTTCTATAAGAAAAGTTGTCAGCGACAACCTTTTCTATAAGAAAAGTTGTCAGCGACAACGTTTTCTATAAGAAAAGTTGTCAGCGACAACGTTTTCTATAAGAAAAGTTGTCAGCGACAACGTTTTCTATAAGAAAAGTTGTCAGCGACAACGTTTTCTATAAGAAAAGTTGTCAGCGACAATGTTTTCTATAAGAAAAGTTGTCAGCGACAACGTTTTCTATAAGAAAAGTTGTCAGCGACAACCTTTTCTATAAGAAAAGTTGTCAGCGACAACCTTTTCTATAAGAAAAGTTGTCAGCGACAACCTTTTCTATAAGAAAAGTTGTCAGCGACAACGTTTTCTATAAGAAAAGTTGTCAGCGACAACCTTTTCTATAAGAAAAGTTGTCAGCGACAACGTTTTCTATAAGAAAAGTTGTCAGCGACAACCTTTTCTATAAGAAAAGATGTCAGCGACAACGTTTTCTATAAGAAAAGCTGTCAGCGACAACGTTTTCTATAAGAAAAGCTGTCAGCGACAACGTTTTCTATAAGAAAAGTTGTCAGCGACAACGTTTTCTATAAGAAAAGTTGTCAGCGACAACGTTTTCTATAAGAAAAGTTGTCAGCGACAACGTTTTCTATAAGAAAAGCTGTCAGCGACAACGTTTTCTATAAGAAAAGTTGTCAGCGACAACGTTTTCTATAAGTAAAGATGTCAGCGACAACGTTTTCTATAAGAAAAGCTGTCAGCGACAACGTTTTCTATAAGAAAAGTTGTCAGCGACAACGTTTTCTATAAGAAAAGTTGTCAGCGACAACGTTTTCTATAAGAAAAGTTGTCAGCGACAACGTTTTCTATAAGAAAAGTTGTCAGCGACAACGTTTTCTATAAGAAAAGTTGTCAGCGACAACGTTTTCTATAAGAAAAGTTGTCAGCGACAACGTTTTCTATAAGAAAAGTTGTCAGCGACAACGTTTTCTATAAGAAAAGTTGTCAGCGACAACGTTTTCTATAAGAAAAGTTGTCAGCGACAACGTTTTCTATAAGAAAAGTTGTCAGCGACAACGTTTTCTATAAGAAAAGTTGTCAGCGACAACGTTTTCTATAAGAAAAGTTGTCAGCGACAACGTTTTCTATAAGAAAAGTTGTCAGCGACAATGTTTTCTATAAGAAAAGTTGTCAGCGACATCATAAGAAAACGTATGATGTTTTTTATGAATAGTTGTAGAACACATTACTAATATCCGAATTCCATGTCTTACCCGTTTTTTTCTCTATTTTATTTCCTTACAGATATCCAATGTATCCATCACTCTTTGGCTTTACGTAATTTCGTCGTTTTATTTTTCATTTAATTTGAATTTAAGGTAAGTTAACAAACAAATTGCGGACTTTTCTTATTCAAAATAACAACTCAATTTTAAACAATTCAAAAATATGCAGACATTCTAAATTCGTAGTAAGAGTTACAAGTGTTTTTATTGTATTTACCTCCAGTGAGGGAGAAGGTCTCGGACAAGTTAACGTGACAAATGTAAATAAACGAAGGAGAACTCAAGCCGAAACAAATCCACTGCGAAATAAGAGAACCATCTTATTGACAATCGAGAGAAACGTGACTTAATTTCTGTTCTACTCCACTCAAAGGACGAACTGACTGAAACCAAAGAAAAATGCGACGAGGGTAAATTATCGCCGAACAAAATAAAACAGCTGTAAATTATGCTGCGAATTTTCCTCCCCATCCCCACTGAATCGTGTTCTTGGCAATCGGATGCGAACAAGAACAGACACCAGAAGGAAATGCTTGAAAATCGGAAAATCTAACAAGCAGAAAAAATAAGCAATTTATATTGTTCTTGAATAGAGGGGAAGGTTATTGGAAGCCGGGAAAGCGGATATTTTTTTGATAAGAAAAGTTTTTTCTTTTGTCAATATGATACGAGTGATGAGGGAAGGGGGAGCGAAAGGTAATAAGCGTTTTTTGTTGGGGAGGACGGATGAACTGAGATATGTTCTCTATCTCCAGCTGATGTTAATAAAAACATGACAAGGACTTTTTCTTTTGTATGAAAATGATTGAATTTTTATGAAGATGGAAAAAGTTTAACGCATAAAGAAAACGAAATACATTTTTTCAATGGAATAACATTAAACTTTAAAAGTTATTCAAAATCACTTTTGGGGGAGATAAATGGCAAGTAGCATTTTGGAAGTTGCAGTAGTATTAATATTTTATAATACGTTTTTGAAATGTTGACAGCTGACTCGTTATCATCTAACAACTTTTCTTATAGAAAATGCTGTTGCTGCGATCATTTCTTATAGAGAATCTAGTTGCTGAACATTTTTCTTAAAGAAAATGTTATCGCTGACAACTTTTTCAATGGAAAATCTGGTCGCCGACAACTTTTCTGATAGAAAAAGTTGCCGCTGACAAATACAATATACACAATATTTTATTTCTTACCTGCTTTGATTTTTTCTATATCAAATAATGATACCCAATTTGTAAGTACTCACCCGTTGTTGGGTTTCCTGTTTCGAGACGAACAACTCGTGTATCGGGAATCTGAACATTTGGTCGTTGGCGCTGAAATACTATTTCTAAATTCAAGTAGTTTCATAGAATTTCTTATCATTCCATATAATTAAATGTACATTGTTTTCTATGGAAAACATGGCTGTCTAAACGAAAGAATGATATCAGTATTTTGTATACGGTACAGAGTTGCAGTCTTTGGAGTGTTTGTGTGTCTCAACAGGGAGAATATCACCGCTGTATTGTATTTTTCTACTACAACGACCTATTTTTTTTTTTTTTTGGCCCACAGTCTTTTAAGTTGTTTTTCAAAGAAAACATGAAAACAAATAAACACTAGTTTCTGGTCTTTGTTTTCAAATAATTACTAGCGGCAATTCTACCAGCATGTTTGCGGGCTGGAGACTTTCATGTCACCATATTTTGGCTACTGGTGTCAGCAGTCTGTTCCTGACACAAGTCCACTTCCGGTATTTATTTTTTTCATGAAAACATTCTACGATTTTTTTTTATTTACCCAAATTTTTCTTATCGTTAATGCTTTGCCTAAATATTAGTTTCCATTAACTCAAAGCCGTATGAGCGTATGAGTTGTTCAAATATTTATTTTTAATTTGAAAAACACTTGATATGCAAATATTGAAATATCAGACTCCTCTGGCAGAGTCAGCATTGCACATTTTGCACATCGAAAACAAAAATTCACAACATCTTCTGAAGATTTGGCAAATTGAATTTCTGTTGTGTGTGCGTTTTTGTTTTATGAAAACAACTACAGAATGTTAGACCGACAACGGTGGGCATAGAAATAATGACTAAACGTAAATTATTTGAAGACTGGCGTTGCTGTCGTTGAATTTGAGAATGCAAACACTTGATGCATAATTGTATTCGAAAAGAAATAATAACCAGAAATACAGATGTTTTTAAAGGGTCAGTGGGAAATGAATTAGAGACAAGAACTGACTGATTGATTCTCCAAATATTCAGTTAAAATATTTTCCCCAATGAGGAGAAAAAAAAGTTGTCAGCGACAACATTTTCTATAAGAAAAGTTGTCAGCGACAACATTTTCTATACGAAAAGTTGTCAGCGACAACATTTTCTATACGAAAAGTTGTCAGCGACAACATTTTCTATACGAAAAGTTGTCAGCGACAACATTTTCTATACGAAAAGTTGTCAGCGACAACATTTTCTATACGAAAAGTTGTCAGCGACAACATTTTCTATACGAAAAGTTGTCAGCGACAACATTTTCTATACGAAAAGTTGTCAGCGACAACATTTTCTATACGAAAAGTTGTCAGCGACATCATTTTCTATACGAAAAGTTGTCAGCGACAACATTTTCTATACGAAAAGTTGTCAGCGACAACATTTTCTATACGAAAAGTTGTCAGCGACAACATTTTCTATACGAAAAGTTGTCAGCGACAAAATTTTCTATAAGAAAAGCTGTCAGCGACAATATTCCCTGTAAAAAAAATTTTCTATAAGAAAAGTTGTCAGCGACAACATTTTCTATAAGAAAAGTTGTCAGCGACAACATTTTCTATAAGAAAAGTTGTCAGCGACAACATTTTCTATAAGAAAAGTTGTCAGCGACAACATTTTCTATAAGAAAAGTTGTCAGCGACAACATTTTCTATAAGAAAAGTTGTCAGCGACAACATTTTCTATAAGAAAAGTTGTCAGCGACAACATTTTCTATAAGAAAAGTTGTCAGCGACAACATTTTCTATAAGAAAAGTTGTCAGCGACAACATTTTCTATAAGAAAATTTGTCAGCGACAACATTTTCTATAATAAAAGTTGTCAGCGACAAAATTTTCTATAAGAAAAGCTGTCAGCGACAATATTCCCTGTAAAAAACATTTTCTATTAGAAAAGTTGTCAGCGACAACATTTTCTATAAGAAAACTTGTCAGCGACAACATTTTCTATAAGAAAACTTGTCAGCGACAACATTTTCTATAAGTAAACTTGTCAGCGACAACATTTTCTATAAGAAAACTTGTCAGCGACAACATTTTCTATAAGAAAACTTGTCAGCGACAACATTTTCTATAAGAAAACTTGTCAGCGACAACATTTTCTATAAGAAAACCTGTCAGCGGCAACATTTTCTATAAGAAAACTTGTCGGCGACAACATTTTCTATAAGAAAAGTTGTCAGCGACAACATTTTCTATAAGAAAAGTTGTCAGCGACAACATTTTCTATAAGAAAAGTTGTCAGCGACAAAATTTTCTATAAGAAAAGTGGTCGGCGACAACATTTTCTATAAGAAAAGTTGTCAGCGACAACATTTTCTATAAGAAAACTTGTCAGCGACAACATTTTCTATAAGAAAAGTTGTCGGCGACAACATTTTCTATAAGAAAAGTTGTCAGCGACAACATTTTCTATAAGAAAAGTTGTCAGCGACAACATTTTCTATAAGAAAAGTTGTCAGCGACAACATTTTCTATAAGAAAAG
This sequence comes from Hydrotaea cyrtoneurina, assembly GCA_958296145.1. Classification (NCBI taxonomy): domain Eukaryota; kingdom Metazoa; phylum Arthropoda; class Insecta; order Diptera; family Muscidae; genus Hydrotaea; species Hydrotaea cyrtoneurina. The sequence continues at coordinate 73,977,736 of OY282514.1, read as the reverse complement.
TTGTCAGCGACAACATTTTCTATAAGAAAAGTTGTCAGCGACAACATTTTCTATAAGAAAAGTTGTCAGCGACAACATTTTCTATAAGAAAAGTGGTCGGCGACAACATTTTCTATAAGAAAAGTTGTCAGCGACAACATTTTCTATAAGAAAACTTGTCAGCGACAACATTTTCTATAAGAAAAGTTGTCGGCGACAACATTTTCTATAAGAAAAGTTGTCAGCGACAACATTTTCTATAAGAAAAGTTGTCAGCGACAACATATTCTATAAGATATGTTGTCAGCGACAACATTTTCTATAAGAAAAGTTGTCAGCGACAACATTTTCTATAATAAAAGTTGTCAGCGACAAAATTTTCTATAAGAAAAGCTGTCAGCGACAATATTCCCTGTAAAAAACATTTTCTATTAGAAAAGTTGTCAGCGACAACATTTTCTATAAGAAAACTTGTCAGCGACAACATTTTCTATAAGAAAACTTGTCAGCGACAACATTTTCTATAAGAAAACTTGTCAGCGACAACATTTTCTATAAGAAAACTTGTCAGCGACAACATTTTCTATAAGAAAACTTGTCAGCGACAACATTTTCTATAAGAAAACTTGTCAGCGACAACATTTTCTATAAGAAAACTTGTCAGCGACAACATTTTCTATAAGAAAAGTTGTCGGCGACAACATTTTCTATGCGAAAAGTTGTCGGCGACAACATTTTCTATGCGAAAAGTTGTCGGCGACAACATTTTCTATGCGAAAAGTTGTCGGCGACAACATTTTCTATAAGAAAAGTTGTCGGCGACAACATTTTCTATAAGAAAAGTTGTCGGCGACAACATTTTCTATAAGAAAAGTTGTCGGCGACAACATTTTCTATAAGAAAAGTTGTCAGCGACAACATTTTCTTTCAGAAAAGTTGTCAGCGGCAACATTTTCTTTCAGAAAAGTTGTCAGCGACAACATTTTCTATAAGAAAAGTTGTCAGCGACAACAATTCGTATAATATAATGTGGCATAATTCTCCCAAGTGGACGAAAACTGCCCGTTTTTCAATTTATTAGTTGCCCATTCCATTATAAAAAACACAAGTTAATTTCATTAACCACTCCTAACGCATTTATAACCGAATATCCAAAATACATAAATAATAACCAATTTTTAAGTGTGTGATCATTTTTTCTTTCTAAATTTCCCACTGGCCCTGCTTTGCATTCAAGACACCGTTCCATCATTTTGTTTTTAAAAAACACTTTTAACATTGAAGTGTCATCCTCAGTACATTGGTATCGTACAAACAAACATTTAAAGTTATGTACAAAACAAATCAATACTTGTACCCCCGAACCTCCCGTCACCCACCGTTCACAATTAAAGGCATAATAATAAAAAAAAAAGTTCGCTTCAGCCTTTGATTTATGGTGAATTTTAATTGATTGCTGGCTGGCTGGTTGGCTGGCTAGGTACGATTTATGTTTGAAAAGACAATGGCCACAACAACAATATCTGAACAACATTAACATTAGACGTTAATAAAACACAAACAACAACAAATCATAAAATCATAGAAAGACTCCAACGATTGTAGCTGAAGCCCGACACTCTCTGAAATATTTGCAGTTCGTCCGTCTACATATTCGTTTAACTGACACTTGGTACATCACATCTTGAAGATGTTCATTTATTTGCGGGTTATTTCCTTTTAGTCAATTTATGTGTGAATTATGGTTAACAAGGTCTTAACTCATAACACAATACACCAACACACATACATGTGTGGTACTAGACCTCTTCCATTTTGTCTAGTGATGATCGTCTTCATCATGGACATGCTAAGGAGGGTAAGTCATAAGTCAAACATTAACTGTCAAGGTGGCGCCACCTGATGTTGTTGGCCAAACTTAAATACACACACACACACACGCAAAACGTTAGAAGAGGCTTCGTTCGCACACTTTTTCGCGTTGCTGTCTTCTCTCCACAAGCTTCGCAGTATAAATGGCCTCCTCTTCTTTTTTACCACAAGTCCATGAAGGCCTGACATTACCGAGGAGACACCTCTAAGTGACCTTAGAATCACCACACAAACATCTTGTGAAGCTTTAACCAAATGAAAAAAAAATACTGAAAACCCGTAAATAAAAAAAATCTGCTAAATAAGTCTATGCTCTGTAGGAAAGTCTGCATGTGGAGACCATCCGTTTATGTTGCATGCGTGTATCTCTCTCTTTGTTTTTGTGGTGGCAGTCTTTCCTTGCCAGCAATTAGCATTTATGCATGGCAGATTTCTTCAAGTTAAACGCAATTTCAGCTGCTCTTACTTGGTTTCATGGTTTCTGTTTCCTCCTGTTCTTTTAGCTGTATCCCATTAATATGTGGGTCTTCTTTAAGCCTTCAACTCCTCGCTGCCCTCTCCTCGTTCGGACAGCTACGATGTTTGCCAGCATCTTTATGGTCATGGTGGAGATCTCGTATCGTTCGTGTTACTTACTGTACCGCATGCGTGCGATTTTCTACGCTTTCTTATCGCATTTCAACGCGTGCATGTTGAGTTTTTTTCCACCTTTTTTTTGTGTAACTTCATATTCCTATTCTCCTCTAACATCATTTGGTGGATCAGCCATGGGTATTGAGTTTGGAGGGAATGAACAAAGGCCAAGATTGCCATGAAATAAAAGCACTGAACAGTGACGAAAATGTCCTTAGTCAGAACATGGAGAACTGAGAATTGAGGTTTCAACTGTGGCGTCCTCACAGCTCAGCTGCGGTCAGACCCATTAGGCTCTTATTACAGACTGAAGTCTGAAAAGACCTCAACTAGGGCTATGCGATGTCATTCGATTCGAAACAGTCAGTTATAAATGCTAAATTGGTTTTACGAATTTTCCCACTGTGCAGTGGGTCCTACTTCCGAAACTTTTAAATCGATTGCCCTAAAATCCACAATGAATTTGTAGTGGATAAGTCAAGCTTTCTGAAAAGTCACCACGTTAAGGCCAGCAATAGTAGGCGTTTGTAAATTTAAACACAACAAAAAGGCAAATGGTTTTAGCCAACAAACAAATGTAGACAAGAGAGATGATTCTTCATTTGAAATAAAAAAAACAATTGAATTGGCTCTATGAAAAATGCCCCTTAAAAACGGAAAACTGTCCCAAATGAAGAATTCCCTAAAATAAATGAAAAATCCCCCGAAAAGCCCAATATGAATATTTCCCCAAAAATTCTGAAAAATCCCCCCAAACAATTTATGGAAAATTACCCAATGCAAAATCCCCCAAATATTATGAGAAATACCACAAAAAACAACTCTATAAAAAACTCAATATATTATTGACTTTTGCTATGAAAATATCCCAAAAAAACGAAAATTCTCCCCAAAAAAAAATTGGGGAATTTTTCATGCGCTAAAAAAAGAAATTTAAAAAAAATTATGAAAAACTCTTAAGCGCCCCGGTAGGCGAGTTGGTAGCGTGCTTGCCTATCAGCGTGGGGGTTGTGGGTTCGATTCCCACCAGAGGCTTTGGTCTGTCGCTGCAAAAATCTAAAACATATGGTCTGTGTCACCCGGTTTACCCTTGGACCCAAAGATTAGAATATAAATTTACTTTGTATTGTAATTAATAATAAATAAATAAATAAATATGAAAAACTCCTCCTTTTTTTGGGAAATTTTTCATTATGAAATCGGGGAATTTTTCATGCGCTAAAAAAAAATTAAAAAATTATGAAAAACTCCTCATTTTTTTTGAAAATTTTTTATTATGAAATTGTGTATGACATTTTTCTGGTTTCAATTTTCATAGATCCGCTTAAATTTTAATTTTGGACAAAAAGCCGAATTTTCAATATTTCAAAATTAAAAACCTGCATAATTTCGGCTCCAGTTAGGACATTTAAGAGATTATTTGCAATTTTCACCACATTCCACATAGACATTGCCAACTGCATGAATTTTATGTTTAAAAGGCTTTGAGACTGTCTTACATTTGGTATTGGCAACACTGTCCTCTCTCAGAGGGACACCCAGTTGCTTTCTCGTGACTAACCATAGCATTCTCGACGTCGTTTACCTTCTTCCTATGTCTGGTACGACTTGCGCTAATTGTCTGTACTCAATTTGATTAGCCAAACGGAGTGCGTTGTCGCGCAAAAAATTCCCCCAGAAAGCGGTGAATGAAATCAGCTGATTCTAAACAGCCTAAGCCAAAAAGTTAATTATTCTTATATGTTACAGTTTACTTGTCTTAAATTAATATTTTTTTAAAGTTTTTTTTTTTAATTTAATTTTCATTTCATTTATTAAGTTAATGAAAAAAAATTTTTTTTTTAATTTAAAAAAAAAATATTTTTTATTTTATTTATTTGTTAGAATTAAAATTATTTAAAACTAAATTTTAAGGACACTAAAAACTCTTTAATTTTTTTAAATATTTTTAATTTTTAAAAAACGTTTAATGAAGGAGATACATTAAACCGAATATTCCGATTTTGGATGTTCTGCTAACGCTTGTCAGACCTTTTCTTTGAACAGTTTTTTTTTAAATCACCTTGTTTCTACTACTGACACTTTTGAACCGAGGGACATTTTCAGATTGTTTTTTTAATTTTTAAATTAAAATTTTTTTTAAAGGTTTTTTTTTTTAATTTTTTTATTTTATTTATTTTTTAGAATTCAATTTTTTTTTAAATAAATTTAAAGAGCCCTAAAAAATCTCTTTATTTTTTTAAATTTTCTTAATTTTTAAAAACATTAAATTAAGCAGTAATATTGTTTGAATTTCAAATAAGTTTTTCTCTTTTAGTTTTTTTGTTAAACCGAATATTCCGCCTTCAGATGTTCTGCTAACGCTTGTCAGGCCTTTTCCTTGAACAGTTTTTTTTAAATCGCCTTGTTTCTACTACCGAAACTTTCGAACCGAGGGCCTTTTTTAGATTGTTTTTTTAATTTTTAAATTAAAATTTTTGTTAAGTTTTTTTTTAAATTTTTTTATTTTATTTATTTTTTAGAATTAAAATTTTTTTAAAATTAATTTAAAGAGCCCTATCTCTTTATTTTTTTTTTATATTTTCTTAATTTTTAAAAACATTAAATTAAGCAGTAATATTGTTTGAATTTGAAATAAGTTTTTCTGTTTTAGAGTTTTTGTTAAACCGAATATTAACGCCTTTTGTATTTTTGTTTTTTAATCCACAAAATCACCTTAACTATAACATTTCACAGTTGTTTTTGGAGTCACTGGTGCCGTTAAGCCAGTTGTAAAGTGGTCGACACCATTCATAAAAACGTATTTTATGCATAACGGCATTTATAATAGTTTGCACTTTATCGCCTTCAAAATAATGCGCTCTGATACCGCCGGAAGCTGTTTGTCTGCTTTTTTGAAGCCGTTCAGTTCGGTTGTGTTTGTTTTCATATTTTGTTTTTGTTTTTGAAAAACACAAAAACGAATCAGATTTCAATGCAATTCAATCTGTTGTAATGACTTCATTTGCAGTTGTTGTTGTGTGTTTACAATTTTACAGCAGAACCAGACGACAGACAGACCGAGGGGCAGAGATAGCTGGACCCACAGAAATACGGCCGGCGAACAGCAGAATGGACAGAACAGACAGACATTTCAGTTTATTTGCTTTGTTTATTTTTTTTCAAAGTAGATTTATGTGTTGGTCTGCCGCCGGTTTGACCAAATGATGACCATCTGTATTAAGTTTAAACCGCTATAGCCATACCCTGCTCCGGCTATGATCGCCAGGCCCGTTTGCTCGCTGGCTGGCTGGCTGCCATGATCAGCTGCGACTGTTCATTGTCGGCTGTGTGCCCATAAAACAAAACTGATCATCATGGCCAAGGTTTAGAATGAATGAATCTCCATATTTGATGGCAAACCCCAATGCCAAATCTAACAGATGAACAACTTTTCAAACTACTTGGAATTGACTGCCCGAAGAAAAGAAAATAAATGAATAGACTGTGTGAATAATAACAACCAACGAATAGAAATTGAAGGCAACAAATCTGTCTAAAAGTGTAGATAAGTAAAGCCGCAGCTGTGACTTGGGATGGACCGAAATTGATACCAGGAATAGTGTTGGCCAAAATTAATGCCGAGATTATCTTTTATTTTATTTTTGGAGGCTAAACTTAAATAATAAAACAACAAACGAATTGTGAGAACTGAGAAATTAGAATAGTAAAATTTACATAATTACGGAATTGTAAAGAAATTTAACCGCCTAGAATGCTGGATTTAACCACATTGGACTATTTTATATGAGACCATCTTAAATACTGTACTTTCTGAAATAAAAAAAATTATTTTCCCCTAAATGTGGCATTTACTTAATATAAATAATTACTCATAGTCGTTTCAGAGCAGGACAGGTACAGTTTTTAACCCTGAAAGTTGATTCTTCGTTGAATCGATAACGCATTTTCCTGTAAACGTAATACGCAATGAAAGCTAGAAAGACCTTTTACTGTTGCTTTTTCGATACTGGGGTTGCGGTTCAATATTGTTTTCTAAATCATGGGACCGATAATATTTTTCGCTGTGCATAATTTATTTTTTATTGAAAACCAAAAATCTAATTAAATTTCTGTCGTTCAACAGACACTTGTGTCGAAGGAACGGGAAAAGTCATTATTGTGATTTTTCAGGTCATTCTTGAATTTCGTATTTTAAACCCACACGCATTATCTCGTCACTGTTCAAAGGAGGCCTGTCACCAAGCATTTCTTAAACGGTACTTTAAATGGTAAAAAGGGTATTTTAAGCCGATTATTCCACATTCTTCCTAAAAAAAACGCTTACATGCGACTAAGAACTTTTTAAAGTGTTCTTGAGCTCGTGTAATACAATTGAAATTACTTTTACTCCGATATAGTTTTCCCATAGCAGAATTCCATACCACAGCTAATGGCCATTTATGTGAAAAATCCTCTTCACAATACGAGTACTTGTCATCTTCGAATGAGTACACATCCGTTTTCAAATTATACCGCCATCTGTAATTATTGATAGAGTACCTCCTCCAGCAGGCAATAAAGTCTTCTTCAATTGTAACTTCTCATTGCTCAATCCCCCTCTCCCCACCCATCGCCACAGCCCCTTTCTGAAGCACTTCAGCTGTACGAGTATGTTTGCTTTCAATTTGTACTTTTCAGCTCAAATTAGTTTTCTTTTTTACACAAGTGTTTCCTACTCTTTTTTTTTTAACGACAAAATGCTCTTAGGTTAATTTACACAGCAGCGTTACAATAACAAAACAAACAAAAAACAACAACATAATATTTTAAACGAAATTAAATGCAATGCATAAAAATACTACACGGCGGCAGCACTTGTTGGGAAGAAACGCGCGACTTGTTCGTCTTTCGGAATTTTTAGTGCGGCATCCGTGGAGTATGAGTGTGAAGAGTGTGGCATGGAGTAATGCAATTTTCCACACACACGATCTTTGTCTTTGGGGCGAGATAATATTTTTCCTGGCATTCTACAGAAGTACCCAAATGAAATTCAATGGCAGAAGTATCAGCAGCAGCGACTGGAAAATAGTGTGTGAATGCCGATGTGTGCAGAGGATCATCGGAAAAACGAATGAGTAATTAGATGAATCATTTCGATGGTGTCCGACTGGAATATTGGAGCATAGAGAGAATTATGGCGAAAAGTGATCACAGATCATTGATCCATAAACATGGGTTAGTGATGTATAATAATTTTCATCAAACTGATATAAGGAACTGATGAAATCTATATTATTTTCATTAAACTGATGAGCCATGTTCATCAAATTAATTTATAATTTACATAAAATTGATATACAGTTTTATTAAAATGATGTATATTTTGCATCAACTTAATGTACAATATACATCAAATTGATGTATCATTTTTATTAAGTTGATGTATCGTTTTCATTAAACGGAATCTATTTAATTAACAATTATCATCAAATTGATGTACAGAATTTAACAAACATTAATGAAATGTTCTACACCATTTTTAATAAACTGAACGACATATTCTTCAAATTCATGTTAATTTTTCTTCAAACTGATGTGCATTGTTCATTAGATTGATGTACATCCTTAATTAAACTGATTTATAATTGTCACCAAATTAATGTGTTATCTTCCTCAAATTAATGTATAATTTTCATTAAATTGATGTATCTTTTTTTATTAAATTCATGTACAACTTTCATCAAATTGATGTACAATTTTCCTCAAATTTGTCTACTAATTTCATCAAATTGATGTACAATATTCATCAAAGTGATGTATCATTTTCATCAAATTGATGTACAATATTCATCAAATTGATGTATCATTTTCATCAAATTGATGTATCACTTTCATTAAATTTATGTATTATTTTTGTTAAATTGATGTATAATTTTCATTAAATTGATGTATGATTTTTATTAAATTGATGTTTCATTTTATTAAATTGATGTATAATTTTCACTAAATTGATGTATTTTCTCATAAAATTGATTTACAATTTTCATTAAATTGATGTATCATTTTCATTAAATTGATGTATCATTTTCATTAAATCTATGTACCATTTTCATTTAACTTTTGTATTATTTTCATGAAATTGATGTACATTTCATTAAATTTAATGTATCATTTTCTTAAATTAATGTATCATTTTCATTAAATTGATGTATGATTTTAATTAAATTGATGTATCATTTTCATTAAATTGATGTATTATTTTTGTTAAATTGATGTATCATTTTCATTAAATTGATGTATGAGTTTTATTAAATTGATGTATGAGTTTTATTAAATTGATGTTTCATTTTATTAAATTGATGTATAATTTTCACTAAATTGATGTATTTTGTCATAAAATTGATTTACAATTTTCATTAAATTGATGTATCATTTTCATTAAATTGATGTATCATTTTCATTAAATCTATGTATCATTATCATTTAATTTTTGTATCATTATCATGAAATTGATGTACATTTCATTAAATTTAATGTATCATTTTCATAAATTTCATTTTCATTAAATTGGTGTATGATTTTAATTAAATTGATGTATCATTTTCATAAAATTGATTTACAATTTTCATTAAAATGATGTATCTTTTTCATTAAATGGATGTATCATTTTCATTAAATTGATGTACAATTTATGTATCAGTTTCATTAAATTAATGTACAATTTTCATTAAATAGATGTACAAATTTCATCAAACTGATGTATGTACAATTTTCAACAAATTTGTATACAAATATCATACAATTGGTGTACAATTTTCATCAAGTTGATGTATGATTTTTTACCAAATTGTTGTAAAATGTTCATCAAATTGATTGACAGTTTTCATTAAATTGATGTACAATTTTCTTCAAATTGATAGACAATTCTAAAAAAATTTGAACAATTTTCATCAAACTGATGTACTTTGTTTATCAAATGGTTTATACAAATTCATTAACGTAATTAACGTAAAATTTTCATCAAATTGATTGAAAATTTCCATAAAATTGATGTATGGAATTGAAGAAATTCCAATGGAAAGTTCCACATCAAATTAAAGTGTTGTAGGTTGGAAAATGATGTCCAAATTCAAATTGAAGAATATTTTTTTTTGTCAAGTGTTCTGATCATTGGCCAGTGACAAATTTTCATTGATTGATCAGTGATCAATGTGGGTCAATGCTAGTGAGTATCCTTCGTTTAATCAACATTAGAGCTAAGTTCATTGACTTTTTTTTGTCCATTGAAACTTCTTCGTATACCCTCGTCACTGGTTGTGTTTCCCCTCCCCCCTCTAAGAACAAGTTGCATGCATCATGAATCTTAGCATTAAAATGACGACAACGGCAGCAACCATCAACGTCGTCGCATTCTATGATGATGTGGTTCTTCCACTAGGAAGAGCAGCCACAGCCGCAGCAGCAATGATAGCGACACCCGTAAGACTAGCACCAGCACCAGCAACACCAACAATAACAACTTCTCTCCAAACTCTAATAATGACAACATATTGCACGCAATGCATAAAACGTTGATGCCAAAAACACAAGTAACCGTGGCACACAAATCACTCGAACGAATTCGCATTCACATTCACATTCGCATTCATTTCGTATTCGTATTATGGAAAATAACTTGTTCTTTTGTGCTTCATGGAACATCCATCCATGAGGCATCCATATATCCATACGTACGTACCATATATGTGTGTCTGGCACGGACGGGCGGAATTGGAAGATGATGACCGACCGAGTGGGGGCTGGAACGTTGTTTGCCGGCTGTTCCTCTTTGCTGCAGCTATGACGGTGCCTGTTATGCTTCTGGTTTAAGTGGAATAGTATTTCATATCTATCTTTAGCATGGCATTTTTCCGGTATGTCGTCGTCGCCGTCACCATCATCGTCGTAGTGTATCCCATCCCATAGACAAAAAAGAACAGAGCACCACAAACTCGCTTGTTGTAGTATAAAAGGGGGGCTTTGTGGGGTGTGTGGGACACAAGTGTCATATATATCTGTATTGTGGCAATGGTGGAGGAGTAACGAGCAGAGATTGCGGGAGGTGGTTGAAACAAAACAAAAAATAGAATAGAATAAGAAAAACCAAAAAAGACGTTATCATTACTTAAAGTCGTTATTTAATGGTAATGACAAGTGTCGAGTGATGTTTAATACATAAGTGTGTTGTACCAGCATATACAAGTGCTGCATCCTACAGTGGGTGACAAAAGAATCAAGACAGATGGTAGAATTAAAATTAAGGATCGATCGGTAGTCGACATGAAATGTTAGTGCGGTGGCATAGCATAGGAACTGGACACTATTTTAATCCCATCAGATAATATTATACCGAGTTCCGAGTTCAATAACTTAGGTTTTAGGTTAGAATTAGATTTATTTATATGAATTATTGAAATCCCTTATATGAATTAATTGTTACACTAAGATAGAAACCCTGTTTCGGTTTAATGGAAAGCACTTTCACTCAAACCCAACACAGTTTCCATCTTGAGTGATTTTCCAATTACGGTGATCGTTATTTGTACATGCACTAGTGTAAAATCATAGCAGGTTTTAAGCGGAAGCGGAACACAGTAAAGCCGCTAATTTATTTGGCCGAATTACTTTTGAAGCGGTAACCAAATGAACCTTGTAAACAGAATCCTAAGCTATTGCTTTTTTTATTGTTTTTTTGTCTTGCACAATTGGATACTGCTTACACTGACAGCAAAACAACTAACAGAATTGTACATGGTCCTTCGAACCGGTACTTCGAATAGTCATGTAGATCGTGGGGCCACAAAAGACACCGAAATATATTTTTCAATCGATTCGACATCATGGATTAGACTGTCAATTAACTACTCTATGGTCATTTGCGTCTTAAGAGAAATCTATGCTGCCTCTACTATCACTGCAGTTCTTAAGGAAAATTTATAAATGTAATCATGCCACCTTAAACTCCCCATTATCGAATATTAAGAAACACTCGCTTAAAACTGCATTTTTTTTTTTTTTTGTTAAGAAAAAGGATACAATCGAACCCGACTCTTAACTTGCAGTTGCCGCTATTATTTCCAGCTTCACTTGAATTATTTCTTTCACGAGACCAACTGATGCTTTTAATTCGGACTTTGCTGAATACTGAAGTTATTTCTTTCTTGAACCACACAATTGATGCTGTTACTTACAGCCTCACGGCAGTTATTCGTTTTGGTGTGGCTTTTTTTAAGTACAGTACAAAATTATTCTAACCTATTTGGCGATGCTGCCAAAATATACAAATATTAATGAGTGCTGGGGCATTCTAAAGCCATGCCGGCTATTCGGTTTCATCTTGGGTCCAACATACTCCCACAGTCGAAGTTTTCCTTAATTAAGATACTAAAAAGTTTTTCAGTAACTGTAAAATAACTTCAGTTATGTGCCACAGTGTAGACCAAAAATCTCCTATGCCTTTAATTCCATAATAATTGTATGCCCTCATACAATTACGTCTTGGGCGAATCATTTCTACGCCAACTGATATGCCAATTGTCCAATAGAACTTCTACCAAAAGATCAAATTAAATTACTTAGAATCTATTGCAATTAGAGAAGAGAGTCTTAATAATTATTCACTTACCGCAGCACTTGTGGAAATCGGCCGCACTCCTCTCGACTTTGCCATATTTCCTGCCGTCATCGGCAGATTTCCATTAAAATTCGATTTGAACTTGATTTGAAAAAAGGAGTCGTTTATGCCACAACACAGAAAATTGCTGGAGGAACGAACCTACGAACGATTGATCAATTACAGCGAAACATTTTCTCAATGTTCGCATTTTAATGGCATTCGACACACACACACACACACAGCACGCTTGCATCCCAGCAAAAGCGGGCAAAATTAGCGAAAGACACTCGAACATGCGAGATGGCAAAAACGCAAAAAACTCGTTAAAATTGCAAATGCACTTGTGCGGCAACTGCAATTGATTCAAATTTCTAGTTTAACTAGAACGTACATATGTATGGACGGGGTATGGAAAATCTCTGTGTGTGAGTGAGTGAATGACACTCATTGTACGCGTACGTGTGTGTGTGTGACACAAATACATATTCGAATAGCAGCAGCAGCAGCTGTTTTAAATGCATCCTAAAACAACAAAAACCTAATCCACGAAAGAAAGAAATTAGATGGCTTATGCGAGGGGTGGGCTAAAAGTTTTTGTAGTATTTGAAATTAGGTGAAGGTTAAAACGTTTTCATTTGTCAAAAGGTAGCGGAGAGCAAGATTACATTTTTTTTTCTTTCTTGAGGTACAAAAAAATACAATCGTGTGACACCCACTGCGCCGATAGTTTTTTCAAGTACAAAATTAATAAATTTATTCTATTAATTATTTATATTAATTTTTTAATTAATTCTATTAATTTTTTAATTAATTCTATTAATTTTTTTTAAATAATTCTATAATTTTTTTAATTAATTCTATTTTTTTTAATTAATTAATTCTATTAATTTTTTAATTAATTCTATTAGTTTTTTAATTAATTCTATTAATTTTTTAATTAATTGTATTACTTTTTTTAATTAATTCTATTAATTTTTTTTATTAATTCTATTAATTTTTTTATTAATTCTATTAATTTTTTAATTAATTCTATTATTTTTTTAAATTAATTCTATTATTTTTTTAATTAATTCTATTAATTTTTTTTAATTAATTCTATTAATTTTTTTATTAATTCTATTAATTTTTTTAATAAATTCTATTAATTTTTTTTATTAATTCTATTTATTTCTTTAATTCATTCTATTAATTTTTTCAATTAATTCTATTCTTTTTTATTTAATTAATTCTACTAATACACAATAAACCTGAATTTAAAAAAAAAATATTTTTTTATTTTTATTCTTTTGCTGAATACTGAAGTTATTTCTTTCTTGAACCACACAATTGATGCTGTTACTTACAGCCTCACGGCAGTTATTCGTTTTGGTGTGGCTTTTTTTAAGTACAGTACAAAATTATTCTAACCTATTTGGCGATGCTGCCAAAATATACAAATATTAATGAGTGCTGGGGCATTCTAAAGCCATGCCGGCTATTCGGTTTCATCTTGGGTCCAACATACTCCCACAGTCGAAGTTTTCCTTAATTAAGATACTAAAAAGTTTTTCAGTAACTGTAAAATAACTTCAGTTATGTGCCACAGTGTAGACCAAAAATCTCCTATGCCTTTAATTCCATAATAATTGTATGCCCTCATACAATTACGTCTTGGGCGAATCATTTCTACGCCAACTGATATGCCAATTGTCCAATAGAACTTCTACCAAAAGATCAAATTAAATTACTTAGAATCTATTGCAATTAGAGAAGAGAGTCTTAATAATTATTCACTTACCGCAGCACTTGTGGAAATCGGCCGCACTCCTCTCGACTTTGCCATATTTCCTGCCGTCATCGGCAGATTTCCATTAAAATTCGATTTGAACTTGATTTGAAAAAAGGAGTCGTTTATGCCACAACACAGAAAATTGCTGGAGGAACGAACCTACGAACGATTGATCAATTACAGCGAAACATTTTCTCAATGTTCGCATTTTAATGGCATTCGACACACACACACACACACAGCACGCTTGCATCCCAGCAAAAGCGGGCAAAATTAGCGAAAGACACTCGAACATGCGAGATGGCAAAAACGCAAAAAACTCGTTAAAATTGCAAATGCACTTGTGCGGCAACTGCAATTGATTCAAATTTCTAGTTTAACTAGAACGTACATATGTATGGACGGGGTATGGAAAATCTCTGTGTGTGAGTGAGTGAATGACACTCATTGTACGCGTACGTGTGTGTGTGTGACACAAATACATATTCGAATAGCAGCAGCAGCAGCTGTTTTAAATGCATCCTAAAACAACAAAAACCTAATCCACGAAAGAAAGAAATTAGATGGCTTATGCGAGGGGTGGGCTAAAAGTTTTTGTAGTATTTGAAATTAGGTGAAGGTTAAAACGTTTTCATTTGTCAAAAGGTAGCGGAGAGCAAGATTACATTTTTTTTTCTTTCTTGAGGTACAAAAAAATACAATCGTGTGACACCCACTGCGCCGATAGTTTTTTCAAGTACAAAATTAATAAATTTATTCTATTAATTATTTATATTAATTTTTTAATTAATTCTATTAATTTTTTAATTAATTCTATTAATTTTTTTTAAATAATTCTATAATTTTTTTAATTAATTCTATTTTTTTTAATTAATTAATTCTATTAATTTTTTAATTAATTCTATTAGTTTTTTAATTAATTCTATTAATTTTTTAATTAATTGTATTACTTTTTTTAATTAATTCTATTAATTTTTTTTATTAATTCTATTAATTTTTTTATTAATTCTATTAATTTTTTAATTAATTCTATTATTTTTTTAAATTAATTCTATTATTTTTTTAATTAATTCTATTAATTTTTTTTAATTAATTCTATTAATTTTTTTATTAATTCTATTAATTTTTTTAATAAATTCTATTAATTTTTTTTATTAATTCTATTTATTTCTTTAATTCATTCTATTAATTTTTTCAATTAATTCTATTCTTTTTTATTTAATTAATTCTACTAATACACAATAAACCTGAATTTAAAAAAAAAATATTTTTTTATTTTTATTCTTTTAAAATCTTTAATTAATCCTATTAATTTTTTTAAATTATTATTAATTTTTTAATTAATTCTATTAATTTTTTAATTAATTCTATTAATTTTTTAATTAATCCTATTAATTTTTTAATTAATTCTATTAATTTTATTAATTAATTATTATTAATTTTTAAATTAATTCTATTAATTTTTTAATTAATTGTATTAATTTTTTAATTAATCCTATTAATTTTTCAATTAATTCTATTAATTTTATTAATTAATTATATTAATTTTATTAATTAATTATATTAATTTTTTAATTAATTATATTAATTTTTTAATGAATTCTATTAATTTTTTAATTAATTCTATTTATTTTTTAAATTAATTCTATTAATTTTTTTAATTAATTAGATTGATTTTTTAATTCATTTTAATTCTATCAATATTTTAATACATTTTTTAACTGAATTAAACATAAACCACTTATTATCTAATACGTATTTTCTGTTTACTTGATACTTTGGTTAATTGCTTACTATCCGATCCATCAAAAAATTATTTGTCATAACTAACTGAGACAGTAAAGATGTTTAATTAATATATTACTTATTTCAATTAATATTTTAGGTTATTTAATTAATTTTTTAATAGAATTAAACTCAAAATGTGTGGCTGAGAATATGTTCAGTGTGTTCCTTCGTGTACATTCGATCCCTTAGAAATTATTTCCGTAATTAAACATTTTTTAAATTCAAATTAATTTAATTGAAATTAAGTTATTTGTTTTCTTATTTAAATCAATTTATTTTGTTATTGAATTAAACATTTAAAAATAAAATAAAAAAATGACTCATTTAGAATTTTTTTTTAATTTGTAGTTAGTAACATATGCTCAATTAATCAAATTAATCAATATTTCTGTTGATGCAATTAATTATTTAATTGAAATTCAACAACCACTCTACTCGCTGCATTATTTTTTCTCCGTTCACATACATATATATTTTTAAATATCCCTTACCGGCCACTCATCCATTCCTATCCCCATTTACTTTCTTGCCCTTTGCTCGATAATGTAAAGCTGCCCGTTTTTAATTACCACAACGTAATATAACACTTGCGGGGTTAAAACGCGTGCAGCATTAATGTGAGAAGGCAGGGAGGTTAATATTGATGTAAAGGTTTTAAATCATAGAAGTGATTGGACATTTAGTCGCATCATTAATAAAAAAAATCATTTTTCCCAAAAAACTAAATTTGGTGATAGTAAATTACGATATTTTTTTTATTTTACAGCGAGTTGCCCACCCCAGTTTTTCTTTGTCCCGCACTCTCAGGGCTTACCATAAGTGTATGTCATCATTCATTCGTGTGCTACCCTTTGCTTAATGACCACTCTGCCATCATTATGGTGGTCGGTATTTTCACCGCCATACACTTATAATCGTATGTCATTCGAAAAAATCCAGAGTCATCCATCAATCGCAGGATGGATTTTCTGTTTTTTTTTTTTTTTTTTTTTGTCGTCCATACATGTCAGATATTATGTGGGATGGTGTTTTTATTAAATGCTGACGATTTTTTTCGAATTCAAATGATGACGAACAAAAACAAAGAACCAACAACTGCAAATTAATATTACGTTGGAAAATGTTCGCAAACATTTATACTTCATATGTAAAACTCATTCGGGTGTACATGGATATGGATGGAAAAATAGGGTTGGCTTAGAGTTGGATTTTAAAATCAGCTGATCTATTAAGAGTGGATAAATTGTTAACTTTTAGGGAGGATTCTTAGTTTTTGGCCAACTATATGTGTTCTTTTTAGTTGACTGACACATTTGACTTATTCAGAGTCCTCACACTTTAGCTCTGGGCTCTGGTTTGCAAAACATTAACATGCAGAACACCCTAATATACCTACGTACATGTATGCGCCATGTTGATTGTATATATTATGGTAAATGTCAATATTTTCCAAATGAATGTTTATTTGTTTGCAAAGGAAATACTCAAACACAATCTGAGTGAAATGTTGAAATTGAATACATGCAATATTGAATGCGTTGCTGTCATCATCATCACCAACATCACATCAACATCGCTGTTGTCTGTCGTTTCGAAAATAAATAAAAAAGGAATGGAATAAATAAAAAAAAAATCAATAACATAAGTTAAACAGAAAAAAAACAAATACATATCACGAAAAATTAAGGAAAATTAAATTTAGATAATTTTGTAGGAGATATTTAAAAACAGCCAAAGGCAATCTGGAACAGGCGACCCAAGTCATAGGCAGATTCTTTCCAGCAGAGGACAGATTGAAGACTTTTCCAAAGTCAAAATTGTTTCCAAAGACAATCTAGTGGACAGTCTGATGTGAAGCTGACAACGTACCATTGAATTTTGTATAAACGCATTAGGGACATGTGGAGTTTGCAGAGTTTGTCCTCTACGGTAGGATGGGCTCGTGCCCCTAACATGCCAAGAGGGAAACAATGACAAATACATGGTTTCGAATTGGTACTCACGTGTAGCTATGTTGCATGTGAGGGCATTGGTAGACTCATTGTTTTCATACGATGTAAAATACGAAATAGGATTTCATCGTGATGTTAAAACAAAAATATAAAATGGCATAGTTTTAAGGACGATATCCCTTTATTAAAAATTGTTTAATTTTCAGTTTAATTAATATGTACTTCAATTAATGCAATTATTTTTCAATTAATGCGATTAATTGTTCAATTATTTCCATTAGTTTTTTAAATAATTCAATTAATTTTTTAAATAATTCAATTAATTTTTTAATTAATGTAATTAATATTGTATTAATGCAAAAAAATTTTAATTATTTAACAACAATTTTGTAATTAATTAAAAACAATGTTATTAATTAACTCAATTAATTTTTTTAATAATTTCATAATTATTTTAATTGATTTTTTAATTAACTCTATTATTTTTTTCATTAATACTATTAATTATTGTAATTTATTCTTTTATTAATTAATTAATAATGATGAATTCTATTAATTTTTTTACTTAATTCGATTATTTTTTAATTAATTCCTTCATTAATTTTTTTTAATTAATTTCTTCATTAATTTTTTAATAAATTCATTCATTATTTTTTTAATGAAATCTTTCATTGAATTTTTAATGAATTCTTTCATTAAGTTTTTAATGAATTCTATTTTTTTGTTACTTAATTCGATTAATTTTTTTTTTTTATTAATTTCTTCATTAATTTTAATAAATTCTTTTATTAATTTTTTTTAATTAATACTATTAATTTTTTAATTAACTCTATTATTTTTTTAATTAATACTATTAATTTTTGTAATTTGTTCTTTTATTAATTTTTTAATGAATTCTATTTTTTTGTTACTTAATTCGATAAATTTTTTTTAATTAATTCCTTCACTAATTTTTTTTTAATTAATTCCTTCATTATTTTTTTTTAATTAATTCCTTCATTAATTTTTTTAATAAATTCTTTCATTATTTTTTTAATGAATTCTTTCATTGAATTTTTAATGAATTCTTTCATTAATTTTTTAATGAATTCCATTTTTTTGTTACTTAATTCGATTAATTTTTTTTAATTATTTTCTTCATTAATTTTTTTTAATTAATTCTTTCATTAATTTTTTAATAAATTCTTTCATTAATTTTTTAGTAAATTTTTTCATTCATTTTTTTAATTAATTCTATTAATTTTTTATTTAACTCTATTATTTTTTAATTAATACTATTAATTTATGTAATTTGTTCTTTTATTAATTTTTTAATGAATTCTATTTTTTTGTTACTTAATTAATTAATTCCTTCATTGGTTTTTTTAATTAATTCCTTAATTAATTTTTTAATAAATTCTTTCATTCATTTCTTTAATTAATTCTATTAATTTTTTAATTAATTCTGTTAATTTTTTAATTAATTCTATTAATTTAATTATTTCTATTATTAATTTTTTAGTTTATTTTTATAATAATAATAATTATTTTGTTACTAATTTGAATTAATTTTTGTAATTAATTCTTTCATTATTTTTTTAATTCATTCCATTAATTTTTTAATTAATTCTATAAATTTTTAAATTAATTAGATTATTTTTTTATTAATTTATTTAATTATTTTATTTCATTCAAAGAATTTCATAATTAATTCAATTAATTTTGGAAAGGTGGATCCGAGGCCAATTTTTTTTTTGTTAAATTTCGCTTAAATTTGAGTTCTAGAACAAAACATGTTTTTCGGCCTAGTTTTCTGAAGTTTTAATTGACACAACACACGATCTTTTGAAACAAATGGCAATATTTTTTACAATGAAACTGCTTTGAAATTAAAGATAACGGTATTAAATGAAAAAGCTATACGGAAATTTATCGGAACATTTTTTCAAAATATCCAATTCGGCGAAATTGCCAAAAACAAACTGTGCTAACATTGCAAAACTGTATAAATGCTCAGTAAAGAGTAAGTAAGTGGTTTTTCTATTTTCATTTCTAAATTTCCGCAAGCTGTGGTCAGTTTCCCTAAAACTTTCTCAACGTAAAGTTTTCCAATAAAATAACCTCACGATTTAGCTCGCTAAGCATGAGCGATAAATTGCGTAAAACAACTCAAATTCCAAAGTGAATGCAACTTCCTGACATTGTTGGATTGGCTTCGATGAAAAGAACAACTGAAGAATATACCGACGCCGACAAATTGTTTTCCTGGCTTTTCATGAGTTGTTGTTGGGATCGAAAAGAAACTTCAAACAAATGCGTAGAAAAACGAAAAATGTAAACTTTATTTGCCACGTTTTTTTTTTTTTGTTCTGTTTTCTTCATGCCATTCAAGTGCAACCCAGCATATGATCACGGTGAAAACTCCAAAACAAAAGAAAACAAAACAGCAGGAAAAACTGTATTTTGTTTAAGCTTCTTTGGCAGAGAGACTGAGAGGGCGAGAGAGAGCAACCTCCACTTTCGCTGATTGTTGGCAAACGATGCGTTCCTGAAAATTTATGCGTTCAT
This sequence comes from Hydrotaea cyrtoneurina, assembly GCA_958296145.1. Taxonomy (NCBI): domain Eukaryota; kingdom Metazoa; phylum Arthropoda; class Insecta; order Diptera; family Muscidae; genus Hydrotaea; species Hydrotaea cyrtoneurina. The sequence goes on along the minus strand of OY282514.1, from coordinate 73,957,560 downwards.
TTAATTAAATCTACCGTCTTTTTTTGTTTTTCTTTTTAAATGAACAATTTCGTTTTGAGTTTTTTTGTTTTGTTATATTTGGCTTTGTTTCTTTTGCGAAAATGAACCACAGCAGGTTTTTTTTTTTTTTTTTTTGATGTCAGTCAGTCTGTGTTGCTGTTTGTGCTCCATTGTCCATCCTCCTCTCTCTCTGTTGCTAGTTAAGGTTATAATTACACGGCCGTTTCCTCAGACACAGGGTGCGTGTGCAGCTGTGATTTCGTTTTCTCCGCCTTTTTAGCCAAAAACAAAACAAAAAAATCCACAAAAAGTTAAGATTGATGCCCGTTTAATGAAAAAGATGGGGTTTTTTTTACACAGCTCATCATTGGTAATGTGTGAACAGCAACCACTTCAGGTTGCCTTGAATGATGAAGTCAAACATCGTCAGCAACGCCACCAAATTGCGCGGACGGCAACGATGACTACGAAACAACAACAACAAAACACCAAGAACTCAACTACATTTACTAATTATATTAAGAGATAGTGGGTGTTTCAACGTTGTGTGATATGATTAATTGGAGAGGGGAACATCATACAAGTGTACATAGGTTTTTGCTCACAAACAATTATTTGCCGCAATTAACATGTATGTGAAATGCTTAAAAGTATAAAATAATTATGTGCAATAATAGAAAATACACATTGCAAAATTTTCATTGCAATAATGAAACGTTTTCATTTAATCAATGAAACATTTTCATTGCATTAATGAAATGTTTTCGTTACATCAATGAACGATTTTCATTCCATCAATGAACTATTTTCATTTCGCCAATGAAATATTTTCGTCCATTTTGATTTTGGGTCCATTTTACCTTCAGAAAAATAAACCCAAAGTTTTATAAAAAAAATCTATTTCTTGGGGCATTTGTTTATTTTTGTGTGAGAACTAAATTTAATTTCTTACAATGGGAAAATTTTTAATTATTAAAATGTTCACACGCATTCGCGTCATTTTTCAGTAAGCTGGTAAAATTACTTGTCTTTCTGACAGACTTTTTTTTTGAAATACAATAAAAAAAAGCCTTCTCCAAAAAATTATTCCAGAAGGCCTTCTTAATAAAAGAATAAAAGATCCCATACACATTCCCCTATCGCTTCTCAAAGAAAGACTTCGAAAGTCGTACTCCTTCCGGATGGCCTTCCCGAGAATTTAACATTTAGCAGACCGTCTTTTTATTAAATACAAATATCTCAACAACATGACTACTTCTCTTCCCGTCCAATATTTTTTAGAAGGCCTTTTTGTTTTTATACCCGTCCTAGTGGTTGTAGGCAACACCGGAACCTGTTGGACTATATTATCTTCTTTTGCTTTATCTACCACCTTGTCGATATGAACAATCTTTTCCCCCCAAAACAACAATTTCTTACTTTGTTGCGTATCCACAAAAATCATTTGCAATTAAATTAAAAAGTAATGGAAAATTTCAGCAAATGAAAGACAAATTGCATATTTAGCCACTGATATTAAATTTAAGATTACATTGTTTTATTGTTATTCTACAAAAATAGAAAAAAACGTTTTTAATTAAAGTGATTTCGGTGGTACAAAAAATTCGCAATATCACTAAATTGTCTAATGGCGCATAATATTAATCATATTATCTTTTTTTCTGTTTAAGGTAAGAACTAAAATATGCTTATGCAATTTTAACGGATCATGTGGTAGAAATGATTGGTGGTGAGTCAATACCTTTCTCAATATTCGGTAAGGTAACAGATGGGGAACTTCCATTAAATTAGTGAAATGCATTGGATATTTTTTCCATACAGACCTACCTGAAACTACCGTTTTTAAACGACTAAAAATGGCAAATAATTTTTAGGGAGAAGATTTACATGTCGCAATTGTTGTTCGAATGCATTTCTTTAAATCATTCAAATTTGGGTTTGTTTAGTTAACTTCATATTTGCAATAAGCACACATGAAAAATTCAGGTGCAGTAAGGTCGGGATACCTTCTTTCTTTGGGACCACGTGCATGTTAAAGTCTACGCCAACAACCTAGTGTCGATTCAAGACCTCAAAGATAGAATGTATCGAGGACAAGCAAAGGGCAGCCACTTTGCGATTTGGTTATGGAAAATTTCATGAAAAGGATATGGTCCTGTAAGCGTGGTCGTGGTGGCTATTTGGCAGATTTTATTTTGCATTATTAACGGCATACCTTATTATGAAATAAAAATCCGATCATTTATCTCCAAAAATTCCATTTTTCTTTGAATACCAAAATATCACCTCTTGTTGGAAAACCCTGTACATTAACCTGTTGAGAAGTCCTGTGAGAATGCCAAGACTCTTTTTGTCAAATCCGCGATCTCGGTTGTTAGCAGCAGTCAATTTTTGTGGTTAGTAACCACGTAACCACTGGTTACGTCTTCGTCTGACCTATTCGTCTAATGTGGCTTGAATTATTTTATTTCGCCAAATTTTTTAAAGACGTTTTGAGAAGACCTCAGTACAATATATTCAGGATGGCAATTGAGTATATGCAGCCGAAGACGAGGTAGACCTGCCTACACCTGGAGAAGGTTTTTCGAATCAGAAATCATCTTGGTCCGAAATAAAACTAATAGCGTATGATAGACAAAGATAGTAAAGGGTTATCCATTTTGCGGTTTCAAAAGTAAACCTAAACAAAACACATATAAAATATTTTTTTTTCATGATATTTTTTTTTTATTATAAAGATTGAACGTTGACATTATGTGTGAAACACTACGTCATTTAAATGACCGCCACGCGAAGCGTTGCAAGCATTGATTCGTTTGAGGTAATTTCGGACTAGTTTTTGGCACATATTAGGCGGTATCTCAGTCATAACTTGACGAATGTTGGGTCGTAAGTGCTCAAAAGTTAAAGGTTTATCAGCATAAACACGGTCCTTCGCGTAGACCCACTAAAAAAGTCTAATGGTGTCAAATCCCATGATCTTGGTGGCCAGTTGATGTCGCCACGACGAGAAATTACGTGGCCAGGAAATGTGTCTTGCAATAAAGTCATATTCGCTCGAGTTGTGTGACACCGTCTTGTTGAAACCACATATTCCCCAAGTCGTATTCTTCAATAGCAGTCAAAAAAAAAACTCGGTTATCATACGACCATTACGCTCCGAATTGACGGTGACAGTCGTTCCCTAGTCGTTTTCGAAGAAGCAAGGTCCAATTACACCTTCGAACCAAAGAGCGCAGCAAACAGTGACTTTTTGTGGATGTAATGGCCGCTCTTCAATTATTTGAGGATTCTCAGAACCCCAAATATGACAATTTTTGGTTTATTAACATACCCACCGAGTGAGAAATGTGCTTCATCGCTGAAGAAAAGTTTGATCGAAGAATCGCCGTCCAATGCCTGTTGTTCAAGCACCCATTCCACGTATCTACGATGTTGTGAATGGTCAGCTGGCTTCAGTTGTTGTGTGAGCTGGACTTTATATGGATGTAGGTGTAGATCCAAATGCAAAACACGCCATTATGTGACAGTAAGACAGTCCTAATTCCTGAGCACGACGAGGAATCGAGACATTCGGGTCTTCGGCCACACTTTCACTTACAGCAGCGATATTTTTAGCGGAACGAGCGAAACGATGATGCACACGCCTTACTCCAGTCTCTTCAAATTTCTTCACAATTTCGCCAATTGCTTGCGTAGTTGGACGATTATGTAAACCATAATCTCCTCTCAAAGCACGATATGTGGCTGTGCCAGAATCACCATTTTGTAGTAAGTTTTAATAATTTTTACGCGTTGTGCAATCCATATTCCTCAAAGCCAGACTTCCAACTGAAAAAAAAAAATAATGGTTGAACAACATAGTTTGACAGGTGTCGAATTCCAGCCCTATACTTTTGAAACCACGAAATGGATAACCCTTTAGAATACATTACCGGAACGTGGAGCCTTTTATTCCTTCTTTTTCCATTTAGAGAAGGAGTGTGTCTGCTTTCGTTTTTGCAGACTTCGGCGTAGCTATGACCCTCTGTGTGGGTTTATTTTCATTGCTCCGCACTTGCCAGACTTGAGGTGCTTCCTGCCTGGCTTTCCTTCTTTAATTTCTCCGTTGATCTTGGTCTTTTTCCCCATTCTTATTATGTTGAACAGTTCTTGTAGTTTTGAGAGTCCAATTCTAGAAATTGTTCGCTCAACCTGGGTCAACGTTTGACCTTTCGTATTTTCCTACCCTAATTTGTAATTACTGTAATTAATCAAATCTATTTATCAGTTAATCAATTGATCTCGGTATTAAACAATAAAGTTATTCGATTGTTCTTTCACTTCATAGCATTTTATGGCTATTTTCCATTTGTCTATCTGGTCTCGTGCCATCAGCATGAACTTTTCCATTTCCAAAACAGGTGCCGACATTCGGTGGAGGAAGCGCCGTTTCCTCCGCAGTCGGCTGTTTGGTGGATGAGTATTTTGCGTGGCTTTTCTCCGTCGAAATGGTGGCGTATTTTTTTTTAATTTATAAATGTATGTATGTATGTAAATGCACATATGTTCATATGTATATAATATATTTTTATATACATATGTAGGTATGTTCCTAAACAGGTGTGATTATAACCAATTGTTGTCATGCCATGACTAATCATGCAAAAATGTAAATACTTATTTTTTTTTTTCGAAAAAACAAGAGAGACAACCTCGTCAAAGCGAAGAGCCGGAGTTGGGAATCCAAGAAGAAGAAGACAAAACGTTCGCCATCGGAAAATGGAAAGAACGAAAAAAAAATGAAAACCCATAAATAAAAAAAAAGGAAAATTGTTCTTTGCTATTAATATTATCCATATTAGGAGGAGGGGCGTAGGCAAAACTCCACCTGGCATGGACACTTATTTGAATAAATGTCAGTTGTGTTGTTGTTGCCTATTGATTTGCAAGTTCGACTGCCACCTTTTCTGTATTGTGTTTGCGTTGTTTATGCCTCATTTCAGGGAACTTGGGGAGTTTGCTATGAAACTTATGAATTATTAATTGCATTTGTTGCCGCAACTAATGAAGTGAATTATTTAAAAGCGGGCCGGTGGAGGTTGGTGTCGATACAATGACAGTTTTGGAAAATTACTGCCTTTTTTGGGTTGATTTGTTTATACACAGATTCATGGGTAGTTATGAACGGTAATTATGCATTTCCAAGTTCTTCGAATAACCAAATGACGTCTTGCTAACTAAGGAAAAAAGATGAACAATAAATAAAAAAAAAGGAACACTAAAGTAACTGCCTGTTTACCTAAAACGATTTTTTTCGTTCGTTACAAATCGTCAATATTGGAAGCGTTATAAAATGGGCTTCAGACATTATTCTATTCTAGTTTTCGCATATACATATGTAAGCTATGGACATCTGGAACACAATCTCAAAAGAATGAGCTCTCACTACTGTCAAACATCCAATTTATTGCGCCATCACTTTTGACAATTTGTAACGAACGAACAAAATCGTTTTATGGAAACAGGCAGTTACTTTAGTGTTCCTTTTTTTTATTATTAGTCAGCAAGACGACATTTGGTTATTCGAATTAGTTGGAAATGCATAATATATTTAAACTAGTAAGTTGTAATGCGCCTATGGCGCCCGTTAATTTGCTTGAGAAAGTATTTGGTATTTAATTTTAAAAATTTTGTAAAAAATATTTTGAGAAAACTATTTTGTAAAAAAAAATTTCGAAAAAAAATAAAATTGGGAAAAAAAAATTGTAGAAAAAAAATTTTTGATGAAAAAAAAAATTTGTTGAAAAAAAAAATTTTTGTGGAAAAAAAAAATGTTTGTTGAAAAAAAAAAGTTTGCTGAAAAAAAAAATTTTTGTTGAAAAAAAAAATTTTGTTGAAAAAAAAATTTTTGTGGAAAAAAAAAATTTTGTTGAAAAAAAAAAAAATTGTGGAAAAAAAAAATTTTGTGGAAAAAAAAAAAATTTGTAAAAAAAAAATTTTTGGAAAAAAAAAATTTTGGTAAAAAAAATTTGGGGAAAACACAATTTCTGTGCAAAAAAAAATATTATTTTTTTTATTATTATTATTTATAGAATTATTATAGAATGCCTATTTAAATTCCTACGTACTGCGTGACAGAGTCAGTGAATCAGTGAATCAGGGAATCAGGGAATCAGTGTATCAGTGAATCAGTGTCGAGGGTAAATATATATTAAGATATATTTACTTGGACTGATAAGTCAATGCTTCCCATTTATTTCATCTGCTTAGGCAGTACGGGAGCACCTAGATCAATATCCCCGGATATATTCAAAATTTACACGATGACTTTATGGCTTGACTTTTTTTTAAATTGTATTTTGGATTTGCTCCCAAAAGTTATATGAATTCATACGTTGACTTTTTGCTTGCGACTCTGTTTGATTTTTTTTTTCATGTCTACTTTTGAATGTTGTTGACACGTAAAGCAAAATGTGTGAAGTCAAAAAAAAATTTAAAAAAAAAAAAACCTAAAAATGTGTGAAGTAAAAAAGAAATTTAAAAAAAAAACTCAAATTTGAGATGTGTAACTTTTTTCCTACTCCGCAACCTTCTCAACACCTTTCGGCTACAAGCTTGAAAATCATAATTTTAAAATCAAGCAAAAAGTCATCGTGTAAATCGGGTCTATCACTTCCGTAGAAGTTCCACTCAGAACTTGTGGAGCTAAAGTTATTCTCCGCCCAAGATTCGCAGTCTAATGGACATAGCTATATGCTAACACAGGGTGAGACGGCACACTAAAACACCGATAAGAAACTTCGAGAAAGCCTCCAACGTCTCCATACGATCTAGCGAGGAATGTGTCCAGAAACTCCATCAATGAAGAGGAACAGATTTCAATCTTTGCAGACGGTTTGCAAATGGAGACTGGATGGGACAAAGACAAGGACCTAGGTCCCTGGTCATATAGTCGAAATCGAGCTGGCAGACATACGTGCCCGGAAGGTCTCTGAATCACCGGGTGTGCCAGAAACTTCTTACATGGGAAAACCTTTTTTGAATTACTAATTTGTATTGTCCAAACAAGACAAACCAGTACCAGTAGTCGCTCTTTGTGTCCAGAACCTAAATCATAAAACGACCAGATCGTTACAAGGATTTTGGCAAACAATAGAGAAAGCAGTCGGTCAGAAGTCAACACATTGTAGAGCAAGACTCATGAGAACCACAGATCCAGGTGTTCAGCAATGTCATTTAAACTGGGAGCCTGGTCGTTGACAACCTTGAATAGCTTGCAAGTTCACCCCTGACTACCTTAACGAAATTCATCGAAAGTCTGTATATCATGATACACTCCAACAGCAATCCTATACCTTCACTTACTTCTCCGCCAACCAAGGATATCAGAATTAGCCAATGTATTGCTTTCGAGTCGCTCTAACCATCTTTAATCCTATTTAACCTACCTTAACCAACTAGAAACGGGTATTCGGTGTCTTCACCATGGCAGTAACCAATAAATTACAAGGAAAGTTCAGCTCGACGCTTTGGAAAATTTTTCTTCAGATAAGGAGTTGGCTCATCATGTCTATTCACTAATTGCTTAACAAAGCACTTCATGGTTCTGACCTTTACGATGATAATCTGGTCAAATCCAATAGAACCGTCATTCTCCATTATTCTTCAGAGAAGGTCCATGGGAATCCAGAGCGGTAGCTGTTACCACATTATGCCTGGCCGCGTATGGAAGGTCGGGAGGGTTACTGGTACCAACAACACAGTGAGCCCCTGTCACTCTGAAAATCAAGCAATTCCGTTTCCCTGGACGTGTGGCTAGCCTGCCAGGTGAGACCTCTCCGGACTTGTTTTTGTGGGTTTATTTGGAAAGCAAACTATTCCATTGACGAACTCCAGGCAAATAGTAATGAAAAACTCAAGAAAACGGGTACATTTTTACCAGGCCAAGAAAGGCGCCAACTTGGTTGATGTTTTATTCGATAAAGTTGCCCAAATAAATTTTGAGACCCACCAAAATGGGACCCACTTAATTGATGTTGTATTTCATAAAGTAGTCAAAATAATTCGGAAAAACACCTCATACCGGAAAGTATTGTTTAGATTGTAATAACAACATATGAGGGACATAAAAGATGACACACCCTGTACACACGTTTATTCTGGTTATGATAAATGTATGCCAATTAACCGCCGACATTTTCAACAACATTTTTAGAATAAATTACTAAACACGTGGGTACATTTATTTCCTTTGCATAAGCTTTTGAAAGCCTAAAAACATGTCATTAGAAAATTCATTGTGCTTTTAGCGTAAAGTTAAAAACTCATAACACACACATATGCGTGGGTGTTAAAGTTCATCATTATTCTAGGGAACACTTAGTTAGTTTTAAGGAAAGGACATGACTGGAACCTACGGATTTCCTTTATATTTGAAAACATTCATTTAAATCAGTTTTTAAACATGATTTTATCAAGTTTTTCTTATTACCTCTTTAAGTTGTAAGGACATTTCCTTAACTTTCTTTAATGTCAAACATTTAGAAAAAAAAAAAACTTCCAAACATATTTTTCTTTTCTTTCATCTGTGATAAATGATATGCAAATTACATAAACAATTTTCCTCTTTAAATAATCCAGCTCTCTGAGCTCCTTAAATGTGCCTTGGAAAAATGTTTGTGGTTGACTTTTTGCCATTAACGCAATTGTGTGTGTGTGTGTGTAATTGCTTTAGCAATTTGCTGTAGAGCATTTGGTCGGGCTAGTCTACGAATGACAAATATAAATAAAGGGTGGCCAAAGAAAAGTTGTATTTTAAAAAAAAAAATCAAAAACAAATTGGGAAAAATAATATTTCTGTTAATTAAAATTAATGAAACACTTGTATGACTTAGATTCAAACCCGGTTAACAAACTGTGACATTTCCATAGCGATTTCAACTCAACCTAAAAGTAAAATAAATAAAAACTTCTCTTTATAGATAGAATTGACATTCAGAGCTGACTTTAATATTTGGTGTCCTAACTAACACTGAATTTGTTCTTGAACGGGTTTTTGAGGGAAACATGTGTAATTTAAATATCACTTCTTTTGTTGTCTTAAAAATATGCAACACCTTTCATTCAATTCCTTTTATTTGGTTTAATTTAAAAAAAAGATCAAGAAGGGTAGACTTTCACAATTCGTTTTTAAATATTCCCAGTTATTACAAATAGTTCAGTTCAAATAAACAGAGAACTCATCATAAACCTTTTGCATGCCTAAAAATATGCTACACCTTTCATTCAATTCCTTTTATTTGGTTTAATTTTAAAAAAAGATCAAGTAGGCTTTCACAATTCGTTTTTAAATATTCCCAGTTATTACAAATAGTTCAGTTCAAATAAACAGAAAACTCATCATAAACCTTTGGCATGCCTAAAAATATGCAATATTTTTCATTCAACTCCTTTTATTTGGTTTAATTTTAAAAACAGATCAAGTAGGGTAGGATTTCACAATTCTTTTTTATACATTCCCAGTTATTACAAATAAAATTCGCTTTAAGATTTCTCTGTGGAATTCCTACAAGTCTACTTCACATGAAAATGTTTTATTATGTGTACGCAAATCCTACAAGTATGCTTCAGAAATTCCTTTATAAATATTCCCAATTATTATTGTACAAATAACACTGGACGATAAAAACGGCAAGGAAAAAAAACAACTCAGAAACAGGGTCGAATATTGGGATGATGAAATGTAGTATTACAGGGAATTCCAAAACCTAGACATTTAAGGTTCGAAAAATCTCATAAACCCTGTGAAAAAATTGTACTGGACACAAACCTCAGTTACAGAGACTGTGAAGCATGAACATATTCTTTGGTTCTATATTGAATTCTGTCACTCCTCCTCGAACATCCTTTAGCCGACTATCATTTTATTATTAATATTGATATATGCGTTTGTGTATGAATAAGAATAAATATTTCCCCGAACATTTGATATAATGCCATGAATAGCATTCCGGGTTTTTTTGCCCTCGCCCAATATAACCAAACTCATACGTGTGTGGCCTGGCTCCCTAAAGGTATGCTTCACAAAACGGAACAAGAAGAAGATAAACCAAATGTTTGCCATAACTTTTGACTATTGTTACACACATATTTGGATATTATTCGCTTATGGCTTATATCATTTAATTGATTTATATTGTGAATATTTTCCCATTCAACTTATGAATATTTTTTCGGGGGGGTTCTTTAAAGAAGGTCAAGATTATGGAAAGTGGGAAGGGGGATTAAAAGGAGTTGTAATAAAATGGGAATGGGTTTCTTACGGAAATGAAATCATAATTTATACCATTAAACATATGAAAAATAAATTATTAATACAATAAATAACAGAAGAGTCATAGATGCCGGGTTGTGTAGAATTTGAGCAACTATTCTTCGGCGGACAGCCAGGTGGACATATAATATGACAGTTATGAGAATGGAAAGACTGTTTTTAAATTGATTATTTCCAAATGTATACCTAAGCTATCGATTAGTTCCAACTTTGATTTATTTTATTAATTAAGAATGAAAAGTTGTATTTCAAATTTTAAAAAAAAATTTAAAGGGTGATAACTAACTATGGGGTGATAACTAACTACAAGGTGATACCTAAATACAGAATGACAACTGCAGGGTGGTTACAATAAAATGATTATTACAGGGTGAAACCTAACCACAGAATGATAACTATAGGGTGCAACCTAACTACAGACTGATAACTGCAGGGCGATTACAATAGAATGATAACTACAGGGTGATACCTAAATACAGAATGATAACTGCAGGGTGGTTACAATAGAATGATAACTACAGGGTGACACCTAAATACAGAATGATAACTGCAGGGTCGTTACAATAGAATGATAACTACAGGGTGATACCTAAATACAGAATGATGACTGCAGTGTGGTTGCAATAGAATTATAACTACAGTGTGATAGCTACAGGGTGATACCTACATACAGAACGATATCTGCAGGGTGGTTACAATATAATGATAACTACAGTGTGATAACTACAGGGTGATACCTAAATACAGAACGATAACTGCAGGGTGGTGACAATAGAATGATAACAACAGGGTGATACCTAAATACAGAATTATGACTGCAGGGTGGTTACAATAGAATGATAACTACAGTGTGATAACTACAGGGTGATACCTAAATACAGAATGATAACTGCAGGGTCGTTACAATAGAATGATAACAACAGGGTGATACCTAAATACAGAACGATAACTGCAGGGTCGTTACAATAGAATGATAACTACAGGGTGATACCTAAATACAGAATTATGACTGCAGGGTGGT